>QEPC01005526.1:693334-714917 GCA_003113815.1 Sphenodon punctatus
CCCCCCCCCTTTACCCCTCTCCCCCACCAAACGCATGGCGGAACAGCCAGGTCTTACAACTTTTCCGAAAAGAAGAGCGGTCCGGGGCCAGCCGCGCCCGCACCGGAAGGGAGTTCCACAGCCGTGGCGCGGCCACCAAGAATGCCCTCTCCTGCATGACCCCCCGGAAGACTCAGGGGACCTCGAGCAGGGCACCCCTGGATGACCACAGGGGTCGATCCAGCACCCGGGAGGTGAGGCGGTCCTGCAGGTAGGCAGGGCCTAGACCGTTAAGGGCTTTATAGATCAAAACCAACACCTTGAAGTGGGCCTGGAACGCTATTGGCAGCCAGTGCAGAGCATGGAGCACCGGTGTTATGTGCTCCCGGTGGCCCAATCCCACCAAGAGACGGGCCACCGCATCCTGCACTAGCTGCAGCCTCTGAGCCGTTGTCATGCGTAGCTGCACGTAGAGCGCGTTACCATAGTCTAGTCTAGAGGTGATGAAAGCATGGATGAGGGTGGCCAGGTCAGAGTCTGAAACATATGGCCAAAGTCGCCGCACCAGATGTAATTGGAGAAAGGCACTCCTCGCCATAGCCTCCACCTGGGCATCCAGGCGGAGCTGCGCGTCGAGGAGCACCCCCCAGACTCCACACCTGGGGAACCAACGCAGGACAGACCCTGTCCACAACGGGGGCCATTATCCCTGTCACTTTACCCACCAGCATCACCTCTGTCTTGTCAGAATTCAACCTCAGTCGGTTGACCCTCATCCAGTCCCCCACAGCCGTCAGACACCGGGTAAGCACCGAGACTGCAGGGCTTGGGTCTGTTGTAAAAGAGAGGTACAGCTGGGTGTCATCCGCATATTGAGGACACCGCACACCAAATCTAATCACCTCACTGAGTGGCTGCATATACACACTGAACAGGAGAGGGGACAAGACAGAACCCTGTGGGACACTACACGCGAGGTCTCAGTACAATGAAAAACATTCTCCAAGTACCACTCGCTGATTTCTTCCTGCTAGGAATCAGCGGAACCATTCAAGAACAGTCCCGCCCACTTCTCCACGGTCCCGCAGGCGTGTCACCAACATCTCATGGTCAACGGTATCAAACGCAGCCGACAGATCTAACAACACCAACAGGGTCGACCGACCCCGGTCTAACTCTCAGCGCAGGTCATCCACCAAGGCCACGAGCGCAGTCTTGGTGCCATATCCCGGACGAAATCCCAACTGGGAGGGATCAAGAAAACAGATGCAATCCACATGCCCCTGCAACTCCTCAGCCACTACCCATTCAATAACCTTCCCTAAAAAGGGAAGGTTAGAGAAGGCTGATAGCTGGCAAGAGAGTCAATGTCAAGTGATGGTTTCTTGAGCAGAGGCCACACCACAGCCTCCTTGAGGCAGCCCAGCATTCTGCCCTCCCAAAGGGAGGCATTGACCAGCCCTGCCAGCAGTGGCCCGATCACATCGGCGGGCACCACCAACTGGAATTGATCCCACAAAACTGGACAAGATGGGGCTTCCATAACCTCCGGCTCTCCTAATGTAATAAGTGCAGCATCAAAGTTGTGGTGAATACGAACAATTTTATCCACAAAATAGTCCACAAACATGTCACAGCAAGCCATAGATGACTCCACTCTTAGGTGGAGGGAGGCTGGACTGACCAACCCCTGCACCACCCGGAAAAGCTCCGCTGGATGGGACTTAGCGGATGCTATGAGGGCAGCAAGAAACTCTTTTTTTGCTGTCCTCCTAGCCGCAGCATAGGCTCGTAAACTAGCTCTCTACTGCAATCTGTCGGCTTTAGTGTGAGAGTGGCGCCACCGTTGCTCCAACCACCGCCCATTCTGCTTCAGCACCTGCAGGTCCTCCGAATACCAAGGAGGCCTGCGGTGCTGTTGCCTGGGAAGCAGACGTCTAGGAGCCGTCCGATCAATGGCCTCAGTTAGCAAGGTGTTCCAGAAAGCCACGAGGTCATCAATGAGACGGTTGTCAAAATCAGAGTATTTTCCCCCGGAGCCCTCCAGAACCAATCTGGTTCCATCGATCTCTGGGGACGAACCATACAAATTAGTCCCCTATCCATCTGGGGGCAGACTGACCCCATTCCCTTGGGGGCATCCTCTGTGAGTCCCTAAAGGTGGTTGTGTTTGAGGTCCTGCCCCCAGAGGGAATGGGCCTTGCGCACCCCACCCCGGTGAAGACAGGCCATCGCGAGGCCTCCGGAGAGTGGGGGGCAGTCGTCCTGCAGTGAGGCTGTCGCTGCTGACAATCATACACAAGAAATGAAAGAGATCAGAGAAAATGTTTGAGTGAACGCAGAGACCCATTGAACTAAATTAAGTTAAGAAACTGCCTTCTATCCATACAATTTCTGTGTTTGGAGACCTGGCCTAAGTGAACTAAACTAAACCAGTTTCACTGGGTCCACGTTAACTGTTTGCGGTGGTTCGTCAAATCCAATTTTTTGTTTAGTTGCTTTAACTACGCAGGTGTCATTTTTCTACTCCAGAAAAACCCTCAATTCCCCCTGGAGAGCTGTAGATAACGTCCTGCACAGGAGAAACGGACAGATGGAAAGAAACCTTTAGCTCAGTCCAGTATTATTTTTGCCTTCCTGGCAGGGAGTCTAAGAAGCGGTTTCTTTACTCCTCTTGTTGCATTCACCATCTCCCTTACATCAACATGGGCGTATTTCTTAACGAAGTGGCTCTAACCCTAAACCACCCCACATGCCTCTCATGTAGGGCAAGTGTCCACCCTCCCGGGGGAGCGTCTGAGGTGGGGAATTCTCTTACTTTGACACACTGAGACAACAGCCACCAGAGCAATGAGAAGCAGAAGGCAGCCACCTGCCAAGGGAGCCCAGATGTAGAGATCACAGGAGAACCCCAGACCGTTATGTGAAGTTTTTTCTGCAGAAACAAACAACAAATTACAAACAAGCCTGGAGCCAGTAACAAGGGGGCACATGTCACTGTAATCCTCCCACAGCAGCATCGTAGGTTGCTTTGGGGCTAGCAGCACGCCGTGGCATTTTGGGTGATTTTTTTTTCTAAATGTATCTACCTCAGGGTAAGAACTAACCCCTCGTGGAAAACATCTCTGCTGCAAGGTCACTTCAAGGTCACCATGCGGTGGATTCATTCAGATGTCGTAAAAAAATAATAATAATGCCACAGGTGGTAAATCCAAGGTGGTTATGTCTGAGCAGGCCTGTGCATCGGTGGCCGTGAGATAAGTTGGTCGAGGGGTGCGGCCCCAGATTGACAGTGAAGAATATGAAATGAATCACTCCGTATGTTCCGTTTTTATTCAGTCTTCTGCAATGTCTTCAGCGGTTGGAGACAGGATACTGGGCTGAACGAGCCATTGGTCTGGCTCACTATGGAATTGTATGATCCTAGCAAGCTTCCCCCATAGTGTCTGTGTGGTGTTTAACAGGCTGCAGAGAGAGGCCCCGGTACGCGCAGCAGGGGGGAAGGACTCTGTCCCTGTGCCCTTCTCAATGTAGCACTCCAGCTCTCTTCTCATCCCTGGGGCCCTCACAGATCCTACAGTGAGGCTCATTCATTCTAGGGGCAAAGGGCAGCCTGAACGGAGACCCCACACCCTCTTGCTTCAGGGCCAGAACAGAGCAGACATGGTGGCTGTAGCTGATTCCCTCACTCATTTGACATTTATATGGACTGATGGGGCAAGAGAGAGTGTTGTGTAAAAAGGGGAAGGGTGTGTGTGTATGAGAGAGAGAGAGATGTGTCCGCCTTGCCCCCTCCCTTCATCCGCCTTGCCCCCTCCCTTCGTTGCTTCAAATCTCTCCTTAAAACTCACCTCTTTCACTCTGCTCTGTCTGACTCTTTATCCTGCTGAGCCACTATTTCCTATACCTACGATCGGTTTACCCTTATCCTTGCCACATGGACCTGCCTGCTGTCATTCTCATCGTAACCAAGCCAAGTACGTGCACTTGAGACCTCGCATCTTCATGAATGTTAGACCCCTTGTCTCTCCCTCTGTTCCCCTTCCNAAATAGTCCACAAACATGTCACAGCAAGCCATAGATGACTCCACTCTTAGGTGGAGGGAGGCTGGACTGACCAACCCCTGCACCACCCGGAAAAGCTCCGCTGGATGGGACTTAGCGGATGCTATGAGGGCAGCAAGAAACTCTTTTTTTGCTGTCCTCCTAGCCGCAGCATAGGCTCGTAAACTAGCTCTCTACTGCAATCTGTCGGCTTTAGTGTGAGAGTGGCGCCACCGTTGCTCCAACCACCGCCCATTCTGCTTCAGCACCTGCAGGTCCTCCGAATACCAAGGAGGCCTGCGGTGCTGTTGCCTGGGAAGCAGACGTCTAGGAGCCGTCCGATCAATGGCCTCAGTTAGCAAGGTGTTCCAGAAAGCCACGAGGTCATCAATGAGACGGTTGTCAAAATCAGAGTATTTTCCCCCGGAGCCCTCCAGAACCAATCTGGTTCCATCGATCTCTGGGGACGAACCATACAAATTAGTCCCCTATCCATCTGGGGGCAGACTGACCCCATTCCCTTGGTGGCATCCTCTGTGAGTCCCTAAAGGTGGTTGTGTTTGAGGTCCTGCCCCCAGAGGGAATGGGCCTTGCGCACCCCACCCCGGTGAAGACAGGCCATCGCGAGGCCTCCGGAGAGTGGGGGGCAGTCGTCCTGCAGTGAGGCTGTCGCTGCTGACAATCATACACAAGAAATGAAAGAGATCAGAGAAAATGTTTGAGTGAACGCAGAGACCCATTGAACTAAATTAAGTTAAGAAACTGCCTTCTATCCATACAATTTCTGTGTTTGGAGACCTGGCCTAAGTGAACTAAACTAAACCAGTTTCACTGGGTCCACGTTAACTGTTTGCGGTGGTTCGTCAAATCCAATTTTTTGTTTAGTTGCTTTAACTACGCAGGTGTCATTTTTCTACTCCAGAAAAACCCTCAATTCCCCCTGGAGAGCTGTAGATAACGTCCTGCACAGGAGAAACGGACAGATGGAAAGAAACCTTTAGCTCAGTCCAGTATTATTTTTGCCTTCCTGGCAGGGAGTCTAAGAAGCGGTTTCTTTACTCCTCTTGTTGCATTCACCATCTCCCTTACATCAACATGGGCGTATTTCTTAACGAAGTGGCTCTAACCCTAAACCACCCCACATGCCTCTCATGTAGGGCAAGTGTCCACCCTCCCGGGGGAGCGTCTGAGGTGGGGAATTCTCTTACTTTGACACACTGAGACAACAGCCACCAGAGCAATGAGAAGCAGAAGGCAGCCACCTGCCAAGGGAGCCCAGATGTAGAGATCACAGGAGAACCCCAGACCGTTATGTGAAGTTTTTTCTGCAGAAACAAACAACAAATTACAAACAAGCCTGGAGCCAGTAACAAGGGGGCACATGTCACTGTAATCCTCCCACAGCAGCATCGTAGGTTGCTTTGGGGCTAGCAGCACGCCGTGGCATTTTGGGTGATTTTTTTTTCTAAATGTATCTACCTCAGGGTAAGAACTAACCCCTCGTGGAAAACATCTCTGCTGCAAGGTCACTTCAAGGTCACCATGCGGTGGATTCATTCAGATGTCGTAAAAAAATAATAATAATGCCACAGGTGGTAAATCCAAGGTGGTTATGTCTGAGCAGGCCTGTGCATCGGTGGCCGTGAGATAAGTTGGTCGAGGGGTGCGGCCCCAGATTGACAGTGAAGAATATGAAATGAATCACTCCGTATGTTCCGTTTTTATTCAGTCTTCTGCAATGTCTTCAGCGGTTGGAGACAGGATACTGGGCTGAACGAGCCATTGGTCTGGCTCACTATGGAATTGTATGATCCTAGCAAGCTTCCCCCATAGTGTCTGTGTGGTGTTTAACAGGCTGCAGAGAGAGGCCCCGGTACGCGCAGCAGGGGGGAAGGACTCTGTCCCTGTGCCCTTCTCAATGTAGCACTCCAGCTCTCTTCTCATCCCTGGGGCCCTCACAGATCCTACAGTGAGGCTCATTCATTCTAGGGGCAAAGGGCAGCCTGAACGGAGACCCCACACCCTCTTGCTTCAGGGCCAGAACAGAGCAGACATGGTGGCTGTAGCTGATTCCCTAACTCATTTGACATTTATATGGACTGATGGGGCAAGAGAGAGTGTTGTGTAAAAAGGGGAAGGGTGTGTGTGTATGAGAGAGAGAGAGATGTGTCCGCCTTGCCCCCTCCCTTCATCCGCCTTGCCCCCTCCCTTCGTTGCTTCAAATCTCTCCTTAAAACTCACCTCTTTCACTCTGCTCTGTCTGACTCTTTATCCTGCTGAGCCACTATTTCCTATACCTACGATCAGTTTACCCTTATCCTTGCAACATGGACCTGCCTGCTGTCATTCTCATAGTAACCAAGCCAAGTACGTGCACATGAGACCTCGCATCTTCATGAATGTTAGACCCCTTGTCTCTCCCTCTGTTCCCATTCCTAAGTCTCTCCCCCAGCTCCTGTCTCTCAGATTGTAAGCCCTAGGGGCAGGGACCCTGTCTATTTTATTACTTGGTAAAGTGCCAGGTACACTGCTGGCGCTATATAAATGTATGTTAATAATAATAATAATAATGTGTATTTGTGTGTGGTGTGTACAAAAGCGTGTGAGAATGAGGTGTGTGTGTGCGTGAGAAAGGGAGGTGTGTGTGTGTAAAAGTGAGAATGAGGGGAAAGTGTGTGTGCGTGAGACAGTTTTTGTGTGTGTGAGAGAGGATGTGTGTGGCACAGAAAAGGAAGGACTATGTGAAAGACAGATTGTGTGTGTTAGGGTAGAGTAATTATTGAGAGTGGAAAAGATAGTGTGACAGATCGTTGATTTAAAATTTGGGATTGTGAGATTGTGTGGGGGGGGAGAGAGACAAAAAGAGTGTGTGCAAGTCGGGGTGTGTGCGACAGTATATGAGAATGAAGAAGTATGTGTGTGTGAAAGAGAAAAGATCGGGGTTGGCGGGGTGTATCCTGAGACTGTCATTGTGCATGTGTGGGGGGATGAGCCAATCCTAGGGAGGTGCCAATGAGCCACCCCAGCCCCTGTAATTGGAGGAGCACCACTCCGCCCCCCCCCCCCCCCGACATGTCTGTACATTTAGCCCTAGTGCTGCCTGTGAATAATGCAAGCAGGACGCAGTGTGGGCAGGTTGCCTCTTCCACCCCCAGGATTGGCACTGTCTCTGTAACATGGACCCCCCAACCCCCATTCTCCCTTGAGGGCGGCGGGGCCCCGGTACCTGAGTTGGAGGAGTCCTTGCAGTCAGTGACGCCACCATCTTGGCCGCTGGGCTGGGTGGGCGCCTGGGTGGTGGTTGTGGTGGTCTGCGGAGTGGTCCGGGGGGCTGCGAGCGACAATGGAAACCTGGAGTTGGAATGGGGAAGGCGCCCTTTCCCTTTGCCACCATCCTAAGCTCGCTGCCCCCCACGTTGGCAGGGCGTGGCATGAGGCCAACTCCCAGGCCACCCCCTTACCCCGTTCCTTAGGGCTTCCCCCAGCACAGACCCCAAGATCCCAGTCTCTGTAGCAAACTCCCTGGGCCAGGACTGGGAAAGGGGCGGGAGTGGTCTGACCCGTCCTTATGAGCAGGGCTGACTCTGGCGTTTGAAGGGTATCCAGGGCAGAGATAAAACGAGGGGCCTCCAGTAGCTCCTGTGACCCCGCCCCTTCAGGGGCACCCTCTCTGGGACCTTAGCGGGGGCTGTGATTGGGGCCCCACTGGACAGGTGAAAACACGGGGCTTCGGCAAACCCCACCCCGCGAGTGAAAATGCCGTGGGGTTCTTTAGAGTTGCCCAGCCCTAGCAGAGGCCACCAATGGGTAGAGGCAAGGCTGGGTACGGCGGGGCCCAGGCCAGTGCAGAAGGGCACTGAAAGGGGGAGATGGCATTGGCCAGGCAGGGCTGAGGATACAGGCAAGAGGAACCCAGCAGGGAGGGTGCAGTGAGAAGCAGGGACGGAGCTGACCTGGCAGGTAGAGCGGGAGGCCTCTGCTGAAATGCAGCTCCTGGTTGCGGTTGACAATTCAGTAATAGTCCCCCTGGTCCTTCTCGCTGAAACCCTTCACGGTCAGCGTGTATTTGTTAGAGCTTTTCGTTGCCAGATACTTTTGGTGGTTGTTTGGTGTCACCCTGGAGATAGAGGAAATAAACAAGACGAAATAGGGAACGTCACTCTTGTCGTGACGGATCCAGGAGACCCCGCTGTCCGCCAGGCTGTTGTCCGTGACCTCGCACTCCAGCACCACGTTCGTAGTCGGTGTTGGGGAAGCCGGCTTGCTACTCAGTCTGAACTTTATTCCGTTACTCAGGGACCCACTCCAACCTGGGGGAGAGAAATCCGTGCAACCGGTTGGCGTCGCAAGAGCCCACGCTGCCATGAAAGACTATCCTAGAGAATGGACTTCTTATGGCATCTCCTACCGAGGGTAAATCCTCTCCATCCTACGGATGGGTACAACGGAGAAACCCAGGAAAGGGAAGCACGCTCTGACACGCTTGGTAAGTGCATCAAAATGTTCCCAGTGCCCGACTGGCTTAGAGCTAACCCACCGCCGTGCAAAGGTGCCGTCGGGAAGAGAAAAGAGCTCAGGTTCTACCCACATTTACCAAAGTTTTTTTTTCTTAAATTATACATTCGCCTTGGCAGCTTTGTAACTTGAAAGACCAGATTCTGCTTTGTGTGTAAATCTGGAATAATTTTACTGAGGGCAGCTGCACAGCTAAGATTAGAATCTGGACCATTTGCAATTGCTTCATTCACGTTCAAAATTTTAGTTTCGTTCTTTGAGCCTTTTAGTTTCTGCTTTTTTTTTGTTTTTGTTTAATTTTTTTAAAACACTCTAGTCCCTTTTGGGCTGCTACACTCAGCTGGCTCTTTAGGGAGGACAAGCATGCTAAATTCCCATTAGTAATCACACTTTTAAAACAAGTAGACTTGTGCACCCACTCCAATGAAGCCAGTTTCGTAATGGAGAGGAAACCAATGTAAATCAAAGGGATTTTTCACTTGCAAAAGGACCCTGTCTCCCTTCCATATGCATCGATTATTTTGGATTTTTGAAACCCTGTTTCCTTTTGTGTTCTCCGGCCCTCTCTCAAATTTGGCGGAAAATTCGCCAGTAGAATTGAAAGTTAGTAAGGGTAACCCTCGACCTACAAACACGCAGAGCTTTCGGGTAGGAAAGCAGGGTGAAGTTGAGCCATTCCTAGTGGTTCCATACTCACAGAGAATCAGGCTGATGAGGAAACATGGGGGGAAAGCCAGTCGGACCATTTTCTCCTTCGTCGATTGCTCTCGTACAGAAGGCGCAGCTGAACAAAGGCAATTTTGCTAGGTTGATTGTGGAGGACTGAGTGGTTTGTGGAAAGGATGTGATGTCAGCAGCCCATCTAATGCAAAAAAACACACACACAACAAAACTCTCCCAGTTGGCCCTCCCTGAAATGACGCGAACCAAGAAGAACTTAAAAATTTGGTTGATTTTTATTTTTAATCACCATTTGTTCGCTGTTCAGCTTTTAAACCCTACGCTGCACTGCTTGTGATGTCCCCGGTTGTGTTATGTGGCCTGAGTGTGGGTTGGGCGGATGGCGAGAGAGTATCCACTCCCCCCCTTTCATGTTTGGCTGGGGGAGGGAGGGGTCAGTATTCGCCACTAGCGGGGACCAAGAGACTGATTGTACAGGGCCGGGCACACTGCTTGCACTATATAAATAATAATAATATAATATAATATGAATTAATGGCATGAATAATTAATGGCCGTCTCATGCATGTTCTGGCACCCAGCTCGACCTTGGAGGTGGACGAATCCTTTAGATTTTAACACTTTCCTTACCGGTGTCTGCGATCTTGTCCTCCCTCTTCCAACCAGAGGGCGTGGCTGATTTTTATCACTGACTGATTTTTATCGGCTGTTAGAAGGGGGCCTTCCATGCCCTGGCACCTAGCTGCACCCTGGTTGTGTCCTGTGCCCACAGACAATCGTGGTTTAAGTGATGGATCATAGACTCCAAGAGGAGGTAGCTGGCCTGGAGGCTTGACAATCAACTGTACAAAGCTTTTATGCAAAGATTCCTGGTCACGTGGTCGATAGCGTAGCCCGGCTCTTATCCACGTCCTCGTTAAACATGGAGTTTTCTATCCAGAGAGATTCCAAGGTACAGTTTGCTTCCTTGAAAATGTTAATCATACTCAACTCAATGTTGTCTTTAAACCACTCCATCACCAGCTCAGTTGACTCTGTCATTTTGATATATTTTGTATCTTGGTATTACGGTGTCTCGTTGATTATCCCCATTCCACCTGGTTTCTGAGATGCCTATTAGGTTAGTATCTTCATTTAGTGCCAAACACTCTCATTCCTCCGTCTTTATAGGCCCTTACATATTTTTATTCTTAATCTGCTCCTTTATAAGTGACTGCTTCCATTAATTTGGAGTCATTTCAGTTTGTCTCCTCTGCACTGATTCCTACCCAAGCTCTCTCAGCTTCTACCCTCTCCACTTTCCCTAGATACTCAACCTCTCTATTAGTCGTATTATCCTCAAGGCGTGCCTCGGTCTGAACCACATGCTCCCTGGCACCTGTTGGCTTTCCCCCAGATTTCATTTTAAAAACTCTTTTACAATGTTTTTAATTTTTATCTCCGGCGGCTTGGTTATCGGTATCGGAATCACAGGTTTCTAACATTGCCAATTTTACAGTTTTTTTTTTTTTTTTACATTGCAGCCATTGTTAAATGGTGGTGATGTAAAAAAGCCGGCAATATTAAAAATCCAGTATTCCGATACCACCCATTATTGGTATTATCCGATGAATCTGATACCAGCCACTATCGGTATTGTCAGATTCATCCGATACTGATAGTCCCACCCCTAGTGTTTACAAATATGACACTGGCCCAGTAGGGCCCGCTTTCATCTGGTTGGACCAGTGTCACAACGGTACATTTGTTATGGGCCCACCAAGCGTGGGCCCAGTACAGACCTTGCCTGGGGTGGCGTCTAGGCTGGAAATGTGGGGCTGGATCAAAGCGGGCCCACGGTCCGTGCCCAGATGGGCAAGAGTTGGCAAACCAAGTGGGAATGTTTGTTCCTGGCCCTGGCTCCTCCTGGCCTGAGGTGTTGCCATGGCTGTCCATCATGGCAGGGGGGCGGGGCAATGGGAGCAGCAGGGGGGCATGACAGTGACATGTGGCCTCCCAATCTGCCACCCTTCCCAGCCAAGGGAGGCCGAAGACTTATCTTCCCTTGGCTGGAGCTGACCCGGCTGGGGGAAGCCCTTCCCTCCCCCGGGTGGTATGACAGCGGTGCTGTCATGTTTGTAAGTACCCTTCTAATGATGGAATTTCCCATTATTAATGCCATCCTGTTCCTACCAGCTGGAGTCCCCTCCCCTGAGGAGGTATCCTCAGGGCAAGAAGATACTATGGTATCCTCTAGAGGACAGGTCTGAGCTAAGGGTTACCGTCCTGCTGTTCTAGCTTGATATTCCCCTTCCTGGAGACATTTGTCCTCCAAAATGGCACCGGGGCTGCCAGGGGAGAGGTGGGGCTGCTAGAGGAGAGGTGGGGAGCTCTACGATGTGCCTGAAAATCCTCGTGCACATTTGTCTGCCTCAGCTCCTCCAGCTCAACCACTCTAGGCTCCAGAGACTGCAGCACTCTTCCTCTGAGAGACAGCAGCTCTTTGCACTGAGTGCACACATACAACCTCTCCCTAAGAGGAGGATGATCAGACATGTGACACTAGGAGCACAACACTGGATAGTCCCCACTCTGCTGGGTGAACTTAAGAACATAAGATTAGAACATAAGACTTCTACCTGTACCTTTTTATTTAAGCTTTACTTATGTGCTTATGTTTAGGTTAGGGTGGAGAACCTCTGACCTGGGGGCCAAATGTGGCCTGCAGCTAGCATTTATCTGGCTCCTTTCCAGTTCTGAGATCTGGCCTCCGGATCTACTTCGGGCCCAAAGAACTGAAAACATGAGCACAGGGGAAGGGAGCAGAGAGGAGGGCAGGCACCGAGGGAGAGGGGACAGATCGCACTGACAGACTGGGCTCAGGGGAAGGGGGCAGAGAGGAGGGCAGGCACACAGGGAGAGGGGACAGATCGCACTGACAGACTGAGCTCAGGGGAAGGGGGCAGAGGGGAGGGCAGGCACCCAGGGAGAGGGGACAGATCCATGGCACAGATCCATCATCTGGACCCTCCTTTTCTTGAGGGCACCCCTTAACCACCTGTTCTCCAAGTTCTCTGCAGCCCTCTGCACTACTTCTGATTTGCAAAGTGGCCCTTGGGAGGAAAAATGTTCCCCATCCGCCCTGGATGCAAGTGAAAGGGGGGGGGGGGGGGGTGAGGTGTTGTTTAATAATTTTTATAAGCCTACGGGTGTGGCACCTTTGTGCTAGTTGGAGTCTATCCCCTCACCTCCTCTGTCTACAGCTGGACTCTCACAGCGGCGTTCCTCTCCTTACCTCTTCAGCTCACTCCATCCAATGATCTCTCATGCCATCCAGGGAATCTCCCTCTGCTCACAGACTCAAGTACCAGGACCGAGATCTCGTTGGAACTTGGCAAATCAATCCCGTTTCTTGACTTGTCTCTGGATGAACTGAGAACTGGTATTTCAACAGGAACGCTTGCTTTTGCGAGCTCGTGTTTCAGCTCTGTGCAGGACAGGATCAGGCGTAGGCTGTCTGAGGAGGGAGGGGAACCTTCTAGCTGCTCTTTGTGCAAGGTTTTAATGATGACCGCCTCGGTCTAGCAAGGAAGTTTCTTGAAAAGGTGCTAATGTTTCTTAAAAGGGGGCTAAGAGACAGTCCTAGTGTCCTCCATAAGAACAGAAACGGAAATAAGCTCAGACTGTGAAAAGCAAGTTAGCAACCAGGACAGTAAATAAAGTTCCCTAGTTATAATCTCATTTTGCAGATTGAGACCGTCCCAGGACGCCCCTTTTGGGTAACTGGAATCGATCTCCTATTCATCACCAATATGCATACCCCTTCCACAACAGTTGCTATTTTATTATTTATTTATTTATTTATTGCCTTTTGCTCAAAGGCTCAGGGATGACTTACAGTAATAAAAACTTACAAAATACAGTAAAAAGACAGTAAAATCCTTTTTAAAAAAACACCCCACCCACCCCCAACCCCTGTTCCCACCTGCCAATTGTTTGGCCAAGTAAATAAATAAATGTGTTTGACATCGTCTTTGGAATATGGTCAGGCGTGGGTTCTGACAGAGTGTCTGGGATGGGAGTCACGTAATACCGAGACCGCCTCTCTGCGGGCCCATGTCATATGAGGAACAGTGGCAGGTGGTACCGGAAAGAGAGCGATCCTGGCCGACCGCAGGGGTTGCATTGGAGCAGGGTAGGAGAGGTGGTCTTTTAGATAGGTGGGGGCCAGGGTTTTTAGGGCTTTGAAGGTCAAAACCAACCTCTTGAATTGTGCCTGGAAAGCCATAGGAAGCCAGTGCGAACTGCAAAGCACAGGTATAATGTGCTCCCGGCGACCCACCCCCAAAAGGAGCCCGGGCGCTGCATTCTGCAGCTTCCAAACAGTCATCGAGGGCAGTCCCACGTAGTGTGCATTGTAATAATCTAGCCTTGAGGTAATGAAAACATGGCTCATGGTAACTAGATCTGAACTGGAAAGAAAAGGCCGTAGTTGGTGAAAAGCGCTCCTGGTCACTGCCGCAACCTGACAATCTAGGCACAGCAAGGGGTCCAGAAGCACTCCAAGGCTGCAAACCTCAGTATCTTGAGGGGGGCAGACCTCCCCTCAATGGCAGGGGTCCCAATCCTTGGCATTTGCTGTCTTTGCAGTAGCAGGGAATACAAGAGGATACTTGAGGCCCCCTGCTTCAGATACTGGTATTAATCCCGCTGTATATTTCTTGTTGGAGAGTTCTTTGCATTACATTAATGTACCAACCTACAATACCTTTTTGCCCCATACAGTAACAGGTTTTGTTATCTTGTACCAGGCTCCCTGCAGTGTAAGGTTTGTATTGAGTTCAGCAGACAAATTCAGTCATTAACACCTCATTAATCCAGCAGGAGAAAGAACAAACTCCCATTTGATTATTTATTCACGGATAGGAGGGAGGGCACCGTTTCCCGCTTTAACAAGCTTGGGATAAGCAGGTCTATCAAAGAACAAAGCAAGGGAACACCCAGGCAGGAGGGAGCGGTGTGCCCAGGATCAAGATGAAAACTAAAAAAGGTAGGTGGAGTGGGACTGTCTTTGCGAGAGATGACTTTTTAGCTGCTGAAAGGGGCTGACTGCTTCCATCTGGGATCCCCTGAGTGTCTTTAAAACTTTAGAGCCAAAGTTAGTGCCCCCCATTTGAGAATTCTGACTTTCCAATAGGCTGAGTCGTAAGTCGAACCATCCGTCCTGTACCTACAAACCTATGTGTGTACACAGCCTCACACACAGACATCCTCCCCCGCCCCCCCAGTTCTGCCCATTAGTCAATGGGCTATTACAAATTTTCCTAACCACATGCAAATGCAGGCAAATTAGGGGTTGCATGGCATGTCCCTGTTTCTCCCCATCAAACGTTGGAGAGGATGCACTGAGCCTTGGTGAAACAGTTTTGCTTGAAAGGATTGGCGTTGTGCTGATATTGTAAACACAGGAGAGAATTAGTTTGGAACACAATGCTATCTCTCTGCCGTACAGTAGAGTCAGCTGAGGAGGCTGGTAGTTAACATACATAAGAGCTTCGCCCTGTGGTTAAAGTTTTAGTGCGCTTTGGCATTTCTTTGCAAAGCTGCTTGGTGCAGCGCAAAGGGTCTGCACGGCACGAAACCCACCGAGACGGTCCCGTGACCCCGTTGCTATCTCTGAAGATCTTGTGG
Source organism: Sphenodon punctatus (assembly GCA_003113815.1). Lineage (NCBI taxonomy): Eukaryota > Metazoa > Chordata > Lepidosauria > Sphenodontia > Sphenodontidae > Sphenodon > Sphenodon punctatus. The sequence continues at coordinate 708,224 of QEPC01005526.1, forward strand.
GTTTCGTCGCTTCACCACGACAGCTTCCGCCCTCTTGACAGAGGAGCAGATGCCTGTTCATTCCTGCTCCCAGGCCACTACTGACAGCAGGAGGGGTGAAATTCTAGACCAGGCATCCTACAGCAGAGGCAGCTGGTCTACAAGGCTTAGGGCATTGACGTGTGTTGCAATTTCTTTTGGTCATTTTTTTTTTTGGCTTTCCCTTCTCTAAGGACCATCTGATCTGGGAGCGGTTTCAGAGGCGTACAGTATTTCCACTAGTGCATGCAATGGTTTTGCCCCACCCTCACCCCCAAAAGAATATGGACCTTGTTATAACACTGTTGGAACCATGGCTCCCAATGTCGCATTATAACGAGGATCCACTGTACTAAGATGCTAGGGCCATAGTAATAATGGTCACAGGTTCCCATAGATAAGAAATATTTGCAAATTCCATTAAGCAAGCACGTGTAGATGGGTCTCCAAACTGAACCCCGGATTCTTGATTTTTGTTGTCCCGCGCTGTCTGCTGCAGCTTCATTATGCAGAACTGAAATGCAACACTTTTTAAAATAAATAAATAAAATGAAACAAAGAAATTGTACAACTTTTTAAGGTTCCTGTGAGTCGCATACATAGCCACCTTTATCTTGATAACAGGTCGGCAACGGTTTGAGTAAATGTATAGTTAAATAAATGTTTTCTGGATTATTCAACTGTACAGTGATTGAACTCAGGAAGCGTAGGCTATTTGTACCATAAACATGGTTATTTTAGTGTCCCAGGGCTTGATGCTGTAGTGGTGAGCCTGACATTTTGAAAACCGAATAGAGCAAATGATGAAGAGATACAGAAAACAGTCTTCCATAAAGATCAGGATAGCTGCCATGATAATCCTCCCTTTTCAATGTACGGAAGCCAGGTAGACTTCCTTTTAAAACATACCAATGAATAATTTCCTTTAATCAAAAATGTTTAACTTGGCAACCAAGGTGTAACAATCATGCTTATTTTCGTACACGTTTTTGGCTGTTTTTGTCAGACCTGCGGGGCGGGGGGCAATGTCGGTGGGTGCGGGTTCAGACGGTGGTGGATGATTGTGCACTTGGTGTGCGTCCCCATCCACCCGTGCCTCCGCATGGAGCAATCTGGGTTTTCCCCGGTTGCTCTGTGCAGGGAGATGGGTGGCGATGCATGGGTCACGGGAGCACCCACCCACCCATCACCACTTTTAAATGGGTGGTACCACACCTGTCCCCTAGGTGGACCTGTGCGGTACCATCTTGTCTAAAAACGGCCTTCCATGTTGTGGGGAGGGGCTAATCTGCCACATGTTAACAAGTGCCCCCATAATGCACCATGTGAAAACTAGCCACACAGCCTTATGGGATTGCTAGCAGTGGCTGTGGCCATGCACAGGGTAGAACTGACCGCAGGGGAAGTAATGTGCGAAAAAGCATTAGGCACAAGAGCGGTCTCCTGCAGGAAATGAAAAATGCAGGAGAAGAGATTCATGTAAATGCAGCCTTTGTGTCACTCTATCTGCGGAAGACAGTCTCAGTCTAGTGACTTTTTGTTCCTGCTCCCCAGGCCCACCCCTCCCTTCGTGCTGCAGATTAGTTTGCAACTGGCCCCAAGGCTGCTTTGAGCCAAACAGAATGACATTAGGGGGTGCTATATGGTTACGTTTGTTACACTAGTGCCATTACTGACGCCTGCCTGGTTTAGTACAGGATTGTCGCATACCTTCTTCTTTCTAACTGAAATCCCTTTAATTTAGCTGCTGCAGACCTGATTTTTAAAAATGGAAGCTTGGCTATGGAGGCCCAGAGTTTCAAAAGAGCTGAGCAGCACCCACTGGGTGTCTCCCCACCCAACGCGTGGCACCTTCCCAGCTGCCTAAGGATTGAGTTGCAGCACGGAGCTTTGTCTGGTCAGTTTCACCGCTGGAGAGGGTTGCCTTGGGGGAGCTTTGTCTGGTCAGTTTCACCGCTGGAGCTTTGTCTGGTCAGTTTCACCTACAAGCCGGAGCTTTGTCTAGTCGGTTTCACCAGCAGCAGGAAGGGTTGCCTTGCAGTGGGGAGCTCTGGGCTTCTCTTGTTTATGCCACCACCCAATGAACCCCCTCTGTTGGACAGTCCATTTGGCTGTAGCATAAACATGGAACAACTTTGCCCTGGGATGATGTTGCACAGAATGCCGTGAGTTTGACTTCTCCTGCGGTTAAGATAACATGCAGAGCCAGCCACAGATGCATCCAGAACTTTAAAAGAGCGTGTCTTAATTTACCCATTGTGTTGTGAACGCTTTTGGAAATTTGGCCAGAATGGGAGCTACAGGACAATAAGCACCTTTTGACATTTTGGTTTTTATTTTTAGTGGTGAGCTCTTGAAAACTGGGTCAGAGCTTTGTTGAATATCTGGTGCTATAGTACAAAAACCCTGAGCCCAAAATACATACCATTAGCTACCTGTGCCAGCACCGCATTGGCCACCTCACAGTACGGAGATCTCATTGACTCACTTGGGGCTCCCTACTCCGACTGTCAGTTTTTTGGTAACAGAGGCAGTTTCTGTGACAACTTGGCCAAATGCAAAATTCTGCAAAAAGATAGCGGTCATTGCAGTCATGCAGAATTGGGGGGTGGGGGCTGCTCACTGTCATTACTGCCAATTATTCAAATCTCTCCTCAAAGTGCTGGGCTTGGATCAGGGTTCGAATCTTAACTTAGCCTTGAACTTACTGGGTGGCCTCAGGCAAGTCACTGTTTCTCAGCCTCAGTAAAAAGGGGTATGTAGGTATTGGTGTCTCTCCCTATGTTCCTTGTCCATCCTAGCATGTAAGCCTCTCAGGGGAGGGACTTGTCTCTAATTACAACTATTTAGCGCTCCGCACATTGCTGATGCTATATAAGTAACTAATTATAAAAAAGCATTTTTTTAAAAAAGAGAGAGTGATTTCGAGAACTTAATTTAAAATTCAGTAACATCTCAGATCACCATTTTGTTTGGTTTTAATTTACAACATGGAAAAAAAAAAAAACCCACCAAACTAACGCAACCTGACTACTGAGAGCGAAACGCTTGACTTTTCCGGTGGCAATCGAAATAAAAAGCTGTGGTTTTTATGAGCTGAGCTGCTGCTCCCCTTCCCTTTGCAAAAACTGTAGCGCAAAAAAAAAAAAAAAGGGTCGCGAGGACGTCAAAGGCGACAGGAAATTGCTAGCGTTTCACTTCAGTCTTTATGTGCAGTGTACTCATCACTTATTCCCGTCCATCGCTGTGCTGAGAATAGTTCTGTTGTTTGACACCTTTGTAAAGTTTTTCCTCTCCAGAGCCTCTTGATTTTCACACCCGATTGTGCCTATTATTAATGTGGACCTAGCGCCTTCCGCTGAGTGGTTTCAGTTTAATCTTACTAACTTTTGCCATGATGATTATTTATTTATTTGTTTATTATTTATATTTTTATCCTTCTCCATCCCTTAGCCTCAGGGTGGCTTACAATTCTTTAACTTATTAACTACAACACTAACTCAGCTCTTAATCCTCACAAGAACCCTGTGAGGTAGGTTAGGCTGAGAGATCTGTGACTGGCCCAAGGTCACCCAGCGAGTTCATGGCTAAGGCAAGACTTGAATCGGGGACCTCCCCCAATTTCCGGGTCCAAGTACTGCACCCTTAAACCACTACACCACACCGGCACTTACTAGGAAAAGCACTGGGGTCCAGTCCAGAGAGTTTCCTGACCCCTAACCTAAGAGCCAGGAATAGTAAAGAGGCCGTGTCATTGTCTCTCCAGCAAGTCACTCAGACGTATGTCTAAGCCTCAGATTTGCACTGCCATTGAGTTCCTCGGTCTCAAGTAGAGCTAATTCAGTTACCTAACTTGCTACTCATGGGCAATACTCCCGTTTTCTAGTCCCGTGTTGTTTACCCTATAGTCCCGTGTTGGGTATTTGATGGGCTACCCGATTACCAACTGGGTACCCAGATACCCCCCCACCCAGTAATTTCCAATACTGATTTTTTATTTTATTTTTCCCACCTCCCGATCGGTGACCGCAAACTGAAAAATAAGGATGGATAACAGAAAAATCAGTATCGGAGGTTGCGATGCCAGGATCGGAGCCCGATAGGACATCAGGTACGTGAATTGGGAACGAGTTGGGTACTGATTAGTTCCCCAAATTTTCAGGTCAATTCAGGAAATTTGGAGGGTCTACCCATTTTTTCAGGTACCTGTTTTATCAGTATTCCAAACACAAGGGCCCTCTGACCCAAAAATCATTTTATTTATTTATTTCATTTATTTATTTCAAACTTTTACTACCCTGCCCCTCCTTGCCACAGGCAGCTTGGGGCGGCTTACAGTTTGTAAAACAACAACATTAAAACAACTAAAAGGAGGGAAAGGAAATAATCCCATACCCCCCCCCCCGCCAAATGCCTGACGGAACAGCCAGGTCTTACAGCTTCTCCGAAAAGAGGGGAGATCCAGGGCCTCCACCGGAAGGGAGTTCCACAGCCGTGGTGCGGCCACTGAGAACAACCCTCCCCTGTGGCCCCCCGGAAGACTCGGGGGACCTCGAACAGCGGCGCCCCCAGATGACCGTGGGGTGTGTGTTCCATTAGCCTCCGAGGGTGAACCATCCGAATCGGTTTTTCATCCTTACTCCCCAATAGCCCCATCAAAGCCCCAAAGGCTCCAGGAGTAAGGAGTTTTATGGATCGTGGCCTGGGTCAGCTTGACATAGGTGACCAACAATCTGTCTAAATTTAGGCCCCTGAGCTGGAAATATTTGTGCCAAGCGATTTGCTGGAACATACCATGTGACAGAGGGTAGAGCTCAAACCTCTCTTTCTATCCACCAGCCTGTTGTAAACAGCCTAAAACTAATACATGGCCAGAATAAGATCCTGTGCAATCATCCTTCTTTAAGGTATGAATAAGCACCAAAAACTTTTCTGTCAGGGCCTCTTTCCATTATAACCGCAACTTTCCAGCAGAGTGGTCTGGACAGTAAGAAAAGTAAACGCCGTGAAGCTCGAGCCTTGCGTTGCTAACCACAGCCACGCCTACTCTCACCCTGAGCGGAATCCTATCGTCTGTTCTCTAGATTGCAGCTCGGGAGATTCTAACATGCTTCACTAGCTTTTGGGGGGGTAGGGTTGAGTGACGAGAAAAGGAAAACCGACCGGTGGGCATAAGCTTTGTGCCGACAGACCGTCTAAAAAGGTGGGGAACATGGTCATGATTTATTGGGAGAGGATAGAAACCATTCTGCGGAGTGGACAGTCAGCGTTTCGAATGGCAGCTGCCTAGCCATCGTGTGTGTGTAGGGGAGGATGGATTATTTTGTAGGGGAGGATTTTCTAGCCAAGTGAGATTCTGCAGCCTCCATCCTCTAGGGGGCAATGGTGTTATGGTGCCTGCCGGCAAAGAATCATTTTGTTCAAGCACTGAACAAGGAACTTTGCTTAAGTAGAGGGGAGACGGTTTTGTTACCCCTAAAGGGATGACAGGGTGGCTCCGAGACGCCCTCTGCCTCAGTCCCGTCACCGCAGGGCCCCTTGGTATACTGAGGGTCTGCGGTGTATGAAGCGTGTAGGCAGGAGGCTGGAGGGACGCTGGCGTCGGACTCGATCTTACTCCAACCGACTTCTCCATAGGACCCATTTGCGGTCCTATGTTGAGGCTGTGAGGATGGCAAAGAAGGAGTTCTTTGCTGCCCTCGTAGCGTCTGCGAAGTCACGCCTGGCGGAGCTGTTTCGGATGGTGTGGGGGCTGGTTAGTTTGGCCTCCCTCCACCTGGACGGGGACTTGTCCCAGGCCCGCTGCGAGGAGGTTGTCAACTACTTCGCAGACAAGATTGCGTGGATTCAGACCGACTTTGACACTGGATTAACGGCAGTAGGAGAAGAGCGCGAGGGGACAGAGGCCCCGTCTGGTCCAGCTTTGTGGGGGGAGTTTCACAAAGTGATGCCGGCTGATGTCCTGGGGTCTGTGAAGGCCACATGTTGTGAACTTGATCCGTACCCATCCTGGCTAGTAAAAGCTTCCAGGGAGACGTTGAGGACGGTGCTGGCGAGGGTGTTGAATGCGTCCTTGCAGCAGGGGAGGTTGTCGCCCTGCCTCGAGGCTGTGGTGCGCCCCCTGCTGAAAAAAATATCTTTTGGATGTGGATGCGCTCGCCAGCTACCGACCTCTGTCTAACCTTCCCTTTTTAGGGAAGGCTATTGAGCGGGCGGTGGCACTCCAGCTCCAGGCGCATCTGGACAGCATCAGTTTCTTAGACCCTTTTCAATATGGGCTCCGTCCCGGCTATGGCACCGAGACAGCGTTGGTGGCCTTGGTCGATTACCTCCGCCGGGAGATGGACGCAGGATGTTCAACATTTCTCATCCTGCTAGATCTCTCGGCCGCTTTTGATACCGTGGACCATGGGCTGCTAGTGAGGCGGCTGCGTGACCGGGGGGGCCTGGACGGGACTGTTCTTGAATGGTTCCGTTCATTCCTCTCGGGGAGGAGCCAGCGGGTAGTGCTGGGGGAGGAGACATCGTGCCCCCGCACCCTATCGCGTGGTGTTCCGCAGGGTTCTATTCTGTCTCCGTTATTATTTAACATCTATATGCAGCCCTTGGGGGAGGTCGTGAGAGGGTTCGGGGTGCGTTGTCACCAATATGCTGATGATACTCAGCTGTACCTCTC
>QEPC01005526.1:726102-749937 GCA_003113815.1 Sphenodon punctatus
CGCCCCAGAGCGGCTCCTGCGGTCTGCCGGGGGTGCCCTCCTGGAGGTCCCCCGTGTTAAGCGGGGGGCCACGATGGAGAGGGCATTCTCGGTGGTGGGACCGCGGCTGTGGAACTCCCGGAGGAAGCTCGCCTGGCCCCAAGCCTTTTAACATTTCGGCGGAACTGTAAGACCTGGCTGTTTGCCCAGGCCTTTGGGAGGGAGGGTGGGGAGAGAAGATTTTAGTCCCCCACCCATTTATTTATTTATGTCTAGCCCTGTTTTATATTTTATATTTAATATTTGATTGTTTTAAAATGAATTTTAGTGTTTTTATTGTTGGAAGCCGCCCCGACCTGCGTTGCAGGAGGGGCGGGGTATAAATCTGAAAAATAAAAAATAAAAAAATTTCTCTGTGCGGATGGTTGGGGCGTGGCAGGTCCTGCAGTGGCGGCCGGCGGCTGGACTGGGTGACCCTTGCGGTCTCGTCGAACTCTGTGAGACTCCGGAGCAGTGGTAGGCACACTAGCATGCGCAAGTCCAATTCACTTCAGTGGGACTCATGCCCATACTAACTGCTTGTGTAGACTGGCCATGCAAGGGAAGATAGTGCTGTAGGATCGTAACTCAGGGGTGTAGCTAGGTTGGAACAGGCCTTAATCGTGAAGAAAGGAAATGTGTACTTGCCTACTGCAATGTGCTCCCTGGCCCCCACCCCCCAGCCTCCCCATCCAAGTCCCCCCTCCCCCAAACCCGGGAACACAATGCAGTTATGGGGGTGGGGGGACTTCACCCTTCTCTCTCCCCTTTCCAGTCAAAGGGCAGGGTACTACTGCTCTCAAACCCCTCCGGGGGCTGGCACTGGGACCGCTGCCGCTCTTGCTTCTGGTCTGACCAACTCCAGTCCTGACATCGTGGTGCCTCTCCCTCCTTCCGCTTGCTACGCCTAAGTCCTGGGGGCCGTGGCTGTGCTGCCTCCCTTGTGTCATCGCTGCCCTCAGTGCTTGCTCTGTTCTGTGCTGCCCGCTGGGTGGATGTCACGAAAGCCGCATGCTGCAGGCACTTCTACTTCCACCCGGTCGCGCCCCAGCAGGTCAGGATTTGTGCCCCCCACCCCCCAGGACAAATGTCCCTCCTGTCCCTATGATAGCTATGCCCTTGGTGTCACTCTCACTCTCTAGAACCTAACTGAGTCAGTTATTACCGACTCAGCACCGACCACCAATGGGCAATTCTCTCTTCTTTTTTTTTTTTCTTTTTTTTTGCAACACATTTGGTGTCTTTGGGCACCTTGGTGGAATTTTGCTCTTTTGCCACTTAAACTGCAGCAAAACCAAAATTCTGTAAAATGATCTCAGGGAGTTGCACACAATGCCGCTGTAGAAGAAACGGCCTGGTTTCAGAGCTATAAACAGGGTTTTCCTGTGTAGGAGAAGCCACTCTGAGAACATTTCCATCACCACCGAGAGCTGCGTGGAGGATACAGTTTCACTTTTAGCAAGTGAAGGGTCCAGACCTTGTGTGAATAACGGCAACGGCCTTTCGGATGGTGTTGAGGGCAGGCACGCAAGGATAGAGGACAGATAGGTGATCTGGACAGGACCCTCCCCTCCTTAGTGCACCCCTTAAGCACCTCAAACAGGGAAAAGTTCCTCACCCTTTGCTCTTACAGCAAACACTGGAAGAGGGAGAGAAAGCTTAGGAACCCTCATTTTGATATGTAACAAAAAATACTCCCAGCTCCCTTTTTGGAGCCGATCATACCGTCCTGCATGTTCAACCAGTATAAGGGTGGGTGTTTTCAGAGGTGATGGCGGAGTAAGGCCCTCACTCCAGGCAGCATTCAGCCCGGGGCGACACACGGACGTGTCACTGCACAACCCCACCCCCACGCGGCTTGGAGCAGCCCACCTCCTCCCTGGTGCGTGGTCACGGCAGCCTATGAAGCTGCCGTGGCTGCTCAGAAGCGCCGAAGACTGGGAGGATAAATGCAAGCGGCCCATCAAACCTGACGGCCTGCTTTTACCCCAGGCCAGCGTCCATTGCATGACGCGCTTAGCCTGGGCTGTTCCTCAGGGATGGTCCCAAGCAACCGCCCGGGCTTAAGCGCTGCTACGGGTTCCGGCCCGGGCCAACCTCGAGCGGCTGCATTCAGCCGTGATGACAGCAACGCATGGAAATCCGAGCTCTTGTCTGAAAACACCGGTTACTAGTGAGTGGCTGTAAAACCGTGTCAGTAAGTACAGGAGAAACCAAACGCTTCCCGCTCCAGACACTCGGCCATTAAAAAAAAATTAAAATCAAGCCTTTCTTTCTCGGAAATAATAGAAAATAATCCTCCCCCAGCCCTACCCTACCTCCTTCACCCACGGTTGTCTGATTCAGACTTTGCTGGTGTGGAATCGTTCATGGTGAGATCCGTACCTCTGGCATTTCAGACGTGAAAAGAAGCCATCACTGAGAACCAAATCCATCTTTCTTTTTTTGCTGAATTGCTCCAAGCTTTACACACAGGAGCTTTTTCTACCTTCCCTTGGAAAAAAAAACAACCTTGTCTTATTATTCGTCAGATCCGTATTTAAACCTGAAAATTGTGGAATCTGTACCAAAAACGGATTTGAACCATAATGTTCTCTGGTGAACCACCCCTAAATGGGTTTGTTGCTTGGTTAGCAATCGCTTCCTTTCCAGACCCTACCTGCTGTGCTAGATGTGCTATTTTGGCTGTAACCCACACCACCGGCAATGCTGCCGTTACAACGGGGGGCAATTTGGGCAGCATTTGAAGTAAACTCTGGGCAGATGTAACCATCTCATTTGCTTGGTGAAAGGCAAAAACTAGTGGTTTTTTTTTTTTTTTTTTAAAGTATTAATTTTATTATAGTAAAATATGTAACATGAGCCTACTCATCTTCCTGAAGCAATGTAAGTCTTTTCTCTTCGCCCAGGCATTTGGTACGCAGGGATAGGGTGGATAGGGGATTTTAATTGGCTTTATGGATATATATTTTAAATATATTTTAATATATTGTAGTGAGAGCTGAAATGGGAAGCTAATTGGCTACCTACAGGTAATACCCAAATTTCAAATAGTCTGTTGGGTGTCTGATTGATACCCGATTACCAAGTTGGGTGCCTGCTCACCCCAAAATACTGGCTATTATCATCCCTGAGTTACTGATTTTTAATTTTACTGAGCAATTTCTGGTTTCATGGATTTGAACTTACATTTTCACTTTTTAAGACTGATTTTCGATTTTACCAACAGATACTGACGTTTCACTTAAACACAATTTTAAAAAAAAAAAATTTCTCAGTGTTGCTGACAATCTCCCTACCTTTTGAGACATGGGGGAGATACAAAATGGTATTTTGGTAAATTAGGTAACCCCCTCTCATGCCAAATCAGGTCCCAAATTACTATCCAACGTTACTGGGTTAACTGTATTCCTGATACATGCTCCTGGTTTTTGTGGGTATTCACTTCAGCTCAAATTCTAAGTAGATCTAATTGAGACTCTGATACGACTATAAATAAAATTGCATCTAAGATAAAGTGACTATTGGCAATGAAAAGATTGAACCATTAGCGGTGGGTAAGCACATTGGATAAAGTGACATACATTATCCTTACATAAAATATAACCTGCCCCTTCATCAGCTGTGTTTCGGAGCAAAGCTCGCAGGCTCCTAGCTAGCTTCAAAGGAGAGACAGTTTCTAAGAAGGTGTGACTGGTGTGGAGGTAGCGGCAGGCAACAAGCTGCTTGTCCTACATAGCGTGTTCCCACATTAAAGCATCAAAGAGGCAGGTGTTCCGTACTGTACTCTGAATGCTGCTAGCATACAGGGCCCTGACCGCCTGCCTCCTCGCACTCAAGCTCTCTTCTGTGGCTAACTCCTGCTGGGATGGAAGGAAAGATTTTTAATTTTTATTTTTTTTAAAAAAGAATCCTCTGAGAAAACCGGTGTGTTTATTGCCTGCATGTTGCTTGGGTTGGGTCTGTCGCTGTAGGAAAAGCTCACCGGCTTGAACTCCGCCGCCATTAACTGTCGCAAAAACCCCAGGCCCGTGTGGTAGATGTTTGTGGTTAGATTGCGGTTCCTTTGTAAGTGTGAGTGCAGCAAGATGGAGGATTTCAGAGAGCCGAAGCATCTTCAGAACCTTGGAGATACTCCGTCAGAGGGCTGAGTCAAAGTACAATGTCTCTGCCGGGAGCAGGTGCAGGGAAATGCACTGACAGGCGGCAGGCCAGCAGCTGCTGCTGCTGGTGACTTTGGGGTCCTGGCCAGCTCACCACGACTTGGCTTCCAGCATGCCTCCCCCCTCCCTGCTAGGCAGCTGAAGGGGCAGGGCGAGAGGAGGCCGGATACCATGCGCAAAGCCATTTGGATGCTGAGTTCTGCTGGGACATGGCCTTTCCCAGAGAGCTGTTCTCTTGCACCGGCTGGCTCTAGTATCCAAACCAGCTCCTTCCCTGCTGTTTGGCACAGGCAGGTGCACTCCAGCCCTGTAGTCACTCTCTCCTAGCCTGGCCAACTTTGCAAAAGTGGCCTTGGGTGGGCAGCCCCTGTACCTGCTCCATCTCCCTGCTACCAGCAGCTGCATCAGGGCAATCCAGGAACCCTCCCCTGTCCATGGCAGAGCCTGCCCCCATACCCACTTCCTAGAGCTCCACCAGCAAGTAGAGGTGTCCGCTATCTCTGCTTAACCAAAGAGTTGCTGTAAGGATCAGGCTGGCCTTGTGGCTAAGGTGCTACCTGTGAATTCAGATGCTCCAGATTCAATTCCTGGTGCCCCTGGCCCCGCTTGTCTGTAAACGGGTGGAGGAAGAGCTTGGCCCCACTTCCCAGAAGGTGATAGCAGATGGATCTTTTTAGCAAGGCAACTGTGATTGTTTGTTAGCAAAACTCTGCCCTTCCTCCCTGTGGTCCTAGTCTAGGCTGTGCTCCTGTAGATTCCTTTATCTCATTTTGAACACCCTAAACATCCTGCTGGGGCTTCCTATACACCTCATTCTTTGCTCATTGGAACTGCTGCTGTCTCATTCTTTAATGGAACTTTGGTGGAGACTAGAACCCAGGCCTCTCAGCCATGGGGCAGGGCTTTGTTACTAAGCCAAGCAAAGAACTATTGAACTAATGGGACTTTTTGTCAACAGGCTTCTCTGGTAGCAAAGGGTATATGTTGGCTCTCTCTGCTTAACCCAGAAATAAAACAAGTGGTCAAGCTGGCTTTGTGGTTAAAGTGCCTACCCTTGGGTTCAAAAGCTCCACGTTCAGTTCTTGGTTCCTCCACGAAGGCCTTGGAATGGTCACTTGGTGTGGCTTATCTGTAAATTAGGGAATAACAGCTTGGCCCTGCTTTCCAGAAGGTGTCAACAGCGGTGTCTTTTTAGCAATGCATTTGTGATTATAATTGTCAGCAAAACTCTACCCTTCCTTGCAGTTTCTAGTCTATGCCATGCTCCTATAGCTTCCTCTGACTGTCTTTGCTCTGCTGGGGGTTCCTCTGTGCCTCATGTCACTGGAGCTGCTGTCTCATTCTTCTATAGAGTCTCAGCACAGACTAGAACCCAGGACCATGAGCTGTAGCCCAAAGCACAGCCACTCACCCAAGTAGTGGGGCCCAATTAAGAGCCCCAGACTAGGGCTCTTGAACTAATGGGACTTCTTCTCCAGTATAGATGTTGGTTATCTCTGTTTAACCCAGATTTGAAGCCAGTGGTCAGGTTGGCTGTGTGGTTAAAGTGCCTACCCTTGTATTCATAAGTTCCAGGTTCAAATTCTGGTTCCCCAAGAAGGCCTTAGGGCATTAGAATGGTTGATTGGTGTTGCTCATCTGTAAATTGAGTGAGTTAGCAATTGAGTCTTTTTAGCAAGACAACTGTGATTATATGTGTGTTAGCAAAAACTCTTCCCTTCTGTTCTCAGGGACTTGGGTTCTGGACTCTACTGTGCCCCTCTGGCATCCCTGCCTGCTCCCTCCGGGGCTGCTTCATTCTTCTTTGGAACGACAGTGGAGACTAGAACCCAGGACCATGAGAGCTGTAGCCCAAAACACAGCCACTCACCCAAGCGGCGGGGCCTAATTAAGAGCCCAACCAAAATGCTCTTGAACTAATGGGACTGCTTGTCAACGTGCTTCTCTGGTAGCCAAGTATAGGCATTGGCTATCTCTGCTTAATCACAATGTTTCTTCAGTGGCTGGGCTGGGCTTGTGGTTCAGGTTCCCTACCCTTGGATTCAGAAACTCCAGGTTCAATGCCCGGTTTCTCCATGAATGCTTTTGGGGGGGGGCTTGGAATGGTCACTTGGTGTGGCTCATCTATAAATGGGAGAATAAGAGCTTGGCCTGGTTTTCCAGAAGGTGTCAGCAATGGGGATTTTTTAAAGCAAGGAATAAGCTATTATATTTTTCAGCAAAACTCTGCTCTGCCTCTTGTTCCCCTATGGGCCTAGGCTGAAGTCTACGCTGTACCCGTTTAGCTTCCTCTCTTCTCTGCTCCAACTCACTTCCAGTGCCCTAACACCCTTCTAGGGCCTTTTCTGCATCTCATCCTTCTCTTCTGCTTTTACTGTCACCTCAGTCCTCTATGGAGCCTCACAGAGAGAAAGATTACAGGGGCGCATTAAAACCCACGACCCTGAGCATTGCAGCCCAAGCAAGAACTTACCCAATAGAAAAGCCTACTTATTACTTAGCATGTGTAGCAAGCAACTATTTACCTAATGGCACTAGTCAATGTGCTTCTCTGACAGACAAGTACTGGGGGGTACAAGGGCAAGACTAGCCATGGGGTTATGGAGCTTGCCTGAGACTCATGAAGTTCAGGTTTAATTGCTTGCGGCTTAGAATGCTCCTTTGGTCTCCCTGAGACTTAGCTGATCATCTGTGAATCAGGGTAGCAGCTGGGGGCAGGGGGGGTGTATGTGCGTTTGGTTTTGGTAATGCAATATCAAGAACAGCAGGGAGAGGAAGAGGAGGAACATGAGCAAGAGGCTGAAGAAAGCCCCAGACCACCCCCCAAACATGTCTGGATCCGAGGGCAGAGGGGCTGGAGCAGCATAAACACAATGTGCTGCTAAGAACACATTGCACCATGCACACAAACGCCTTTGTCCCTTCTCCCTCGCTGCCCCCCATGCCTGGAACTCCCTCCCTGCCCACATCCACCTTGCCCCCTCCCTCCGCTCCTTCAAATCCCTCCTCAAGACCCACTTTTTCCTTGCTGCTGTTCCCAGTGCCTGCTAGTCGTTCCCATATACCTACTGTCTACCCTGCTCTGCAGACTGCTGCAACCAACCTGACTGTAACCAAGCCAAGCACACGCACCTGAGACTTCACATCCGCCTGAATGTTTGTCTGTCTTCTCCCATCTCTCCCTGTCTCCCCAGCCTTGTCTTTTAGATTGTAAGCGACAGGCAGGGACCGCATCTAGTTCTGTGTTCTGTACGGCACCAGGTCACACGACTGGCACTATATAAATGTTTATAATAATAATAATAATAACACGATGCATCGGCCACCTCTGTATATTTTTCAAGGCCATTTCTGAAACATACATGATGCAGAGTCAGCCTTGATGCCAACGCAGGCCCTGCACCATGTATGTTTCAGAAGGGGCAACCCTACCCGGTCAGGGGGCCTGGCCCCGAGTCCAGGCATACTTATGCATCCCTGTCAATTTAAGAACCACAAAACCAGTAAATAGACAATTAGTGATAGGTTGTTAGCAAGCCCCCCCCCCCCCCAGCAACCCTCCAATGAGCACAACACTATCAATTTCCTCCAACCCCTGCATGATGCTTGCTGGGCCTCTTCTTCCTCTAACACATCCAGCTGGAGGCCTGCAATGCATCCGATTTCAAGCCTGGCAGTCTTGGAGCTTGTTGCTAGGCTGCCGCACATTTCCTGCTGGGTCTTGCAGGAGGCGGAGTCACAGATGATGCAAATCTGGCCTGCAAGTAGTTGCGACGTATAAAGGTCCGAGCGTTTCGTCACAACAGCCCCCCAGCCTCCCCCTCTACGGCAGTCGTAGCTGAAAGGCTCTGCACAAAATCTGGGAGTCCCACCAGGTAACACCTGTGCTTCCAAGGACGGCTTCATGGCCCCTGCAAACGGTGTTGTTAATAATAAGGGGCTTATTATGTGTGCTGGGTCCGTGGCTTGTGGCATTTAACCAGAAGGAAACAGCCGAGGCGCCTGCCATCAGCTTGAAACTCCCAGCTGTGTCTGAGGAACTCCGGCAGCGCTGATGAGAAAATACCCTGCGTGATTCATCCCAGTAGTTTGCAAGCCTGCTGGAGGAGTCTCTACAACACTGCGTGGGACTTTATACATAATGGGGAGACTTCTCCTTTACTAAGAATAAGCAAGTGAAAACCACCGTCTTCTGAGAACCTCGGACCTTTCGGAGAGCATCTCTCCCAGTGTTTGATGGAGAGAAATAGGGGCACTTTATGCCACCCCTAATTGGCATATATTTGCATGTGTTGATGGAAATTGGCAACCGTCTGACTGACTGACTGACCTTGGGGGTGAACTGGAAAAAACAAGGATGTTTGTGTGAGAGGTTCTGTGCGTCCATAGGTTTATATGGGCAGGATAGTTCAAGTTGAAGCTCAAAGCCTATTAAAAAGTCAACATTCTCAAATGGGCCCATTGGCTCTAAAGTTTTAGTTTTAAAGTGATCTCGGGCACACAGCTCCCCTCCTGCCTGGGTGTTACCTTGCTTTGCTCTTCGATAGCAGTGTTTTTATCCCAAGCTTGTTCAAGTGTGAGAAAAGGTGCTCCCCCCCATTAGTAACCAAATTGTTAAAGCAGCCAGGACAGAGTTAGCCAGCTCTTTCTCTTCCTAGATTAATGCGCTGTTAACGACCCCCTTTGTCTGCTGTACCAGGTACAAACATTACACTGCGGGGAGCCCAGTAGAAGACCCCCCCCTCCCCAATCACCACAGACCTGCCATAGGCTGGGCTTCCCTGTCTTTGAGTCTCCGTGGGCCTATACTTGGGGGATGCTTGTTTTTTCCTTTAAGTTTATTCATGCACATTTTAAAGGAACCCTTATGAAAAATCAATGTTACAGGGCCTAAGGAGCCAATGCAAGCCCTGCAACATGTATTTTTCATACGGGTTCCTTCAAAATGGGCCGAGCTGGCTACCCTACCTGTAGGACCCCCGCAATAATGAGTCCTGTGCGATGGCCAAGTCTAGATCTGGGCCTGCTCTTCTGAAGAGCACTATATCAAACCCCACGATAGTCCGACGAGTGACCCAATAAAGACAGGAGAAGAAAAGCTGCTGTAGGCATTCCCCTCCTCGCCAGTAAAAGTGAAACTTCCTTTCCCCCGCCCAAGTTAGGTTCCCTGGCTGCCTTTCTGTTTGACTAAATGAAGGTGGCTCACTCCACTCAACACCGGAGAGGGGTTACCCTGGGCCTGGTTTGGAGGGATTACCTCCTGAAAAATAAATAACCTCCCACCAACTCTAGCCAGCTGTTATGACTACGCGGAGGGGGAGGGGGTTGAGGTGAAAAGAGTGAGTCAAAGAAAGGGCATTCTTCAGAATATTGATCCACTGACCCATCTCAGTCTAGAAAACAACAATGCTGGGAGGCGTTGTGAATCGGGCGGCGGGTCGAGAAGTGTGAGCTCTCTCTCTCTCTGAGCCGTTGAGCAATTTACAGTGTGATCCTGGAATGAAACTAAAGCTATACGTGCGTTCGGGTTTGGATAAAACACAAGCAAACACAAATACCGCCACGTAATGAAAAAAATGGCTGCGTGGACCAGGCCGTTCCACACATGTGCGATCTTTTCCAAAATGGTGGCAGCAGTATTGCTGCCATTTTGGAAGAGGGCACAAAATGGCCACGGTGCATGTGCAGATTGGCTGTCCGTTTCTAAAACGGCGGCGGCAACGCTGCCGCCACCATTTTACAAAAAGGTTGTGCATGCACAGAACAGCCAGGTGTACATTTTGCACATGCGCAGTAATTATTATTTTATTTTTTAATTGATAACCGAATCAGAACAGGCCTGTTGTCACACTGTTCTGGATCAGTTTGGTTTATTCTGTAATAGCCTGTTCCAGGCCGTTACAGATTGAACCGAATCTAAACTTCCCACCCCTAACGCCCTCATCTCTGCTCCCTTACCCTGAGCTCAGTTTTTCAGTGCTTGAACTGGATCCAGATGGGGCAGATGAGGGCTGCATTTGGCCCCACCTCTATAACTTCATTACCATATAAGTGGACCGGTCCAGACAGAGGGAGGGAGCTATTTTTTGGTTTTTTTAAAAGTCAAATGGTAGTTAAACAGTGCAATAAATAAACAGGAATCCGGTGAACAGGAATCCGGTCAATCAGCAGGATTCTTGGTTTTCTGTTTAGCACGGAAAACTAGAGAAAAATTTGGAATTACCGTTTCGCCAGAGAAAAACGAAATTCCCATTTTATCAGAGAAAAACACTGAATTCCAAGTTTTTTTCTAGGAAATTTCCACCTGCAAAAACTCACTGGCAGCAGCAACTGCAGTGGACATTGAATGGAGACCAAAGCTCTGCGGAGGTTCTAGTGTGCGCCTGCGGCCAAGAGAAGAGAGTTGGCGCGAGAAGAATGCAGCCGCGTTTGGCTTTCGGTGAGGCAGAGGTATGTTGGGGTCCGTGCTGGGGGAGGAGGGGGTTCGAGCGGCACACTCCCCTCAGACACCTGCAAAGGGGGTGACATGGGCCCTGATGCTGGGGCTGGCTGGCGTGGAATATATATATATTTTTTTATTTGAGTGTCAGTGGCAACCAGTGCATCAAACTGACACACCAAATGAATAATTTGTCATAAACATTTTCTAATTTTAACGGCTGAAAAATGTAGATGTTGCTGTTTTTAAATCAGAGACATTTGGGGGTTCCCACCCCACGCCCCTGAGAAATTCCAATTTTTGGCAGAGAAAACAAGGAACCCTGTTGCTCAGTTATCTGCTGGATACTAAATCAGTTATCGTTCAGTATTAACCGGATAGGGGATACCACAATACGTGCCTGAACTGTGGATCATAGCAGTCACTTGTTGAATCTCTAGTGGAGACCTTGTCATGTATACAGGACAGCGCATGCTTGCTGTGTAGGGACGGGGTTATTATTATTATTATTATTAAACATTTATAAAGCGCCAGTAACGACCTGGCGCTGTACAGAACATATAATCAGCTGCGGTCCCTACCTGTGGCTTACAATCTAAAAGACAAGGAGGGGGAGACAAGGAGAGGGGACAGCGGGAGAGACATGGGAGAAGACAAACAAACATTCAGGCGGATGCGAAGTCTCAGGTGCGTGTACTTGGCTTGGTTACAAGGTGGTCGGTAGCAGCAGTCAGCAGAGGAGGGCTGACAGTAAGAGCAAGGGGAAAGACTAGAGGGCATTGGGAAAGGCAGCATGGAAAAGGTGGGTCTTGAGGAGGGATTTGAAGGAGCGGAGGGAGGAGGCGAGGCGGACGTCGGCAGGGAGGGAGTTCCAGGCATGCGGGGCAGCGAGGGAGAAGGGACGAAGGCGGTTGGGCGAGCAGGAGAAGCGAGGGAGAGCGAGGGAGGGGACAGCGGAAGAGCGGAGAGCGCGCGCAGGAGCGCGTAGGGCGATTAGGTCCGAGAGGTAAGGGGGAGCTTGGTCATGGAGCGATTTGAACGTGAAAACCAGGAGTTTGAACAGGATACGTTCAGGAAGGGGGAGCCAGTGAAGGGAGAGGAGGAGAGGCGTCACATGGTCGAAGCGACGGGCAGAGTGAATGACCTTGGCGGCAGAGTTTTGGATCGCCACAAGGGGGGACAGGTGGGAGCGAGGGAGGCCAGCAAGGAGGAGGTTGCAGTAGTCGAGGCGAGAGATAACCATGGCATGAACAAGGATTTTGGCCGAGGAGACAGATAGAAAGGGGCGAATGCGGGCAATGTTGAGGAGAGCGAATCGGCAGGATTTGGCCACAGAGTCAATGTAAGGTTTAAAGGAGAGGTGCGTGTCAAAAATGAAGCCCAAGCTGCGGGCACGGAGAACAGGACGGATGGTGACCCCGTCAATGCAGACGGTCAGGTCAGAGGGAGAGGAGGGGGAGGGAGGAAAAATGAGGAGTTCAGTCTTGGCCATGTTCAGTTTGAGTTGGCGTCGGGACATCCAGGCGGAGATATCAGAGAGGCAGTCGACGAGGCGTGAGCGGACAGAGGAGGAGAGAGAGGGGGTAGAGAGATAGAGTTGGGTGTCATCAGCATAGAGATGGTATTGGAACCCGTGGGAGGCAATAATTTCACCAAGGGACCGGGTGTAGATAGAGAAGAGCAGAGGGCCAAGGACAGAACCTTGGGGAACCCCAACCGAGAGGGGAAGGGAGGGGGAGGTCGACTCGGGGAGGGAGACATTGAAGGAGCGGTCAGAGAGGTAGGAGGAGAACCAGTCAAAGACAGAGCCACGGAAGCCCAAAGAGTAAAGCGAGTCCAAGAGGAGCGAGTGGTCGACAGTGTCAAAGGCAGCGGAGAGGTCAAGGAGGACAAGGACAAGGGGTGGGTTAACTGTGCTCTCCGGAGGGGACTACATGATCAGATCTTTCAATAACAAGTTTGAATCAATTGTCTTGGGGGGCAAGAGTCTAAAAAGGATGATTTTTTTGATTTTTTTTTAATTAGTTGACTTGAAACTGAACAGATTCTAGCGCAGTGGTGATGCTCCCAAGAGGAATCATTCAGCGGATACTAGACCAGTACCATGTACAAAAGACTGGACACAGCAAGATAGGATCCCAATCATGCACAGCGCAGAGCACTCAACACTAATGGAAACTGAAGGCACCCAGCACCTTGCTGGATCTGGGCTTAAGATTTGCAAGGTATAAAATGTGAACAAAAATGCCAGGTATAGGATCATTGCGGAGAACAGCAAAGTCCTGAGTGAGGAGGGATAAAATCGTTCCGCACCGCAAATCCCAGATGGCTCTCCATACATTCCTCCTGGCTTGCATTTCCCACGGGCCGCTCCCACGAGATATTGACGGTGTCAGTCTGAAACGAGGGGCAGAAGAATCCTCGCGGCGTCCTGCCGTACTCTTTTTAAACATTTATTTCAGAGCCCTAAAGTATGAGGAAAGACAAAGATATGAACCCTGCTGGAACGGGGCACGCTCAGCAAAGATTTTCAGTAAGGATGCTCACAGTAACTCGTTATTCATTTCATTTTCCTTATTAAAATGTCATTCGTTTTTGTTATATTTCATTATTCTTTGTTTCGATTTTCAATGGAAGACACATTTTTGGCTGTACCTTTATTTCATATCCTTTTTGGATGATAATTGGCAGAACTGTACCCCCAACGTAGGGCATTATGTGTGCCAAATTTCAGACAGATTAGATAAAGGGATCTGATTTTATAAGCAGTTGACATACTTCTATTTTACAAAATTCTGTGTACACATTCCTGGATGCAACCAACCCTTCTACAGCCCTCTCCCCCGTACCATGCCTGTCTCTGAATGGCACTGCATGTGCTATTTACCTGAACGACGAAAGTCTTCAAGAGGGAAACTTAAATTGCGTATAAAAATTCGACCTTTTATAAAATCTTACTTTAGTTTGGCAGAGGTGATCCTGAGGGTCTGTGATACAATCATTCCAAATTTCATGTAAAATGGATAGACAAAATGTTACAGCCAGTAATGCATTTACAAGTAAATTGCTTTTGACATAACTTTTTATTCAATCCTTCTGAAATATTGCAGAAATAGTACTCTTAGGGAGGGGTATAACATTGCCAACATTGCCAAATTTGGCACACAGAATGCCCTCCATTGGGAGTATAATACTAAGCTTCACCAAAAAAAAAAAAAAAAAAAAAAAAAAAAAAAAAAAAAAGTTTATAGCCAAAAATGTGTTTTTCCTATTAATTTGTAACAAGACAATTTTTTTTTTCATTATGTTCTTTCATTTTCGTTATTCAATAACAAAACTGAAAAATCCATATTTTGTTTTCGTTATTATAACAACAAAAACAAAAAATGCACACCCCTAATTTTCAGGGAGAGAAAGGAAGACGTTGTGTTTCTTGGTTTGTGTAGGAAATATTTCCCACGCAGCCTTAATTGAGAGTTTAGCAATGGGAAAGATGAGGACAACTACAATCTCATCATGATTAAACTATTGCTGATAAACCAAACTGGGGTCAGCATGGGTTGTTCTGCGTTTCCACTAGGTGGGATTGAAGAGGAGGACATACCTACTCTAACACAAATGATGACCCTATCTACGAACGACAACGTCCTCACCGCCATATTCTCGGACCACATTCTGAGCCAATAAACCAATACTTCAGTGGAGTTAAGTGTTACTTCACTTTGACTTCTTATTCTGTTCACACGTACAAAGCCCTAAACTGAAGTGATTCAAGAGTAGGAAGAGAGGAAGTACGTCCTCCTGGCAAATCAGGAGTACGTATTCCCCTTCGCTTCCTATGTCGGTACCACTGTGGTGCGGATCCTTTACGCGGAAGTAAAACTGTTATTTGCCGTGATTGCAAAGTACCTACTTCTGTTTGCAAATGAAGTGTGAATGGTACCAAAGGGGAGTACTTACTTTGATTGAATTAAAGCAAAGTAGTTATTTGGGTTTAATGCGGTTAATCAGAACGTGTTCTTAGGAAGCCTCTACATTGCTATGTTCTTCCTCCAGCTCAGTAGCACATGGAATTGTGGGGAAACCAGCTGGTATTCAGGTGCCCCGGATGCAGTACTCAAAATTTTAGATATTTCCCAGGGACAGCAAATGCGCTGCCCATTTCAACGCTACTTTACACCTCCCATTTAGCCACCGAAGGGGTATGGGTAACTGCCCATCTTGGCGCCGTTTAGGCTAAGTGTAGCTAGGGACCTACTCTCCTAAAGTCCAGTGTCTACATCTACAGGGAATTACCACTATCCCCCTTCCATGGGGCGATCAAGCTCCCTTAGATAACCAGGAGAGTGGGGAGAACAGAGGTGCATATTTTTACAGTGCAGTAGTGCTGTAAAATGGAGCCCAAGGTACTTACTGTTTCCTGAAATACTGCCGCCTTCTCCTCAGTCCTGAAAGAAAATGGAAGTCAGAGACAGTGGCTCGTTGGTTGCGAGGATGCCCAACCCACAGAGGAACCCCCTGAGTCCTTTATTTTGCTCTAGACAGACCCCCTTCCAATGGGGCCAAGCTAACCCATCATGCCTTCCCATCCCCTGCATGGGATTCAGAAAATACAAGTCTCCAGGGGAAGCTTTAATTACTCCTGATCAGCCGGGGCCCCCATAGTATCCCAGAGAAATTAGGCACAGACAAATTTGCATTTGGAGGGGGGGGGGGGTGTTTCACAGGGCATGGGCAGGGAACAGAGCTGTTCACATAGTTCATGTTTTAGTTCAGGGACAGCCCGAGGTCAAGGATAACACACAGGGCCCCCTGTAGCTCCAACCCCTCCCCATGGCTCCACCCCTTTAACATGGAGGAAAGTTTGGGCAGCAGGGGAGGACTCTTGTGCTTTTGGGGCCCTAGATACGATTGTGTTTGGGGCCACAGTGGGAGGGAAATGGGGACCCCGTGCCCTGACCCACTGAAAACAGTGGTCAATGCAAGGCCCCCGGAAATAGGGGAAATAGTGGGGCCTGAGGTGGTCACCGTCACCTTGCGGTAAGGCCGGCCTTGACTTGGTGGATTCTCCCAAGTGTTTGAAGTGAATGGCTTGCCTCTGCCTTCTGCTCCCACCCCCCTCTCGGGTGGATCCTTTGATCCCCAGGGAGTGCTGGCATGGGCAGGAAGGGGGCTGGCCTGATGGGGAAAAACGGAAGCACAGAAGAACAATCATGTCCCACCCGGAACTTGGGACCAGGGGACCCTTTCCTGTGCCACGCTCTGCTCCCTTCTTGCCTAGGAATTCCATGGAAGTGGGACGAGTGGTTGGAGCTCTCACCATTTTGTTGAGGGGGTTGGGGGGAGGAATCAAGGAGAAACTGTTGCTCCCCCGTTCTACCGCTGTCCCCCTTCTCCCCACTGAGCTCAAGCGGAGAGAAAAAAGCAGAGGGCAAGCAAATCTTACGTTGAAAGCGACGGACGACAACGGCCAGGAACACGGTTAATAAAGCAGCACATCCCACCAGTGGGGCCCAGATCAATTCACTACAGGAGATACCTGATGGAAAAGCAAAAGAAGGTGGGCGTTCGAGACATCCGGCATTAGCGGTGTGCATTCGTTTTTGTTTCATTCAATGACTAAAACAAAAAAAACACGTTCATTTTACTAAGTAGAACATGAAAACAACAGAACAGATGGGGTAACGACAATGGACAAAAACAAAAAAAGGGGTCAATTTTAATTACCAAAATAACAACTAAAAACTAAAAATAAATCACTGCGCAGTCACAAAATGGTCACCGGGGCCGTTCTGCGCATGCACACCGCTTCCCCAAATGGCACCGGCAGCGTCGCTGCCATTTTGGAAAAGGGCAGCCAACCTGCGCATGCACTGGACTATTCGATGCGCAGACCGGCCGTCCTTTTCCAAAATGGTGCTGACACTGCCCTCGCCATTTCGGGACAGGGCTGTGAATGCACAGAATGGTCCAGCGGCTCTTTGCGCATGTGAAGGGATTTTTATTTTTGATAAAAGGAAATGAAAAATGAACAAAAATGGCAGGGGGTGAGGCGGGGTGTCGAGAAACCTCCCAAAAACTTTTGGAAAACGAAAACGACGAAGGCAACGAAAACAAACAATGGGCCGCATCCTGGCTAGGAATGAGACCTGTTACCTCGGATAAAAGGCAAAACGGCAAAAGCAAGCAAATAAATAAATAAATAAATGTGGAAAACATCAAATGAAAAAAACTAATTGTGGGGAATTCGTGACAGTGCGATTCAGGCAGCCTGTTCACACATGACAAAGATAGATAGCAGAAAGTCCGGTATTCTGGGTAGCCTGGCGGTGATTTTGTGATGATCTGGTTGCCATGCAGGTTAACCGCCAAACTGGAATACTGGATATTACTGTTTACCCCATCACTGCTTACTGCAGAACTGAACCAGTCCAATCAACCACAACAACAAAAAAAAGAGTCAAACCCAGTAATTAAACGGTAATACAGTAAATGGTAATTGGTTAACTGGATATCCACCAGATACTAAAACGGATAGCAGCAGATATCTCTAGTGGAAATACCCTAGAACTCTGGTTCTCAAACTAGGGGGCCGCCTCTCCCCCCCCCCCCCCCCGTGTGCAGGAGCTATTCTGGGGGGGGGGGGAGGAGAGGAGTGCATGAAGGATCACGGATGGCAAAGCCTTAGTTCCTCTCTGACAGAGTTAGGTGGAATCTCCAAAGTAATGGGGTGGCAGGGGAAGAGGGAAACGTACGTGTGTGTGCGCGCGTGTGACTATGACCAAAAAGCAGAAGTGCAGGACGCAGATTAAAAAAAATAAAAATGAAGATAACCACGGTCTTAGAATAACTCCTTTGCCATCAGTGGATTCATTCCCGATTTACATGGGGGGTGCGCCTCTACCATTTTCGTCTTAGTTTTCATTTACAAAAACCCTTCATGGGGGGGGAGGTTCATAAGCAACCCTGCCATTTTCGTTTCCCCCACTCCCAGTTAATTTTATTAAAAAGTAATTTTAAAAAATCATCACTGCGCATGAGCAAAATGACCGCCGGACCATTTTTGAAAAGGGCGTGGTTGCGGAGAAAGGCCATGGTGGCCATTTTGCACATGACTCCGTTACACTAACTATCAAACTAGTCTGTTCTTAGTGATTAACTTGCCCCCGAACGATATAATCATCTCACCCCCCCCACGATATAATCAAATTCTACGCAGTACCTTTCGGTTTGGGTTTGCCTGAACTACTGCACCTTCGGGATTTTTTCTTTGTCTTGGGCGTCTCCATCGTAGGGTTCTTAGGGGCAGGCAACTCCCTCACTAAATCGAAGACGACAGAATTAGAATCACATTGCGCGCATCCAATGTGAAAGCACCAGGAATGAAATACAGGAGGGGGAAACATTTTGAAACGTGTTTTAGCTATTAAAGAAACAAAAAACAAAAAAAGGAAGACAACACAAAACATGGAAAGACTCTAGAGAGAGGATGGTTGTCACGTTGGCTCCATATGTAAGAGATGGAGAGAGGCCGCAATTCACAAGTGACTTACTCCCGAGTAAGTGGCTTGTGGATCACAGCCAGAATCGTTCAGATGATTGCTTTTAGACCTATTTACCTTCCCTGCATTGCTCAGTCTGTAGGTCTGACTTTTTCCATGCCTGAGGAAGGGTCCTGTGTGGCCAAACAAATTGCCTGCTCTCCTCAACACCTGGCCCCATAAAAGAGAGATCATCTGAACTATTTTGTCTCCAACTCAAACCCAACCAACCTACCATCCAAACAAACAAAAAAACCCACCCCACAGCGTTTTTAAAACCCTTGTTTTATATTTTTTGCCTTCCGATTATTGGGATGGCTATCCGAAAACGCAAACAACGTCTGTGAATACAAAACCTCCTCTTCATGTTGGTTATATTAAAAAAAACAAAACCAACCACCATCTATTTTATCACAGAGGGTAAAGAGCACATGAAAAACTCCCAGTGAAGTGGGATGTCTCTTATTCACCCCTGATGCAAGAAGTCCTGAGATGCCGCAGGCATGAGGGGGCGGCCAATAAATTTAACGACATAAATAAATAAGTAAATCCTATTTCAGAATCCAGTCTTGGGTTTACATTTTGTTCCAGCAGCCTGAAGCCTATCCAGGCCCCCACGGTGACCCACTGAAACTGGGAATGAGAGAGGAGGTCTTTCTGCCCCCCCCCATCCCCACCCCCGCAGCCCTTTCTGAGATGTCCGGGCCCCCCAGGTCGAAGGACCTCAGCAGGAAAGTGAGAAAAAGGGGTAGGCGAGAAACAGAATGAGAGAGTCTGTGGGAAGATAAACCCCATCGACAGCAAAGCGTAACAACCAGAGAGGCACAAACGCACTCAACGCAAATGTTCCGGGGCAGCGGCACGGCCGCAACGGGCTCTGGTCCTGCCAGACACTCTCTCGGTGACAGAAGGCACAACCGTACCAGGGACTGGGATGCTACAGTGCCTCTAGGGTGGGCAGAGAATGAGAGATACGTATGAGAAACACAGGTTGCAGGGTTGCCCTGGCTCCAATGCAGCCCTGCAACTTGTATTTCTCATCATTTGCATCCCTGCCCGTCCCTATTGATGCCCTTGTTCTAAGAGTAACAGCATGATCCAGAACAACCCTGTAGACAAACATATAAAACAAAAACATCGAAGCACGGAGGAGCTGAGACTGGGATCAGAACGGAGATAGGAAGAGCGTGGGGGAAATTACGACCAGTCAAGCAATTCCCGGCGCAGGAGGGGAACATTGCAGTTTATACCCACTGACGTTGCAATTTATGGTCCATTGAACCCAGTATCCTGTCTCCAAAAGCGGATATTCTCAGTCGTTTCAGAGAAGCCTCCCCCCCACCCCTTTCCCCGAGGCCTCTAGCCCTGTTTGCTTTCCCCACAGGAGCGAGAATCCCACTGCAAACAACAAAGAGGCTCAGGGCACTAATTCGTACAAGAGCTGCTTTTGCCAGTAGAGCCATTTTAAGAAACTTTGTAGTCAGGTTCCATTTAGAAATAGTCTGGAATAGCTTGGTGGGGGTGGAGGGAGAGGCCAACGGGAACACTTTGGTGGCCTGTTTGGACTAGACAAGACAGAAGGGGCTCTGCTGTTGAGGTTTTAAATTGAGGGTGCGGAACCTCAGGCCTGCCCAGGGAAAGTTTTTATGTCACCCCCTTTCCAGTATAACTGGATGGATCTGGCCTTTGATCCAGTTCCTACCCCCCAAGCCGAGATGGCCTTATCCCAGGGCAACCTGGTGCGACTGGCCTGCCCCCGCCCCCCCTTTCCACGGCCCCTGCCTTCACCAGGACAAGGTGTGGGGCCGCCCTCTCCGTCCCTGCGGGGAGCCAAACACAACTCCCTTTAGAGCCACGTGGATGGTGCCCCCAACGGGGGAGGGGTCACCCCACGTTTTAGCTTCGCCTTGGGCCCCACAAATTCCAAGGCCAGCCCTGCCCACAAGCACTGGAAAACTCAACTCCGAGGAAGGGAGCAGAGATGAGGGCACGCACACAAGGAAATGGGGTCGCGCCAGGATCTAGAGCCTCCTTTTCTTGAGTGCACTGACTCCGTAAGCACCCCAACCCTCAACTTCTACGCAACCCTTGGAGCTAGTACTAATCTTAAAGTGGCCCCTGAGAGGGGAAAGTCCCCCCCCACAATCGCTTTTAAACAGACTGGCGATTGGGGTGCAACGGGTTTGGTGGAGAGGGGTGTGTGATTGGGGATACAGCCATGACCTCTGTGCGAGAGGAGGAACATGGGCTTGCGGGGCGAGGGCTCTCCTGGGAGAGAGACGGGGGAGGTACCTGGGGATTGGGAACTCCTTGGTGTGAGAGACGAGGGGGGGGATGGGAAGAGGAGTCGATTTTTGGTGCTTGGGGGTGAATTAGGGATCGGGGATGGGGATGATTTATTTTTATATGTATTTCTGTAGTTTTATTCAATTATTGTAAGCTGCCCCGAGTTGTTTTTGGGGTAAGGGGGGGTATAAGTTGATAGTTAGTTAACTAAACTAACTAACTAACTAACTATAAGCGTGTTACAGTGACACATAGCTCCAGTCATGGGACACACATGAGTGTTTATCAAAATCCTGGGTGGTGTCACAGACCGTGACGTATTGGCTATTGGATTAAAACAGCTGATGAAATCTTTTAAAAAGCGGTTATTTTTGAACCTTTTAGGATCAACGAATGATACCTCGAGCTTTTTATTAAATTGCCTATGTTTCAACTGTAGAGGCACCAGGATCCAGGCCCCAGTGCACTGAGGATTTTGAGTTGCTTCTTTGGTTTCTGGCCCTTAGCTAACACACTATACCCAGCACTGGTCAGGGCCCAGCTGGAGGGCTATGTCCAGTTTCGGAGGCTCCGTTTTAAGAAGGATGTAAAGAAATTGGAAAAACGTCCAGGAGACAGCACCCGACTTGCATGACCCATGAGATCCTTCCAGCTCCAGGAGTCTACAATCCATGGCCATCGGCCAAACCTATGCTTACCCACACTCAGCTCGGTTCCTTGGCCTAGGAGCAGCTCCAATGACTGGGAGACCGCACAGTGATAGCTGCCGCTGTCCGACGGCCGAAGCCCTCTGATCTTCAGAATGTGTCTGTTCTGAAACACTTCCTTGCTCACGTCAAACCTGGAGTCTCCAGAGGCTTCCTTCTGTGTCACCTTCGAGAACCTTACAAAGTGGACCTCCTGTCCCTCCTTGCTCCGGAGGTACCAGTAAACCCCCAAGTGGAAAAGCTGTTCGTTTGGAACCGCACATATCATTTCGGTTGTGCTGTTTATCAGGGCTACGATAGATGGAGGATTCTGCATTACCGAGGGTCTTGCATGGCAACCTATGAGGGACATAAGAAAGAACATAAGAAATGCCAGACTGGGTCAGACCAATGGCCCACCCAACCCAGCATCCTGTCTCTGACAGTGGCCAATCTCGGTTGAATCAGAGAAGTACGCAACATGTCATAACGGGGTGGTCGCTCCCAGATCCCAACACTCAGAGGTCACATCTTCCAATCTACTTGAGTAATAGTAACTAATGGACCAATCTCCCAAGAACTTAGTAAGAACATAAGTAATGCAATCAAAGATTTCTTTATAAGCTTGGTGGCTCTAGTGTTCATTGAATTATGGGATCAAATGAAGCAGAGGTTGCATAGACCCTGACTTCGATGGAGCTTCTCTGAAGTAAACGGGTTTTTTTAATCAGAATCCTAGTTGCCAATCTACCCCATATTCCCTACCAGCGCCATCTTGCTCCTTACCAATTTTCTTAAAGTCCTAAATTTTGGCACCCAATGTCTAGGCACTAGGGTGAATGTTGTTTCTCCACCCACCCGCCCCTTCTCTTGCAGAGTGGGCGTGGCTCTCCTGTTTGAGACATCTGGAATTTTCTTTTATAAGATCAGTCTCTGTTATTTCAGGCACCGCTGTGCTCTGATCTCTCCTTGTGCCCAATTTTTTATTAAGGCTCTGTTTCTAGTTGGTGGACTTCGTCGTGTGGGGTGTCTGGGAGGGGTGGATCCTTCATGGGTGCCGGGGGCTGGATGGGATGATTGAGGTCCATTGCAGGCCTATGCCTTGGAGCGGGGTGATCAGACCCATACTCGGGCTGTGCATTTGGGGTTTGCTAAAACACAAACATAAAACCTGTCTTCGAAACACAAATAGTCAGGCCATGTATTTAGGTTCCAAGGGAACACAAAATTTCCCCCTCAAGACAGGGCATCCTGAGGTCTCAAAGCTGCATTGTAGAAACTGCAGCACATCTCCACCTCAGCGCTGGGCTGCTCTTGTACTCCTCAAAATGGCAGCGCCTCACCGCGCCTCTACGCCACAATAACCCAGACGCAGGGGACCGCCACGTTTGGGGCTCCACTGAGGGGGAGCGGTGCCCCCACAACCTGTCCTGGGGGAAATAGAGGCCACTGTGGGGCCCTCAGAAAGAGCAGGCCCAAGGCCAACCTGTGATAAGGCCAGCCCAGCGTCAGGGTGTTTATTTACTGAGTTTTCTCGGACTGAAAAGGCAACCCAGCAGGCGACCAGGATTCCAGATAAAGAGATATGAAAAGCAGAACCACAGCTAATTTTCTCGAGAGTAGGATACAGATAGCAACCCCTCACCCCCACAACGTGTTGGTTTTATGGCATAGCATGTTTACGTGTATACAGTTGCATGCGCACGCACACACACACACATTACTGACATAAAACACTGAATCCGTAGCTGCTGCCGATAAGCTTTGCTCTACCGACTGCAACAGTAGCGACGCCAGTTGACTAAGGCTTTGCCTCTCTGTCCCCTCCGTGCTAATAGTGACTGCAACACTCACCCAAGGGGAATTTTATTACCATGGACTTCGATGAGTTCCAAATTTCAACCTTGCCCTTTTCCTTGCCCATAAAAGCGGTCAGCGTCGAGACCAGGGCTGTGGGATTCATCTCTGGCCTCCGAGTTAAATCGGACCCGTGGCTGTTTCTTTCATTCGGTGCTTTTCCAGTTCCTGGAGCTAGCCTGCGGATTCGGTCTCTACTCTCGAGCCCTCGAAGAGTGAGCTTGGGGGAAGGGATGAGGGTCTGCAGCACCCAAAGACAGAAGTTGGATCCGTTGCCTAGATCCGTGATTTAGCTCATTTGATGATGTCCCCCCATTGAGGATATTTTATGGATTCCGTGCAACTCAGGTTGATTAACCTCTCGAGCTGCGACTGGGCACTCGAAGATTCGGGCACTCCCGACGAATCGGGGGTGCCCAAATCGACCCAGCTGCCTTTGGACCCCATTGATGCCTGAATGGGATTCGACAAGCTGCTCGATCACACCGGCCAGTCTTTGAAAGCGACAGGTTCCGGGCTGGCCCAGGCAGGGTCCTGTAACTTTGAAAGGCTGCTTCCCCCCCTTCCTAAGGCTGTAAGTGGGATAAAGAAGGATCCACCCCTCCCAGACACCCCACACGACAAAGTGACCTCTGAGGTCTCAAACGGGTGAGAGGCGCTGTAGGTGGGTGGGGTGGAGTGGAGAAGCACCAGCCGGCCTTTCAAAGTGACAGGGCCACAGTGGCTCAGGCCAGATCCTCCCCACCCCCCCGACACATTATTATTTATTATTATTAACAAACATTTATATAGCGCCAGCAGTGTACCTGGCACTTTACAAAGTAATAAAATAGACACGGTCCCTG
>QEPC01005526.1:751197-776139 GCA_003113815.1 Sphenodon punctatus
GGGGGGGGGGGGGGGGAGGAAGACAGGGTGCTATGGAAATAAAATTATTATTAATAATTATGATTATTATCCTTCTCTCGTACACGGTAGAGGGGTCCTGAGTCTGCCTTGGGGTGCTCTGTGTGTCGGGGTGAGGGGTGACCGGGCCTATAGCTAGGATACTGGAATGGGGGGGCCAGACTGTATGCTGGGGGGTGGGCAATTTCTTCAGACCAAACAACAGGAGAAAGGCATGGAACACATCTTGTTTCTAAAGGAGAGGAACATTTTGTGGGGTGCAGGGGGAGAGTCATGCTTTCTCATTTCCCCCCACCCCAGCTATGGGACTGACAGGGGTGGAAACAGCAGCTGGGGCTGTTCCTCCCCCCACCCCCAGTACACAAAACAGCAAACTCTGTATGAGAAAATATAGTAACACTTCAAAACCGAGAATGCCAGAAATGGGCAAAACCCAAGCCATTTTGGGTGCCTCTTTGAAAGACATGTTCTTACAGTGAGCTAGTTCTGTCTTTTATTTCTTCCCTTTTGGCTGTCCCATTTTGCTAAGATCTGGAGACCATTTACACTGTAAATTATTTTGGTACCAGGGGCCCGTGTGTTCCCTGCATTTCCCCCACAGCCGGTAAACTCTTCCATGCAGGTGCACCCAGATCCTGGCCTCCAAGAAACTCCAGGCACAGCCCCGTTGCCTTGATGTTCGGCACAGTATCTGTGGGCTGTCTGAACCCAACAGCCTACGTGATCGGACCTTGAATACTCAAACTGTGTTTTTAACCGCCAGATGGGCATCGCTAGCTACTGAAATGATCTGGGGCTCAGGTCTGAGAAATTACTAAGGAACATATTCAAACGATGCTTTTGCTGCTCTGTCCTGGCCCCCGAGATCCAGGGGAAACATTCAGGATCCATCCCCTAGCAATGACCCTACCTTCAATGCCCTTGACAAATATTGAAATCCAAGCACAAAACTGCTTAAAGAGGATTCCAATTCCACGCACCAGCTCAGAATCAAGAATGGGGTCAGATCCAGGCACACGCAGACTGCACGGCTCGACAGGAGCCTATTCACTCAATACATGGGATCCATGAATAATAAGCCCAAAATGTCAAAACGGGTGCGACAAGCATTGGGGTAAAATACGGGCTCACGGAACCACAGAGATGGACATCCCTGGCCTCTATGGAGAGGTCCACGGCTCAGGCCAGATAGTGGCACCCGTTTGTAAGTTCCTTTGCTGCACTGAGTCCACATGGGAAGGGCATTCTCAGTGGCAGCGGCACAGCTTTGGAACTCCCTCCCTTCACCAAAGCCCGAGCATCTTACAAGGGCAACATGCAACCCACTTAGTTGATCAGGCATTTAGCAGGTGGGATTAGGGTCTCTGGGGGAGTAGCTTTTTAGGAAATTTGATCTTTTTATACAGATAATATTTTTTATGGGTTTTACAAGGGCAACATAAGACCTGTTTATATTTTACAATGGCAACGTAAGACCCCTTTATTTGGTCAGGCCTTTAGCAGGTGGGGATAGGGTCTCTGGGGGAGTAGCTTTTTAGGAAATTTGATCTTTTTATACAGATAGTATTTTTTATGGGTTTTGCATAAAACCCATAAAAGTATCTGTATAAAAAGATCATATATAAAGATCCAATTTTATTATATAATATTATATAAACCATATTATATATATATATGGAGGAATGGTGGGCTAGACATCTAAATAAATAAATACATTTCAGGAGGGTGGGGCAGCACGTGAGCCTAATTATAACTCGAAATGACAATCTAGGTGTCGCATGCCGGCCTGCCTGTAACGCAGGGAAGCCCCGGCCCCTGTTAACTGAACAGCCAGAATTAGTTAGGGCCATCGTTTCCTAATAGGTGAATCCGCCCATCAGACATTCCTACGTGAGGAGGGATTCCATCCTGTTACCGCACGGTGCCCCACACATCACCCCCAAAACTTCTCTGGGGCTGCCGGAATCAGTTGTCACAGTCCAGCTTTCACTGCTCATTATTATTTCAGGATTCTTCCTTCACTTTGCACGACCGCTCCTGAAATATTGATGCCAGGTTGACCTGGAGGTGCTTCCTAGAGCTTTTCAAGAGGGAGCGGGGAATCTTTTCCTTCCCAGGGGCTGCTTTGAAAATCAGTCCACGCTCGGAAGGCTGCACAGACGTTTGGGGGCAGCGGGTGCTTAAGGGGTGCGCTTATTGATCTGTCCTCCGTGTGCGCACATCCCCTCATCTCTACTCCCTTCCCGTGAGCTTGGTTTTCTAACGTTTGGGGGGCAGGAACTGGATCCAGGGGTCGGGGGCTTCATAAAAACTAGCCACGGGCTGCATTTCTCCCCATCGGGCCTGAGGTCCCCCCCATCCTTGCTTTAAACGGCAATGAAAATAAACAGACAAATTGAATCAATAAATATAATGCCAAATCTGTCCTCGCTCGGGTGAAATTCCCATCAGACTCAGCATGGGGTTCTGCCCGAGGAGAGACCGAAGGATTTGGGGGACTGTACTGATTACTCCAAGACGAAATATTTCTAGTAACTCCAGCTGTGAAACCCACTGGGATTAGCAAGCTGAATTTCACCCCAAATAAATAAACAGAACGTGACTCTCTAGCCCCATCTCTTACAAGGCAACACAAAGAGCTGTTGTATGTACAAAAAGTGCCAGGGAGAGAGAAGCACATTTTGTTTTCTCTTTTTAAGCTTGGCAAACCATTACTCCTGTGAGTAGACCTGTTGGACTGCTTACTTTACTGCATCAAATGGGACAGTACCAGGCCCTCCGAGCTAGCACCCTGTCTGATCCATCGGATTCCTGAATGTTTGGGATTTCTCGCTCCTGAGGTTATAGTATTATTGCCGTATCAGAAAAATAAAAAATCATCCTTCTTTGTCAGTCATGGAGGCTACTGCGTAGTACTCTTCACATAGGAAGCAAGCAGCTGCTTAGGAAAACTGGGCCTGCCTCTGCGAATTCAGCACTGCAATTATCTTGCAGCTTTTAGTTCTGTGGAAAGCACAGCCCATTTTGTTACTGGAACCGCTGAGGATTGCCCAGAAAGCCGGCAGTTTCACCAAGGCAGCTGGGCAGATTCTTTCTAACACTCCTGTTCAAGCAGAGGCTCCTGAACTGTGAGTTAGGATTTCAAGGTGGAGTCACAACGTCTGTGGGTCAGGTCAGTCTAGTAACATGATTAATAGCAGAGATACATTGGACGTCTTTTGCTGCTACCTGGGGTCATGGGATTAGAGGTCGATCTCAAAGGGGGACAATCAAGGCAAACATTTGGGGAAGCCACAGTTTTAAGAGTATTTGGCTATGATTCACCAGCCGCTTATTCCAGGGTTGTCATCTGGAGTAAGTATTTGGTGGATCCTGGCCTTTGTGCTTATAAAGGTTAATTCAGAATCAAATACTGTATTGGAAAAGAGCTGGTTTTCCCCACCCAAATTAGAAAACATTTGGCCATGACTGTGTCTAGTGTCCCCCCCCCCCCCCCGAGTCATAGCTTATTTCTGTTCTCTCACAACGAACTTACTATTATTTTCAAATACATGCTAAATTTTACCCTCGCTTACACCCAATGGGAATTTGACCCTGACTCTTGTTCCTGGAAAGAACAAGTCAAGTTACGTGTGTTTTTTTCAAGACTAAAAAGCTGGCCATCAATCACATGCAAATCCCTGTATCCTTATAATCTGCCGAGAAGAATGCATTCTATGCAGTACACAGTGTGCATATACTTCAACTTTCTGCACTCTGTTTACAAATGATACCCCATCACCTGTGTTTGATAGCTCCCACGCTAGTCTGTATTTGATCAAATGCGTGCAGTACTATAGTATAGCCTTGATAGCAACATCTTCTGTACTCATCATGTAGCCTCCTACAGCAGAGCTATAATTAAAGATTAGAAGTTCCATCCTGGGTCCGACTAATGTTCCGTCTAGCTCAGCGTCCTGTCTCCGACAGTGGCTGCCTTTGTTCACTTCAGAGAAGTATCCAACAGGTCACAGTTAAGTCCTCCAAACAAGTTGACTAATAGACTATTAATGGACCTGTCCTCCAAGAACTTATTCAATTCTTATGCTACTGGCCTCAACATCATCCTCTGACAACAAGCTCCACCGCTCCCTGTTTACTTATTCCACCCCACACATCATTTTATAAACTCCCATCACATCCCCTTCTCCAACCTATCCAGCCTTTCCTCCTACGGAAGCCGTTCCAGACCCTTGATCATTTTCGTTAACCTTCTCTGCACGTTTCCAGTCCCACCGTTCCTTTTCTGAAATGGGGCGACCAGAACTGCACACAATTCTCCCGGTATGGTTGCACAATAGATTTATATGGTGGCATTGGGATCTCTTCTGTTTTATTCTCTAACAGCAAAACACACCCATGCTCAGTTTAATTTTGATTTAAGAGTGTGGTTGCCATTTTTTGGCCTAGAAGAAAATAAAACAGAAGAGAAGAGACCATCTGCAAAGCACTTACTCCAGTCAAGAGTAGCCGTATCGAAACGCCAGAGAATAGATTTGGTTTGTGGATCACAGCTAAGGCAGTTAAGAGGCTACTTTAGGTTGTAAAGTTGAAAGCTTGCACACGATCAGAAAGAAAAGTGGATCATACTAAGCACGGCAACTTTGGTCTCTCTTATTCTATGCAACAAATTCTGGTGCTAGTGACATTAGTGTACGTTTGTACTACATCTAATTTACGTAGATACTGAGATGGTTCCTATTAGCATGTTTGTAGATTATGCTGTGGAGCCGGGGGGGAATCAACATTTTAACCTGGTAAAACCTCCTGTAATAATATCAAAATGATGATCCACTAAGCACTTACTCTGGACTGACCTCACCGAAGCCTACGGGGCTACAATGCGATGACTCCAGAGAAAGCGCTTTGTGGATAGCCACCCTAGACAGCAAATGCCGTATAACTGTATCAATAGCATCGTGCAGTACACACATTGCCTGTGCAGCGTACACAACATTTAATATTACACATATCAAATCGGCGCTGCCTCTCAATAAAACATCCGATAGTGTATTTCTGATACCACGAGAGAGAGAAGGGAGGCATTTGAAATTATTGCTTCTCTCCACTTGGTCTTCTGCAGTTTTGTACCCTGCCGATCAGCGCTGTGCAATGCAGCATGCCAAGGGTTTGGTGTGTTCTTACCTGCAATAGGTAAGGAAAGCCACAGCGGGAGATAAAGCCACTGCATCTTGAACCTCAGGGGGCTTGAAGTCTTGTGCATCCACTCCGGAGACAGGAGGGCTACAGAGAGAATGTAGAGAGAGGGGAGGGGCTGACAAGGGCGGTACAGTACCCACAACCAGCCTACGCCTCGAGGAGCTTCTCATTAGCCCCAGAGCAAAACAGCAGTGAAAGGGCGAGAAACTAGCGAGATATTTGTTCCCTCCCGTAAGAGGCATGTCTAACTCAAATGAGGATGTGGAGCAGCAGGGTGTGGGAGGCCAACATTATCACCCATCCGCTGCCTTCAAAGGGAAGCTAAGCTTGTTCACACACCCCTCTTACCCTGGGGTAGCTGCCCCTGGGTTTGCATGAGGCTGGGCAGCCTGGATGATTCCTCCAGGGAAAGGTGCACAAATAAATACCCCTGTTTAAAGCAGGGGTAAGACTTCCCGTATTTTCAAGGTAGGACCCCACCCCACGGGGACAGTCCCCATACAAAATAATTCCCATGGGGACTTTAGTTTGTAGTAAAGTGTCACAGGGTAATTTTGCAAGGCTTGTGCGAACCCAATCTTATCCGACATGGATTTGGACACAGTTCCGTCCATTTACTCTTAAGTATTTAACTAAGTGCCAGCACTGAACAATCATTAATCAGACACACAGGTCCCTCCATGCCCCAGGGGGGTTGCAATCTGGGAGAGACAAGGGAGGAGAGATGTGGGGAAAGGGAACATAGTGGCAGAGAGATGGGGGCAAGCTTTAAGGGTAGGGGGCAGATTTGCTGGTTCCCACGTTCGCTGGCCCAGAGAGGAGGAACCGCTAAAGAGAAAAGAAGCAGAGAAGTTTGAAAGAAGGAGAGGTCCCAGCGGAGCCTCTACAGACCCTTTAAAGTGCTTGCTTGTCTGGTCGGTTACAGTCCCAAAGAATTTAGCAGCATTTTTCAGCGTGTGTGTTTCACTCCTGGAAATCCAGGAGAAACCAAGGGGACAATTTTAAGGACATGGAAATTGCCAGCCCAGCTCAGAGCCAGGGCCGCGCTACTCAGTTATCCTCTCTCGGACAGAGGCAGAGCTGGACTTTTCAGAGGATGGCACATGAAATCAGCTGGGCTGCGATCCACAAAGCGCTTCCTCCGGAGTAATCGGAGTAACTGGTTTGTGGATCACGGCTCGAGTGGCCCAATTCAGGTCGGCTGGGGACGCCCTCTTGCGAGTGCCAACTGCCCATGAAGTTCTACAACGAGGGCGTGCGGGGGGCGGGGGCATTCTCGGTGTCCGCCCCACAATGATGGAACTCCTTCTCTTTTGTTTGGCGGGCAGGGGTCGGTAGGCTTGGGTAGAAGGGTTTGGGGAGGAGGACTGGCAGCTGGCAGCTGGGGCTAAAGGATGGGATGATGTGGGCTTTAAAGCAATTTTCAATTTATTTGATTGTATTTTATATTTCTTATGCTGTAAACTGCCCTATGTCTTCAGAGAAGGGCAGGGTAATATTGTAAAAACAAATGAATAAATTAGGAGAACCTGCACATGGGGATTTGTTGCCTTAACTCTTGTCAACTGTTGGTTTGTGACCTGAAGCTTAAATTAACTATTTATACCAATCATATTTTAAAAAAATATTTACACACACACACACACACACACGTATAAACACACACACACACACACACACATACACGGACGTTTTGTATACATATCTGAAAGACCTCACCTCCCACTACGCTCCACCTCGATCCCCGCGGTCAGCCGAGAGCACTGGCTTGCAGGTACCGCCACCCAGCCACGTCCCTATGATGATGGTGTGCAGAGAGACATTCTCGGTGGCATCCCTGGGGCTGTGGAACTCCCTTCCACTGGAGGTCTGTCTAAGCCTGAACATCGTCCGGAGGCAACATAAGAGCTTTCTTTTTGGCCAAGCGTTTGACAGGCGGGGGATATAGGGGGCTCAGTCTTCGGGGGTTGGGGACAGAGTTTTTAGGGGATTTTTATGCATCTATTAGATGCTTCTTAATATATGCTGTACGTCACACAGAGACTTAGGGGAAGGGTGTAGAATAAATTTGAATACATAAATAAATAAATAAATATCTAATCTGAGGATGCTCTCACTCTCCTTATAGATCAGGACTGCGATTCATCAACCACTTATTCCAGAGTAGCCTTATGGGCTTCAATGAGACTACTCCAGAGTAAGTGGATTAATTAATTATTATTTTAATTTTTACCCCACCCTTCTCGCTGAAGGTGGCTCAGGGCAGTTTACAACATCAAAAAAATATAAAAATATAAAATGCAAATATAAAACATATCAAAAATACAAAAACATAAAATACCCCCAACCCTAAACCACCACCCCAAGCCCTCTCCACCCCAACCTCCTAACTCACCCCTATACCCCCACAGCTCCCCACTCCCCTAGCCCCCACTGTCAAATGCCATTGTACCCAAACAGTGGGTCATGATCTCCACGACCCCCAGTGGGGTCATCACATCATCTGGCGATGGGGGTCATGATCCCATCAATATTTGATGTACTTTGCATGTCTCTGTTGCTATCTGGGATCACAGAATCAGATTCGAGACTCCCAAATAGGGCCATGCAAGGAAAACGTTGGGAATCGCTTTTATGAATATCAGATTCTTCCCTGAATCCCATCAAGCTGTTAATCATCATCCCATTTTCTTAACAGCTCAGTTTCCTAGCGAAAGGCAATCTCACAGCCCACCGGATTCAAAGGACATCTTTCCAGCAGCGCTAGTGGCCCGCATCGAGTCTGACTGGCTCATCATCCGTGCCGACGGCATCCTCCCGGACTGTCCACCAGAACCATGTGGGAAATGGTAGCTAGGTTTCACAAAGAAAAAAAGTAAAAAAAAGTCATCTTTGTTTTCTTGACATTTAAATTTTTTTAAATATGCAGATTTCCTTTTTAAAAATAAAAGGGTGCAAATCCTTGATTTTTTCCCCCCTTTCGTGTTCTTTTTCTTCTCATCCTATTTTAGTTTCCCTTTTTTTCCATTTTGCCACTGAAACGTGGAGTAAGTAGGGAGGACAGAAAAGAAGGGGGGAGAAAAATCTGCAAAACCAAAACTCCCGAATATCTGCCCTTCTGGCACTGGAGTATTAAAGATTTATTTTTATTTTTTTGTCCCCAAAAAATTTGAAAATCTACATTTAAATTTTCTAAAAAGGAAAAAGGCCACTTTTCCTCAAAATTAATTTATAGTAATTATAATGATTTTTATTTGCATAGCACACTCTCCCCCCCCCAAGTCCAAAATGCTCTCGGAACACTTTACAACATAATAAAACAATATAAAATCTATTTAAAATACCATTCCATTAAAAAATTTCAGACAAAAAGTTTGTTCAGAGGGTACTCTCATTTAGAAGGATAATCTACCCAGCAACGCTTCAACCGGAGGTAAAAATAAACCTGATGTTCATTCTATAAGGAATATTGTGCTTGCCCTTGATCGTATTAATGGTGAAGCTTATTCCCTATAAGCCAGACACCAGAGGCAGCAAGCAAACGACAGGAAGTTTTGAAAACAACAGGAAATCTGAGAGGCATTTGAGGGTCTGACAAACCCACAGGCGTAAGAACATTCCGCGAAGACAACTCTCCTCGCTGCACCTGGATGGCAAGTGCGGTAGACACGCCAACCCATCATTCTCAGTTCAACATAAGTGCTATGTTGAATGTTGGTCTTTGGTTGTTTTGTGGCATTGGTGAGTTGCAACGTTAAGTACCAAAATTCCTCCAACTAATCTGCAATTTTATCTACTTATTAATTTATCTCTTACACACACACACACACACACACGGCTCAGAGCAGGTTACAGTTGTGCAAAGACACGTTCAAAAGTACACAGAGACTAAAAATAAAACACGCTAACCCCTAATATATTAAGATACACAATTAAAACCAAAATGAAGACACCCCCCCTGGTCCTTGTCCAGATGTCGCCAAATGATTGCTGAGTGGACAACTCAGCAATCATTTGGCGACATCTGGACAAGGACCCACAGATTCTAAAGATCTTCTCAGCATTTTATTTGGTTTAATGTTAATTTGGCTAATCTGTTCTTAATGTTTTACAGGGGATGATGGGAAAGAGGTGGGGGGAGAGGAGGGTGGTAGTGGGGTTGGAGACGCCATCATAAACGCCTCCTTCTGGTGAGAGGGGGTACGAGCACAGGTGAAATTGGGAGGCGGGCAGGGCTGTTGAGGAGGGGGGCAGGGATTTTCTTGGGTGAGAGGTAAGGGAGTGAGCTGGGCATTGCCAGGCAGCCCAAACTGCTGAAAATTTAGGGGAGGATTGGAGAATGGTTCCCTCATCCCTAACTTTGTGGGGGGACATAATTACGGTGTCCACTTCATGTTCGATGGCCATTAGATACTGGGTGGAGAAATGTTTGGCCCTTTTTACATAGGGCTCTCCCACTCATGAACATGCAGAAACCTACGCGTTCATGAGCGGGAGAGGCCCGTGTGACGGACGGGACGTGGGCGCACGTGGTGAGTGGGTGTGTGTGCACGCTCCCGCCTAACACAATCCCCATGCACTCCCCATGCAGGATGTGTGTATGCCCGTAGGCACGCCCTGCCCACCCACTGCACACGCACCCCCCCCCCACGCTCTGCGGGGGCGCTGTAAAAAAAGACCTTGGTTGAATGGAAAGTGGCATGAATTCTTTGTCCAAAAATTCAGAGTGGACGTTCATTATGCCCAAGAAGCAATCCCATGCTCCTTAGCCCAATGTTTCCCAAACTTCCGATACCTGGGCTGCATTTTTTTCTGGCTTAAAAATGGTGGCACACATCATCAATATTTTGTATTATAGATTAATTATATTTTTCAAAATAAAATGCAAAGATAGAATATCTGTGCTTCTTTATTAATTATGCTTAGTATTGCTTCTTCATTGAGCATCTTTATTAAACAGGTTGTTAATTATGTTTATTAAATGTGCTTCTTCATATGATAAGCATAAATTAGTTGTTAATTTAACAAAACATAAAATAGCATATTTTCCAAACAAGGAATATCAGCGTGAAATAGGAACTTGATGTTGTTGTGGGTTAAAATGTACAAACGTAAAAATGTTTAAAATAAAATTTTAAAAGTGCACCCCATTATTTTTCATGGCAGACTTCTGCTGCTGTAGTGAGACACTAGTGCCCCTCGGCACACAATTGGGGAAGTCACCGACTTCGCCATTCACGCATCACAAATAGCAATCTTTCAAAGCAAGGCACTGAACAGCATGAAAACTAGGTTTCTAATACTTCAGTTAGGAACATCAGTCCCAATTTGGAACATATTCAACAGGGGGGTGCAGGAGGCAAACCATTCATTTTTAGTGTTCTTTGCAAAAAGCTCTCAATTGGCGGTGTGTGTGTAATCCAAACAGTTGGTTCTTGTCTGTTTTTTGTTTAATTTTGTTTAAAATAATAATTTTTCTTTAAAAATATCACTGTGAACGTACAAAACAGCTGCCGGACCATTCCGTGCATGTGAAGCCCTTTTCCAAAATGGCGCCACCAGCGTTGGCGCCATTTTGGAAAAGGGTGGCTAGTCTGAGCACGCAGTGACTTTTTATAACTAAAATGTTCACTTTTTCTTCATTTTATCTGGTTTTGTTCCCTTTGTCAATCGTTTCCTTATTTTAATTACCACTTGTGTGTGTGTCTGCACTATGTACAGAGGGGGAGCTAGGGGGGAATGGGCCCTGCTGGGGCGCTCCGCTCCAGTGTGTGTCTGCACTATGTACACGGGGGAGCTAGGGGGGAACGGGCCCTGCTGGGGCACTCCACTCCAGTGTGTGTCTGCACTATGTACAGGGGGGAGCTAGGGGGGAATGGGCCCTGCTGGGGCACTCCACTCCAGTGTGTGTCTGCACTATGTACAGGGGGGAAACTAGGGGGGAATGGGCCCTGCTGGGGTACTCCACTCCAGTGTGTGTCTGCATTCTACATACATGTGGAATGTTTTATTAAATCAAATTTTTGCCTTGTAGCTATTATGGTTTATGGGACTTTCCCTGGGGAAATTAAAACGGACGCTTCTTCCTATCTTGTTTGTAGTTTTATGGGACAAAGTTTAAGGTCTTCTTGCCAATGCACCTTTGCACCCCCAATTTAGGTCATCCTAAATTAAGGGTAGGCCACTGAAGATTGTAGATGCATGACTAAATCTCTTTAACTGCAGGTGTCACAAACTGTAAGACTAAGCACAAAACTGCAAAAGATTCAGAGGCTTGCCTCCTGTGAAAATTATGGCCTGTGTCCTAGAAAAACAGCTTGTGTATATATATATAAAAAAAAAGTAAAATAAAATAAAACCACATCTGACGCCGCTGTGGATTTAACCCAGATCTGCTGTAAACCTGCAAAAACTGACTTGGACTTTTGAAGACACGTGCTGCATTTCCACTACAAACTCCTCGGTGCTAATTACAAGCAGGTGGCAAAGCTGGAGCTGCGGACAGCGTGATCTGGTGGCATGATTTCTTTTGAAGAACAGCTGGCAAAAATTGAGCAGGCTCAAATGCAAAAGCAGTTAGTTACGGCACGTTGATACTTGCTGAGGAAATGCAACGAAGGCTGTTAAGTTACCCTAGAAACACACACACACACACACACGCACACACACCCCAGTAAACAAAAAAAGACGACACTATTCTAGATATCATCATCATCATCATCAACTCCTCTTGTGCAAAGAACTCAGCAAAACCTAAGCACCTGTCTGTTTGCTACATGCTGGTCTCAGAGCCACTGTAAACATGCCACCTGAGATTATGAGTGGTCAAAGAGAGACAAGCCCCGCCTCTTGGCCAATAAGCTCCACCCCCTCACATATGCACTCACTCCCCTCCCCACATTCCACGTGGAGAGAGAGAGTCGCTCTCCTGCGTCTCATCGTCTTGTCATTCCATCCTCTCCCCGTCGGCCTCTCAAAGGCTTTTCCCGGGAAGCCACTAGGGAAGGGGGGGGGGGGGGGCAAGGCTTGAATCCCGGTGTCTGTTTATTTATTTACGTTTCTAGCCTGTTCATTCCTTCAAGGGTTACAACACAAACAAACATCTATACCGATACACAGAATAAACCCAAATAAAAACAGGGAAATCCCCCCTAAGCCACAGCACCCCACCCCTACTCCCACCTGCCAAATGTCCGTCCAAGCAAGAAGGTCTTGCATCCCCACCTGACGATGAGTAGACCGGGGCTTAGACAAACCCCCAAGGGAAGGGAGTTGCATAATTGTGGGGAAGCCACAGAGAGAATGCCGTTCTGCATGTGCTTGTTGTGCGAACCTCAGGGACCGTATTGGCACCCTATGCAGCCCTGCAATATGCATAAGAAAGGTTAAAGCGGTGTGAAAGTGGAGTTAACGTGCACATTTGTTTTCATCCTCTCTCTCTCTCTCTCAAGTAGCAATTTAGCTGCTTGTTTAAGCCCGGCTACAAACCCTGGCTCTGCACTGGGAAGGCTGCTGCCACCTGTAGGCCAGAGCCAGTAGTGCACATAGTAAGTAGGGGCGGGACTATTGGTATTGCCAAGAACCGAGAGTGGCCAATAATGGCCCTCTCGGTTCTAATCGGATAATACCGATAATTCTCGGTATTGTCATTATCGGTTCTTTTACATTGTTGGATTTTTATCACTGTGGTTTTCCCCCATTTCAGTCGATGGCGAAAACCGCAATGTTCAAGATTTGATACTGATAGATACGACGGATACATTAATGGAGGTCCGATACCGATATAAACCCGATACCGTGAATTTGTCCAAAGTCCCATCCCTAAGAAGTATACGCTAGGGCTGAAACTCGATTTTGCAATTCCTGCTTCTTTTTATGACAATCTGGGTTCTCGGCTCGTTCTTGCAACACGAGAAAGAGCCGAGAATTTCCTGGATTCTTGCTGAGAAAAACAAGACTCTCGCAAACAGTCCTCCCCCACAAAAGACCCGGGAAGGGTATTTTGCAAATGCTGGCCAGGTTTGCAAAAGGCCCTGTACGCCATGTACTCACCAGGCCCGCTTCGTCTGCTGGGTCTCTTTCTCCCTGCTCGGCTCCTCTGTCTGGGCTGCTGGGGGGGGGGGGGAAACAAGGTCACAAAATAAATAATAATAATAATAATAATCACTGTGCAAGCGCCCTTTTCCAAGATGGCGTGGGCCGCATCGGCGCCATTTTGGAAAAGGGCAGCCAGTTCTGCACATGTGCAAACCAGCCGCCCTTTTATAAAATGGCGTCGACGCGGCCCACACCATCCTGGGAAAGGCCCACGCATGCGCGGAATGGCCGCAGTGACCATTTTGAGCACAGCGCAGAGCGTTCTTAAATTTTTTCCGGAGAATCTCGAACTCTCGAACCGTTAGCAAGATTTTCTTGAGATCTCGCAGACGGTTGTCGATTCCCGCAAAAAATAAATTTTGATTCTTTCTTGCTTCAACCCCTAGCGAATACGGTTCCGTAGCTTCTGAAAAGCAAACTTGAATAGGCCGGGTTTGTTGAAGATGGTATTCTCCGCAAATATTCCTCCCAGCTCCGCTCAGAACTCTCTGGCTCGAGTTGCTTTGCTGTCGACGGAGCGCGAAGAGGGCTGGTTTGCAGGAGACACCCCCACCCCCCCACCCCAGCTCTTG
Source organism: Sphenodon punctatus (assembly GCA_003113815.1). Lineage (NCBI taxonomy): Eukaryota > Metazoa > Chordata > Lepidosauria > Sphenodontia > Sphenodontidae > Sphenodon > Sphenodon punctatus. The sequence goes on from QEPC01005526.1 coordinate 765,084, forward strand.
CCTTTTTCAAGTGACTTCTGAAACCCCCTCTTTTGGTAAATCCCTTCCTATGCATTACCCCATCACTATGGTCTTGGTGGCTTCCCAGGCTGGATGCTCTGGCTAAGCGGAGCATGATTTACATAAGAACATCAGCCATACTGGGTCAGACTAATGGTCCATCAAGCCCAGCATCCTGTCTCTGACAGCGGCCAATCTCTTTCTCTTGGGAGAAGTAGCCAACAGGTCACAATGGGGCAATCCATTCTCTGTTGTTCCAGCCCCCAACAGTAAGAGGTTATGTTCCCAAAACCAACTTGCCTAAGAGCCATTAATGGACCTTTCCACCAAGAACCTATCCAATTTGCTACCAGCCATGACCACTTTCTCTGGCAGTAAGTCCCACAAGTTAATTGCACGCTGAGTGAAAAAAATACTCTCTCTAATTTGTTTTAAATCTGCTGTGCTAATTTCATGGCGTGTCCCCTTGTTCTAGTACTGTTAGAGAGGGGAAATAACTGCTCCCTGTTGACGTGTTCCACACCACGTGTGATTTTATAAGCTTCTATCCTATCCCCTCTCGGTCGCTCCTCCAAGCTGAAGAGCCCCAACTTATCCAGCCTCTCCCTCTTACGGGAGCCGTTCCTCCAAAACACGGACAGTCTGAGCTCAGGGGAAGTCCCCGGGGAGGGAAAAGGTTCCTGCACCCGTGATCTACACTGTTTTCTTATCGGCGAGTCTCCTGTATTTCTGGGGTTAACATTTTGTGGTGATCAATGTTACAGAAGGAAATAATTACACGAGGAAACAATTCTTTACCCCAGCGCCACGGTAACCAAGTTTTTTCCTGTCAGTACATACTACTAATATGACTAGCAAGGTTGATGAGTTTAATTAAACAATCTGACACCTGTGCGGGCAGTTGCCGTGTACCCAAAAAGTGGTTGCATTCTGAAAAGCAGCTATGTCCAATTGATCTCGCTCTACTCTGGGAATCTTGCCCCAGTGTTTCCACATCTGCCGCTGACTAAATTTACTAACCTTTTCATAGAATCATCGAGTTGGAAGGGACCTCAGGAAATCCACAGCTACAGCATCCCCGACGGATGGCCGTCCAACCTCTGCTTGAAAGACTCCAGTGAAGGAGAGTCCACCACCTAATGTTTAACTGAAATCAGTTTAATCCCATTCTTTCTAGTCTTGCATTCAGGAGCAAGAGAGAACAAGTCTTTGCCATTCTCTCTTTGACGGCCCTCCAGGTAGTGGAAGACGGCTATTGTGTCTCCCCTTAGTCTTCACTTCTCCAGGCTAAACATACCCAGCTCCTCCAGCCTTTCCTCACAGGACTTGGTTTCCAGACCCCTGACCATCTGTGTCGCCCTCCTCTGAACCCGCCCAATTTGTTGATGTCCTTCTTAAAGTGCAAATTATCAAGATAATTTTGAATGCTTTGCTGAAATCAAGCTATATTACGTCCACAACGTTCCCATGAACCACTAGACTAGTAACTCGATCGAAAAAGGAAATAAGATTAGTCTGGCATGACTTGTTCTTGACAAACCCATGCTGGCTTCTAGTAATCACCGCATTGTTTTCTAGATGCTTTCAGACTGACTGCTTTATAATCTGTTCTAGTATCTTTCCAGGTATCGACATCAGGCTGACCAGACTATAGTTTCCCGGATCCTCCTTCCACCCTTTTGAAGACAGGGAGAACATTTGCCCATCTCCAGTCTTCCAGCACCTCACTTGTTCTCCAAGAGTTCTCAAAGATGATAGACAGAGGTTCCGAGAGTACATCAGCAAGTTCCTTCAGTACCCTAGGATGTAATTTATCTGACTCCAAAGACTTGAAGTTGTTTATAGTAGCCAGCTGTTCTCTGATCAACTATCTATCCTGAGCTGAAATCCTTTCTATCATTCATGCGACTTTTGCCAGAATGTTGCATCCCTTGTCTCTCCCTCCGTTCCCCCTTTCCTGTCTCCCCTCCCCTTGTCTTTAGATTGTAAACTCTCAGGCAGGTACCGTGTCTATCTTATTCTTTGTGAAGCGCCAGGTACATCACTGGCACTATATAAATGCTAATAAAATAATAATAATAATAGATTTGCATTGTCCTAAAGTGTGCAAGGCACATTATAAAACAGACACAGTCCCTGCCCCAAGGTGCTTACAATGTAACCTAAGACATAACTGAACAGGGAAAAGCAACTTAAGAACGAAGAAGCTGCTGGATTGGGTTGGGCTGTCTAGCCTGGCATTCTGTCTCTGACAGTAGCCGGCAGTGGATGTGGTGGGAGAGGGAGCACATGGTCAGGGTATAAAATGGAGCGATCTGTCTCTTGTTGATCCCCTCTAGCAGTCAGAGGTTACATCGAAGCAGCAAGGAAGGGCGTGGGGTGAGAAAGTAAGAGACTTCTACGAATAATGTATGCAACCGAAAAGGGGACTTTGGTATCTGCTTTTCAGATATCCAGTTCCAATTTTGTTGGTTTTCCTCTACAGTCATTTTAGTTTTTCAGTCATTTGGGAGCTTCATTTTCGGCAATTGCACGTGCGCTGTAGCGACAATATGGCCAAAAAGGAGGTGACCAAAATACTGAAACAATAAACCAAACTGTCCCTCCCTCAAAACCCCTCTGGAAAACCCAACCTGAAATGAATCAGGGAGCAGAGAGGAGGGCATGCACACACGGATAGGGGACAGATCCTTTACTTCCTGAGCGCACCCCTTAACCTATAAAGCCCTAAAGAGCTTGGGCCTCTTCCCCTAAGTCCTGTCGCTAGCCAGGGGCACTCTCTTGCGAGTGCCAACTACCCACAACGTTGTTACAATAAGGGCATGCGGGGGGCGCATTTTCAGTTGCTGCCCCACAATTATCCGCCTGAGCCTGTTTTCTGGAGGAGATGCGAGAGACCTTTTTGCTTGGCCGGGCATTTGACAGGCAGCAATAGGGTTGGGTGGAGGGGTTTGGTGGGAAGTAGTGGGTGAGGGTTGGGGGCTGAAGGGTATTTTTTAATATGAATTTAAATATTGTTTGTGAGCCACTCTGAGCCTTTGGGAAGGGCGGCATATACATTTCAATAAATAAACGGACCTGCCTTAGCTCTACTGCCTCCTCTCACGTTAGCCAGTTGTTACTCTTCCAAGAGTCATTAACACATTAGCCCTGAACCACAAATCACTTCAGCGTTTAGTGGAGCAAATCCACAGTATGTGGATCGCAGCCGTTGGGTCTGTTGATACTTGGGAACCGATAGCCAGAACTGCATCTTACATTATGGACATAATGGGTATAATCCTGGCTCTGTTGAAGCCCATGGCAAGATTCCCACTGACTTAAACGTGGCCTGGGGTTTGGGGCAGTGTCTTTGTGTGGCAAATGGCAGGAATCCCAGGGACAAAATTAGTGCTGTAACCTGGTATTCAAAATGATTCGTTTTTTACCGAGTAGCTCAGTATTTGACTTGGAAGAATTCGGTTTTCAGTACTCGGACCAACAGTCCTTGGAAACTTGGAAATGCTCGTGAATAAAATGTTTACTATTCGTTTCAACCCTAGACAAAATGTCCTCATTCCTCTGTTTATTAATTTCTTCATTCAGTTAGAGAGGGATTATCTCATCCCAACAAATCCTGCAACAAACTCTATGCAGACAGTGCCTTGCTAACACTCTCTCTTGCAGCCAACATCCGCACCCTGCACCGGGAGCTTTGCAAAGCCTGGCCTACATAACACCTTCACCACACAAACAGCTGAGGAGTCTGTCGAAGAGTGTGGTCGGGGCGCGCGGTCTGCCGGGACCTCTCCTCTTCCCTGGGAATAATACCTTGTTTTCTTCATCTGTTGAGAAAGAAAAAGAGCAAGATGCCAGATGAAAATAAAATAAAATACATACAGCAGCCAGTTGAGAAGTCCGGGTTACATTCAGGAACGCCCATGCACTACATTTCCTCATTGCCACCCAGGGGGGAAACGCAGTGAATAGGGGTCCCCTGGTTACATCCCCCTGGAGAACTTTGGATGGAACGTTTTGGCAATTAAGCTGCTCACCCAGCTTAACCCCCCCCAAAGTGCCGACCGTTTGTGAAAAGCACTTGAAAACCACAGCAGCACCATGCAACAGGGGGGAGGTGGCCAGCGACGGAGGACTTCGAACACTAACCCACGGAGGCTATGCCCAATTGGGAAATCAGAAACCAGAGCTAGGTTTTGCGATAAGGGCCAGCACCAGCTAGCCCCCACTGATCGCTTAGTCTCACCCAGTAGCTCCCCATTGCCACACCGATGGCCAGGTTTTCAGAAAACATTGTCGCATGCAACGCAGAACCTTTTGGAAATACCTAGCCCAAGGCCGGGGGAACCTTTTCCTGCCCAGGGGCCACTTTGAAAACTAGCACGAGCTTCGAGGGCCGTATAGAAACTGGGGGCAGAACGAGGAGGGTTCAGATCATAGACTGGTACCGTGTATCCGTCCACTCTTCTCGCGTGCACGCCCTCATCTCTGCTCCCTCCCCGAGCTCTTTCTTTCAGCGCTTGGGGGTAGGAATAGGATCTAAGGGCCAGATCCAGGAACTGGAAATTGGCCACATAAAAACTAGCCATGGGACGCCTTTGGCTCCTGGGCCTGAGGTTCCCCATGAAATTGCATTGGGGGCCGTCGCGTAATTATCCCTGGTCAAGGTGATTTGGCAACTAGACAGCAAAATAAGAAGCTTCTGACCGCGGACAGCTTCCAGGGGTGGGTCTGGCAAGCATGTGTGAATCATCCCGGTTACAATTGGTTTTAGCACATGACTTCCTTGGAGCCACTGTCATTTGCGTACGGCAGATGTCAAACAAATGGATCTGGGGCGACCGTGAATCTCTTTATAAGAGCACCGTGCGGTGGATGCCACCGGAGTGATCCATACAACGGAGGTAAGATACCAATGCGCCTTCCTGGAGGAACATGCTTCCATAGCTGTTAAATGTATTTCCAGAGCAGGTTCCGTTCCCTCCCCTATTTTCCTAGAAAGCATCTTTATTCTGAAAAGGTTTTTTTTTTTTAAAAAAAGGGCACCTTTCCCATGTGTGGCTGGTGGAATCCTGATTACCAGGGATCTTTTCGGTCTCATTACCAACATGCAGCCTCTCGTCACCCTTTCTAAAGGGCCCCCCTTTCAGAGCAGCGATCAATTTTAACACCGGCAAAATACACCAAAAATCCCAAGTTGACCAAGAACCGCGCAGCTACAACTCTCTGTGTGTCCACCAGATACGTACACCGCAAGCAGACACAGGGCCCGTTTCCTTCCTGCTGCCCCAGCTAAGTAACGCCTCCATGCTAGGTCAGAGGTAGGGAACCTCGACCCCATGGCTGGTTTTTATTTGGCCCAGTCCATAATTCCAGCCCCTCCCTTCAAGCACCAAAAGAGGGAGAGGAGGGGAAGGGAGGGGAGATGAGGGCAGGCACGTAAGAACAAGGGAATTCATTGAACAGATCCAGAACCTAGATCCTCTTTTACCTTCTTCTATCCTCTGAGCACATCCCTTAAAAACACTTCCTGCCCCCAAGACCTTTTATGCTAATTTTCAAAGTGGCTGCCCTACTCTACTGCCTACTGGGTCCCTAACCTGAAGCCACCAGTTAATGCAGGAGAAAGGCAGACTCGTTTCTTGGACTTTAGGACGCTAATCAATATATTCATAGTCTACAATGGGTCATGCTTCCATATTTCGAAGAAAAGCCAATTAAGTTGCTGTATAGATTTAATACAGAACCACTCCCAAGCTCAAGCTCCTTTCTGTCCTTCCATGTTGGAGATTTTAACCATATTATCTGGAACTGGTTGAACGAGGACGAGTTTTGTCTAGAAATGGTGACCAAGTAGTTCAGATGATCTCTTTCACTGAACCAACTTCTTTGGGAAAATCTGCAAGCTCTGGGCCCATGTGGGGCCCTTCCTCAGGCACATTAACCGGTAAGAACTATACAGACTGAACACACACAGGACAGGGATATACGAGGAGGCAACCCATTTAGTTCCGACTTGCTCGATGCCTGAAGAAGGGCCCTGTGTGACCCAAAAGCTTGCATAGCGTCACGAGAGCTGAAACGCGTACCTGCAAGAACGGATATAACCACTGAACTGATGGTATTTGACTTGACCTGCCACTGTTGAATACTAATCAGCACCTGACAGGATTACCTGATGTTCCGATTTTCGTCTTGAAATCCCGACTTCCGGTTCTGGAATACTGACCTCCAACTGCAATTTTTCAAGTTTCCATCCCGATTTTAACTTTCCCAAACCATTTGCCGATCAGGAACTGGTAAATTGGAAATGGTAAAGCCTGATTTTTTTCAGGCAATCGGGTACCCAATCGATACTTGAGTAGCTTGTCTGCCCCTGGCACGGTACTCAAAATTTCAGGTTTAACAGACTCTTCCATAGACAGTCCAAAAGATACCAACCAACCCCAAATCACAGATATCCACAGATACCAAATCAGGAACCCGTTTCAACTTTTGCCAAGAGAAGTTGGTCCAGTAGGAAAGCTCATCTAAACTGCTTTGTCTCCAGCTCCTTCATTTGGGACCAACACGGCAACCACCCCCCTCTCTGCCTAGGTTACCCAGATGAACTCTGCCCGCAGCACTTGGTCAACATTTCCCAAAGTAAGATTTGGGTCACAGTTCTGAGAAAAATATAGTCGGACACCAACTCTGACAAATTAGTTCCGTGTTTAATAGACTCTTCCATTTTCCACTTTCAGAAGTGGGCAAAAAAATAAATTGTAAATTAGCAGTTGGAGTGACAGCAAGTTTTATTTTCTCCACATTCTCCTTTGGTGAAAGAGACAGATGCGATCGGGGGATACTGCGGAATTATTGTCAATTTTATGCGTTTTGGGAAGTGAGTGAAGAAATTGTGGCATCGTCCATGCTGATTGGCAGTGAATGTTATCGAAAGGAGATTTTAGTAGCCAGTTCACAAACCACTTACTCCAGCGTAACCCCACTGAATCCTGGAGGATTGTGATTCACAGTCAAAATTTGTAATGAATTTGTAATAAAGCAACATATTTGAAAGATGTTGCCAACTAGATCCCAGCCTTTCAGTGCACGCACTCTCTCTCTGCAGCGTCCAGCGTGAGAATGTCCAGAGCCTTCTCACGTCTACTACTCGTTATTTTTAGAAGCCACAAAGTGGGTCTTGCACAAATTGTGGGACGATTTTTTTTTTTTAAAAAAAAGCAATAGTTGTAGAAATGCCCGCTGCAGCATGGTTAACCCAACTCCCTGCAAATAAGGAAAAGTCCAGTCAGAATCCCAAGACGGACTCGTCCCAAAGCATCTCTTCTTCGGTTTGACCTTCAACCTCTGGCTTCTTTTTATCCTTCTTCTGCTTTCTGCTCTCCTTCTTCTCAGCAGAGATTTCCTTATTCCTTTTGTCTTTACCATGCTTTGATTTTTTCTTGTTTCCTGAATCCATATCAATCTTCTGTTGCTTGTGCATCTCACCATCCTTTCCTGAATCTGTGTCTTCATTGTTCCGTTTCCTTTCCTGCGTCACAAGCTCTACGTTGGGCTCCTCTTCTCCCACGCACCCGTCTGGCCGTTCACGTTTCCGTCGAAGCTTTCGGCCTTTCTCATAGGAGCTGGTGCTGTTCTCTGAAGACATGCGCTTGTAGCCATCGCTGGATTCTGCAGATGAAGGACTGTCATCTTTGTAGGAGGTCAACTGAGAGGTTGGCTTTTTGGAATAATAATCCTTGCCGTATTGACACGGAGGCACATTTTCCATTCTTAGCCGGCTTTGATGAGCTGGTGACCGGCACGGCAATCTGTTCTCTGCAGCATAGGAAGGAGCACATGTTTCTGAGGCACGGCTAGAATGCTGGCCTTCCTTGAACGAAGCATAGGAACGCGGCTCTTCTTCAAAAATAGCACAAGGGAAAGTATCATCATTATGAGTGTCATAATCATTCACGGCTTCAGACTCATAGTTTTCAAACTCTTCCTTCTCAGGCTTTTTAAAGTGAGCTTTAGGTTCTAGTCCTCTAGCTTTTTGCACTTTAATGTAATCGGCTAATTCATCTTGGAAGGAATCATACGTTTTCTTGGAATTCTTTATCAAGTTGACCACCATGGTTTCTCTACAAGAATAAGAAACAAAGTCGTAGTTACCAAAACCAATAGAACTATGGGACATTCCACGAAACTAACTGGCAGCAGATTGAAAACAAAGAAAGTAATTTTTTTTCATGCAACGCACAATTAACCTGTGGAATTTGTTGACAGAGAAGGTGGCCAAAGCCGGAGGTGTAAGCTGGGTTTAAAAAAGGACTGGATAGTTCTTGGAGGGTAGGCCCACTAATTGCTATTGGGTTGAGGAACGCAACCGCGGTCTTTCAGGAGCTGGGGGTGAGCGGCAGAGAACAGCTCGCTCCATTATGCCCTGTGGGATACTTCTCCAAAGTGATCGAGATTAGCTGCTGTCGGAGACAGGATACTGGGCTAGATGGACCCAGTATGGCACTGACAATGTTCTTTCAGTCTGTTTTCTCTACAAATATTCATGGAATTACAAGTCATGACCTAAATCAGTAAGACGTGGCATGCTATTTGTACGTAACTAATGAGCTGTTGGATGGGAGGGGGTGAGAAATATAAACTCTCCGGGCTAATACTATGCCCTTGTTACTCCAGCTTTAACAGAGGACTTTTATAGGTATGTTTTTATGATGGTTTTGGCTGCCCTGAGTCTTTAAAGCAAGGATGGGATAAAAATCTAACTATTTATTCATTTATTTGTATACATTTATTTACATGTTTAACTAGCTAACGAAATACTAGGAAACCCGGTTGCAGTCATTGGAAGCTTCTTGCATGGAATTACTTGTTTTCGGCCCACAGTTTTATTTAATCTTATAGAGAAATAGACCCACATTCCAGTCATCGAACAGATCGAGCTGCCAGGATGCGCCGACCGAAGTCAGAGCTGTCTGCTCGGTGCCAAACAGGGATGATCGGGGACAAGAATAATAAAAAAGACTTACTTAATTTGATGCTTATTGCCTTGCATGTGGGACTGGTACATTTCAATCGAGGTGAGGGTAATGCTGCATATCGGACAAATGTAGGTACCGACCCCAACTGCTAAAAGAACAGAGAGCGGCAGGTTAAAGGAACTGCAAACACGTGGTAAAAGGACAGCTTGTCTGTTTCCTGACGCGACCAGCCTTTTACAGACCCGCTCTCTCCACCCTCTGCCAAAAGAAAACACAAACGGTTTCTCCCGGGAGACAGAAAGCTTCTGCTTTAAGATTGACATTTGAAGGCAGTCAAATTGAGAGTCAGTGTGGTAATAGAGGCTAGGTGCTTAGGACCCCAGTTCAAGTCTCATTTTAGCCAGAAGCTCACTGGGTGACTCTGGGCCAGTCACAATATTCTCTCAGCCGAACCTACCTCACAGGATTCTTGTGAGGATTAAAAGCTGTTGATTAGTTCTATGTAAAAGTTCTCCAAGTGCCATGGCGGGGGAAAGATTATTATTAAGGCAAATCATGAAGCATGCCGCTGTGCTCAGGATGGGGGCAAGAAGGGTCCAGGATCTCTACCATGGATTCATCCCCTATCTTTGTGTGCATGCCCTCATCTCCGCTCCCTTCCCCTGAGCTCCTTGTGGGGTAGGGTTTGGATCCATAGGCCAGATCCAGGAACTGGGAAGGGCCAAATAAAAGTTAGCCACAGGTTGGATTTGAGCCATGAGCTCAATTGTCATAACTGATTCATTATTAGTATTATTAAGCATTTATATAGCACCCTCAGCGTTCAAAGTGTTTTACAGTTCTTATCAAGCTTGCCCTCACAATAGCCCTGTGGGACAAGTCACCATTTTACAGATGGGGGGGGGGAGCTGAAAGAGAGTGTAACTTGCCCAAGGCCACCCAGTGGTTTCATGGCTAATACAGAATGTGAACCCTGGTCTCCAAGGGCCAAGTCCCATATCTTACCCTCTAGGCTGCTTCAATGGAGGATTAATACTGGTCATGCATCACTACCCCCGCTCCGTGCCCTTTCTGTAATTTGCAGGCTGTTACCCCTCTTGACTTCGCCTCCTCTCTCCAGTCTTCTCCCCCTCTTCCCCAAACTCTGCCATCTCTTCTCTTAACACCTCTCTCGCTTCAACCCTTGACTCTCTTGCCCCCGTCTCCTCCCGCCCTGTCAGACCCCAAAACCCCCGTCCTTGGCTCACCCCTAACATCCGCTACCGCCGCTCTTGCACCCGAGCTGCTGAACACCTCTGGCGCAAATCCCGCTCCCTCCCGGACTTCCTCCACTATAAATTCTCCCTCTCCTCGGCTATCTCCATGGCGAGGCAACGCTACTGTGCCTCCAGGATCGAATCCTACTCTCGTGACCCTCGCCGCCTCTTCTCTACCTTCAACTCCCTACTCAAGCCCCCCTTCCCCCCTCCACCCTCTCTGCTCGGGATCTTGCATTATTCTTCACCTCGAAGATCGGCAAGATCCGCCAGGACATTGCCTCCCCCCCATCTCCTCCTCCCACTCCCTCACCACCCCTCCCCCCTCTCTCCTCGCCTCCTTCCCCCCTGCCTCCCTCGAGGAAATCTCCACTCTGCTCTCTTCCTCAAACCCCTCCACCTGCCCCCTTGACCCAATCCCCTCCCGCCTCCTGACCTCTATTGCTCTCATTGTTGCCCCCCCACCCTTTTACATGTCATTAATCTCTCCCTCTCCACTGGCTCCTTCCCCTCCGCCTTTAAGCACGCCACTGTCTCCCCCATCCTCAAAAAGCCCACCCTGGACCCATCCGACCCCTCTAGTTACCGGCCAGTCTCCCTCCTTCCCCTTCCCTCAAAGCTTCTGGAACATGTCGTCTACTCCCGCTGCCGGGATCTCCTCTCTGCCAACTCCTCCCGGGACCCTCACCAATCTGGCTTCCATCCCCTTCACTCCACTGAAACTGTCCTAGCCAAAATCACCAATTATCTACTTGTCACTAAATCTAAGTGCCTTTACTCCATTCTTGTCCTCCTTGACCTCTCTGCTGCCTTTGACACTGT
>QEPC01005526.1:777054-798972 GCA_003113815.1 Sphenodon punctatus
TCCCTCACTCTCCCTCGTCTCCCCTGCTCACCTAACCACCTTTGTCCCTTCTCCCTCGCTGCCCCCCATACCTGGAACTCCCTCCCTGCCCACATCCGCCTTGCCCCCTCCCTCCGCTCCTTCAAATCCCTCCTCAAGACCCACTTCTTCCGTGCCGCCTTTCCCAATGCCTGCTAGTTGCTTTCCCCATAATACTTGCGGTCTGCCCTCCTCTGCAGACTCCTGCCTAACTGTAACCAAGCCAAGCACGCGCACCTGAGACTTGGCAGCCGCTTGCATGTTTGTTTGCTTTCCCTTGTCTTCCCTTTGTCCCCTCTCCTTGTCGCCCCCTCCTTGTCTTTTTAGACTGTAAGCCGTAGGCAGGGACCACGTCTTTATCTTTGTTCTGTAAAGCACCAGGTACACGGCTGGTGCTATACAAATGTTTATTATAATAATAATAATAATAAATAATAACTACAGCCCCTATCGCCTTGGTACCTCCCATCTGAGTAAGAAGCAGTCGGAGCAGGAAATGGAATAATTCCCCACTGCTCCTTTACCGTTTGCGCTGGGTTCCGCCGGAACGGCTTCCTGCCCCATCTCCTCCATCAGCTTCTTCCGGGCCTCGTTCCTCTTGTGTTTCTTGCCTACATAGTGCTGATGGGCCATGAGGGGGTTGTTGAAGGGCGCCGAGCACAGCTTGCAATACTTGTCTGGGTCATTGAGATCCAAAGCAACGTTGGAGGATGAAGCAGGGTCTTTATCATCCAGGCCCTGAGAGGTCTCTCCAGGGGAAGGCGGCGGCAGCACCGGAGAGACGGCAGAAGGACCCACAGACACACCTGTTGATACGGTACGAGAAAGATGAGTCAAGAACAGCCCAGTATGGTAGGAGTAGGCATACACAGCAGACGACCAGAGCAGATGAGAGGGAGAAGCAGAGTCTTTTGCTGGCCTCCAAACCATATCATTTAACAGAGGACCCAAATCCTCCAACTCCCCAACCACAAAAAGAAGGATCAGGAGTACAGCTTTCTTCTCTCTCCACCATGATGTCTGCTCTTAGTTCCTGCAGTTACCGGGCAGGAAAGGCCCTTCAAGGTTCAATTCTAACCAACGTAGGAGTGGGACTAAATAATACTATTTAGCAGTTTTGCATCTACACCCGCGTGTTTGTTAATCAACATCCATACAATGTAAGTTCCAGAATTGCTGCTCATTCAAGGTCCCCCAAGCATGTGCACCGGAGACTTCCTAACTTTGTGAACGTCTCCCTGTCTCTCCCTAGTCTGTAAGATCCTTGGGGCAGAGACTTGTCCTCTCTCAAATAGGTTTCCAGGTACAATTCAAGATGCTGGTTCCGCCCCATAAAGCCCGTAACAGCTTGGGCCCCAAATATCTGAAAGATCAACTCTTCCCTCATGTCCCGTCATGGCCTTTGAAGTCAACTAGGATGCGTACCATCTACTCGCCAAGTTTCTACAACAAGGTTACGCAGAGAGGCATTCATGGTGGGCTGCTTCCACAATGATGGAATTCCTTTCCCTCGGAGGTATGTCGAAGCCTAAACTGGCTCATCTTCTGGAGGAAACGTAAGACCTGTTTGGCCAGGTGTTTGGCAAGCGGGGCTAAGGTTTGGGGGAGCTGTGGGTTAGGAGATTTTATCAGATACCCTGGGATTTATGTGCATCTTTTTAAGATATTAAGGGGTTATGGTTTGACATGTATATTTTTGAACCTGCTTTTTTTTTATAGATTGCAGCCTGCCCTAAGTCTTAAGAGAAGGACAGAATAAAAATGTGAATAAATGGTTGCTCAGCACCAGGTAGACTGATGGCACTCTAGAAATACTTAGCAATAATACTCCCATTTTACAGACGGAGCATTAGAAATACAACGCAATTTGAACATGATCAATGAACGGGAGGACCAAAAATTCGAAGCCGGAGGTTCCTAGCCCCGAGTCCGGAGCTCTGGACCAGAGTGCCCCTCTAGTTAGGATACATGTTATCTTTGTGTGTTCCCCTTCATCGCTCCATTTCAAGGGGGCCCAGTTTGATGGGGAGTATAAAAACCACAGAGGAAATGCAGCAATCGGTGCTTCTTCCCTTTCAGAAAAGCAACACCAAACAAGCACACGGGCAAACTGACCGGCCTCTGTTCGAAAAGGCGAAGGAATCTTTTCCCTTCTCGGGGGCCACTTTGAAAATTAGTACAAGCTCCGAGGGCCACACAGAAGTTGGGGGTGCTTAAGGCGTGTGTTCAGGAAGAAGGAGGAGGAGGAGGATCTGGATGGTGGATCTGTGTGCATGCCGTCATCTCTGCTCCCTTACCGTGAACTCCAGTTTTTTTAACACCTGGAGAACTGGATTGGGGCCACACTTGTCTCCCGGGGCCTGAGGTCCCACTTGCTTGACTTAGGATGTATGACTCATTGGGTTCTCCTCACCTGTTTCTGGCCGAGTGCTCAGTGCAGACGCCTGGGCTGGGTCTCCCGCTAACTGCTTCAGCTTCTTGGCGTGAATTTTCCCCAGGTAATGAGACTGAGCCACCACCGGGGACGTGAAAATCATGCTGCAGAGACTGCAATACTTGTTCTTGTCCACCGCTCTGCTCCCATCCTGAAATAAGGGCAACATCGGTCACGAGAGTTCGACAACGGATGACGCGCGGAACAATCTAGCGAAGGCTGAAAAGGGAAGGGGGGGGGGGGGGAAGTCACCTGAAAATTCACGTAGTCCGTTCTCTTCTGTTTCCCACGTTCCTCAATTTGTTCCCCACGCATTTGTAAATAAAGTCGGAGCTTCTGAGCATGTTTTTTGCCCTGGAAAGAGAGAGGAATTCAGTTTGTATGCCTGGCTTTAGCCTTATGTCCGCTGGGCTTCTTGCGGCATGAAGCTGCTTTAGAATTTAGTTTGGGGATCCCACCATTAAGTTGGCGGGTGATTGGGCTGTGGCGGGCCCCTCATTGCGGAACTTGCTCCCGCCAGATGTCCGGCTTAGTTCCTCCCGCCTTACCTTTAAAAAGCCCCTGAAAAACTCATTTATTCTCTAGCTGCTTTTAGGATCCATGTAGTCTGTCCTCCCTTTTTCCCTTCCCCCCCTTTAAAGTGGTTTTATATTGTTTTTCTATTTGGTGATTGTAAAGCGCTCTGAGTGCGGTTTAAAAGGCAGGGGACTGCTATGAAAATAAAATTATTATTCTTAATTACATTGTCATATTCAGGGATCCACACCTGGACAGATGAAAGCTTAAGTAAGCATACTACTTGTTAATGAATAATGCTAGGACTTTACATTTTGCTAAAGTCTTCCATTCCAAGATCTGAAAACAGCTCGTAGTCATTTAATCTGTTTGCAGAGCATTCAATCCTAAGTATTCAAATGAAGTCCTTATTAGTACCTGATGTTACTGAGTCGAGAGCTCTAATTTTGCCAGGTATCTCCATGTTTGTGGGTATTTGTTTCAGCACTAGTCACGCATGACACTGGTTATACTTTGCCTGCCTGTTGTTCTCAGGAGTTACAGAATTATAAGTCTCAAAACGACGTCATACAGGCAAAAACTTTGGGACCCACTGGCTTACTGTGTCATACACATACATAGCTGCTTGGATCATGTGGACAATTCATGTCTCTAATTAATGACTGCTTAATGTCTCTGTCTCTAATTAATGAGTGTTCAGTACCAGGCACATTGCAGGCGCTATATACAATACAAAATTGGAAGGAATGCTCTTTCAGCTGCATGAACTATCTAACGTTTGCCAATAGTCACAGGATGCAAATCTGGTCACCATCTGACCAGGACAGTAACCCATGTCTAGGTCGTTCCTACGGAACTGGAGAGCTACAAATGCCATCTGGAGAAGCGGTGTCCTCCAGGAAGATACCCTTTCTTGTGGCTTACCTCATAGTGCGAAATCCTCTGGGATTCGAACTGCAGCACAGCCCCGCAAACTTTACAGAACGTGTCTGTGAAAAGTTCTTTCCTCGTTGCCTCGTCCAAGGTGTTGTCTAAAACTAAAGGGAAGGAGATGGGCATTCGGTAAGTGGTACAAGGAAGATTCTCGTTTAATTAGGAGAAATGCCAGCTACGGCACATGCTGTAATACTTAAGCCCAGCGCAAGAGGATGAAAACAAAATTCAAGGAAGAAACCACACACAGCCTGGAAGTCTCCTGCAAGCCTGTCTAAACCTTCTTGCCCACACTGCTGAGCTTAACAGATACAAACAGGAGGTTAAGGAGAAATGAGACGGCCCATAGGTTCCCTGATGGCCTTCTCCCCAGAAGGGAGCTTGACTCTCATTAAGGTCAACAGGGGAAGGCCTGCTGCGAGTGAGTGTTCCACTTGCACATATGCTGCCAGTGCCAAAACAAAGAGAGCTTGGGTGGGGGTGCAGGATATGCCCTAAGGTTCAGTCCAGCTCCTTCTCATAGGAGCTCGGTGCAGTCATGTCAAGGGAGAAGCGAGAGGGGGCAGAAACGCAGCAGAGAGAAATCGCCCAAGCACAAGCCTCACCTGAGCCGATTTGCTGATCAATTCCCATTCAAGCCAGCCCGAAGCCTGCTCTCCGGGCACCCACTTATCACAGCAACAGTAGCGACAACCCTACGCACCCCGACTGCTCCCCAACCTAACAGGCAGCACGTCAACAAGTGGGTGCTCATTAGCCAGCATTAGCCCCACACAGCGGCCTCCACATTCTCTGAACCAAGGATCAGGTACATTGATTTTGAAACATCCTGAGAATGATATATATGATCACTTATGTCCTAGCTGAGCTCACACCCCCCATGAATGCTTTTCTCTTTCTCTAATACTTTTTTATCCAGGGATTGGAGGGTGTTTTGCAATCGTTGATTAATAAGGCCCCAAGCTCTGTCAAGTAAAGAAACCGAGACACAGAAGAACTAAGTGGCTTGCCCAGGGCCACATAAATAATCCAAGGCAGAGATGGGAAGGGGAACAGACCAATGTTTCATCCTGAATGTGTATTTATTTAGCCACAAGCCCATCTTATGCAAGCGAAAATTTAAGTTAGGTACGTTCTCTTTACCCCACCACCGCCTGTTACATGATACATAGCCACTGTACTTTGCTCAGATCTTCAGTTGTGACTCCTACGTGCCTGAGGAAGGGCCCTGTGAGGCCCCAAAGCTTGCACATTTCCACCAACATTAGTTGGTGTCCAATAAAAGATAACATTCAAACTACTTTGTCTCCACCTGTTTCCTAGCCATGGAAGAATTATGCAAACCATATTTCTCCATCACCCCTATAAATTCTGATGCCGAGGGCTGCAGATCGGATGGTTTCAAGAGTGGGGAACCTTCTTCTCCCCACATTGCGGAATTGGTACAAGGCAGGTGGACCAGATAGAGGCTGAGGAGCCTGCACGGAGGAGGAGAAGGGAAAGATCTAGGTCAGACCTTACCCCTGAGTGCCTGCCCTCAGCTCTGCTCTCTTCCCCTTGGACCAGCGATTAGGGATGCATCCCAGGGGGCTAGATGCCGGAATAGGAAAGGGGTCAAATAAAAAGCATCCATGGGATGGATTTGGGTTCCTCACCCTTGGTTTAAAGGGGCTAGCCGGATGCCAAAAGGCTGTGTTTTGCCTAGAAGAAACAAACTCTGTATACATTTTTTTCATCAAATAGCAGGCCTTCTAAATAGTCTATCCAATAGTAAATAGTACAATTATCGACAGCTCGTGCATTGGTCAGTTTTTAAAGATAATTAATTGATTTTCAAGACACTCTAGTGAACATCTTTCACTGATTCTAACTGTGGCTGCCCCGTCCTTATGGAACTCCCTTCCCTTGGGAGACTCAGCTAAGCCTGCTTCGATTCATCCTTCACCAATTCATCATTCACTCGAGCCTATTCGTCTTCTGGAGGCAACGCAAGACCTTTTTGTTTGGCTGGGCGTTTGGCAAGCAGGGATAGGATAGAGAAGTTATGGGCGGGGGAGGGGAGATTACTTGATTTTACTCCATTTTCTATGCTGTATTTTAATATATTAAGGGGCTAGGGGGAAATTTATTTGCTGCTGTTTGAGAATTTGCGAGTTTACGTTTGTGTTTCATAAGGCGGGAGAAAAATAGGAAGAAATAAATACATCCCTTAGTCTACTTTAAAAATCTGAACTGTGAGCAAACACAATAAATAAGAGCTAAAATTGGCACGGTGCTGAGCGCACTTGCTGCAGCCCAGGAAGGCATTTCAGCATGCGCTTAGCTCAAAGCATGCAAGTAACTGACAGCATAATCCTCTGGCTATTTAGCACCGATCAGACTTTCATTTACTTCAGTGGGACTTGTGCTGGCACTGACGTAATGCCAGCACTTAATAGCTGGAGGAACGCTCCTTGCTTCAATGCGTTGCTGGCTTGGGGGCCAGAGCACGCTGTATCTTGAAGGGTCACACCCCTTGTGTGCATCAATGCCCTCATTCTTGTGTTCGGGGGCGGGAAATCCACCTAGCACTGGAATTCGGATCCCACAGGTTTCTTTGTTTAGATTTTTTGATGTATTTTATTTTAAAGCACAGGGCCTACGTACAAAGATGCCATTCTACACCAGGGGTGCGTGGGGGACCTCAGACCTGTGTGGCCCGGGCCTAGGTTTTTTTTGGCCTCTTGCCATGGCTGGCTCCAGTTCCTACCCTCAAGCACTGAAAGACTGCGCTCGAGGGAAGGAAGCAGAGAGGAGGGCGGGCATACGAGGAGAGGGGACAGGTCCTCCTCTTCCTCAGCGCAGCCCTTAAGCACTCCTGCCCCCAGCTTCTACGCGGCCCTCAAAATGCCCCTTGGGAGGGGAAAGGGTTTTCCCCACCATTCCCTGATCTCCACAGGTATTAATTACAAATATTTATATCCCGCACCCTCTTGCACATTGGCAGCTCGGGGGTGGCGAACGACACATCACAATAACGACAGAATCCATTTAAAATACTACAAATAATTTAAAATATTGAAATACCAAAACCAGAAATGCAAGAAGGCAGAAAATCCCTCCCCCCAATCCCCCCCACCCTCTCCCCAAAGGCCCGGCGGAACAAGCAGGTCTTACAATATCTTCGGAAAGAGGGGAGGTCTGGGGGATAGACGGACCTCCATCGGGAGAGAGTTCCACAGCCGAGGTGCGGCCACCGAGAACGTCCTCTCCACCGTCGTTCGAGTCGGGCGTCCACGCCAAACCGTTTAGGACTTTATAATAGGTCATCACCAACACCTTGAATCGGGCCTGGAAGACAATAGGCAGCCAGCGCAGAGTATGGAGCACCAGTGTGATGTGCTCGCGGCGGCCCGTCCCCATTAGGAGGTGAGCCGCCACATTCTGCACTAGCTGCAGCCTCCGAACCGTCCTCAGGGGCAGCCCCACGTAGCGTGCGTTACAGTAGTCCAGTCGAGAGGTAACAAAGGCACGGATGACGGTGGCCAGATCCGAGTTCGAGACATACGGCCGCAGCCATCGTACCAGATGTAACTGGTGAAATGCTCCCCTCACCACAGCCTCCACCTGGAGATCCAGGCTGAACCGTGGGGCAAGGAGCACCCCCAGACTACGAACCTGAGCGGACCCCGCCGATAACAGTAGCCACCCCCCCAGCCCCTCCCACCAACGTCACCTTCGTCTTGTCGGGATTCATCCAGTCCCTCACAGCTACCAAGCACCGGGTAAGCACCGAGACTGCCGGGCCAGAGACTCCGGAAAACGAGAGGTAGAGTTGTGTATCATCGGCGTATTGATGGCATCACGTGCCGATATCAGCTTAGACACATGCAAAATATTGTTACAAAGGTGAGACACGTCAAAAGTAGAGATACAGACGAGTGCTGACTGGCTGGATGGCGGTACGTCTGAAAAAGGGATCTGGGGGGATTATAAAGTTGATGGCAGGCTCAATAGGAGTAGTACCAGCTAAATGGGGGAATGCTCTTAGTCTTTGGGGTTATATCAGCAGAAGCATTGTCTTCAAGAACTTTAAAGACAAGGGAAACGGTGGTTCCGGTCTTCCCTGCTCTAGTCAGGTCTCATCTAGAATGATACGATGTCTGGTTTTGGATGTCTCAGTTTAAGGATGTTTATTAGCCTAAAAAGGAGATTAAGGGGGGACATGATGCGAGTTTCCACGTATGTAAAATGCTGCTCTAACCAGCAAAATGGTGCCCAGTTGTTTTCTCTGGTCAGTGAGGACAGGACCAAAGGGAATGGGCTTAAATTAAAGGAGAAAAAATTTAGGTGGTAGAAGGGAGGTCGCGAAGGCCCCTTCCGCGGAGAGGGCCTCCTTTAAAAACAGGTTAGGCAGATATCCTTCGGGGATGGTCTAGGGACTGCGGATTCTGCTTGATGGCAAGGGGGGCTGGACGAGATATCCCTTGGGATTCCTTCGAGGTCTCAAATTTGGCGTGCAAAACTTCCTAAAAGGGGTGTCCGAGGTCAGAATTCTGTGTCCGGCCACTATAAGAAGGGTCATGATCTTCAAGAATGCTGAGCACCCAGACGCTTTCATCGATTTCAGTGGAATTAAAAAGAAAAAGAGAAGTGAAGACAGAACTGGGCTGTTCTCTCTGCCTGGGACTTCCTCCCCGAGCACATGCCTTTCAGGGGTTTTAATTAGTTACGAAAAACAAAGAAAGCCACATTCGTTTTCGTGACTAAGGCTACAAATGACTAAGCAAACAATTGTTTCAGTTTATTTTTTAAAAATAATAAAATAGTAATCAATAAACTAAACTAAACTGCCTAACTCAGTCAGACATCTTAGCCCAGTATTGTCACAACCTGACACAGCAGCACGGGTTTCAAATTCGAGTTCAAATCTGGCTCTTCCAGGGTCTCTGGCAGGGGCCATCCCGGTGTGCTGCCTGGGCCCCCTCCGGGCCCCCAGTGGAGGCCTCCCTTGGGTGTGTTGCCAGGGATCCTGAGGTGGAGATGCTGGGGATTGAACCTGGGACCTTATACATACAGGGCACGTGCTCTTACCACTTGAGCTATGCCCCCCACCCCCCAAGAGCGATGAGTGGTGCAGCTGTTTTCCAAAATAGCGCTGGCCATTTTGTGCAGGCATGGTGATTTTTAATTTTTAAACATTATTTTTAATAAACAGAAAGAAAAAAAAAAGCACGACACAAAAACAAACATTATCTTTACAGAAATCTGAAAAAGAAGGGATTTTTGTGAACGAAAACGCCTCCCTCTCTCCCGGTCTTCAAATCCCTCCTAAAAACCTACCTCTTTTATCCGGCTTCCCCCAGTTCCTCACTGACGCTCCTCTCCTCTCATTCAAGGTTCCCTTCTCCCTGTCGCTAAGCTAAGCACCTGCCCCTGTCACTTTCCAACTTCGTGAATGTCTCCCTGTCTCTCCCTAGGTTTCCCTCTCCCCTTCTCTCCCCTAGATTATAAGCCCCTTAGGGCAGGCACTAACTAACGATTGTTCAGTAGCAAGTGCATTGCTGGTGCTATATATTTATCAATAGTAATTCAGGGATCTTGGAAACGCATGAATTAGTATTATCGAACTCGACATATTCGTCACAGCTTCCACGTGTAGAACAAAAGAAGAGTGCTGAATAAGAGCCACGTTTCCCTAGGCTAGCGGTGAAATGAGTACCTGTAGGTAACAGGTGGGGTGGGGTACCTGTAGGTAACAGGTGGGGTACCTGTAGGTACCTGTAGGAGATTGGTGGGGTGGGGAATTTGGGGGAATTGGAGGGTAGGGTTAGGGGTTTTAAATTTTTTAAAAAGTGATGTTGGTTATTAATGTATTTTATTGTTTTACCGTATTGCTAGCCGCCCCGAGATGCCGTGGGCATGAGGGGGCGGCCTAAAAATGCTAAGAAATAAAATAAATAAAATAATACCTGCATTTTTGGGTACCGCAGCAGGCACCTGATGGGTTACCCCTCCCCAAAATCGGTAACTTCTGGTACCAGTTTTCCAATTGCTGATCGGTAGATTGGGTCAGAAAACCACTGGTTTTGGAGTGGTTGGGATACGGTGGGCTGGCACAATTATCCCGATTGCACAGGTAGGAGAATGGAAACAGAACAGTCATTGTACGGATTTCCATAGGTAGAGCCTAATTTGGAGTTCCTCTGGCTTCCAGCATGCAGGCTTCAAACACCTGGGGAAGATAATGGGAACCACGGATGCCCAGTATCTCTGAAAAGGACCAAGGAATTCTAAACTGGGCATCCGAAGAACCCCTTTGACAATCGGGACACCAAGTGACTGTCCTACTGCAGAGGTGAGGAACCTCAGGCCCAGGGGCCAAATGCAGCCTGCAATTTGTTTTTATTTGAACCCTTTCCGGATCTGGCCCCTGGCTTCACTTCCTACCCTGAAGCACTGAGCTCAGGGGAAGGGAGCAGAGGTGAGAGGATGCACACAAGGAGAGGGGACAGATCCAGGGCACAGATTTAGGACCGGGATCCTCCCAACTTCTCTGTGGCCCTCAGAGCTTGTACTAGCTTTCAAAGTGCCCCCACCCCTGTCTTACAAGTTACACAGGAAGTGAAAGGAGAAGTTCTAAGGCTTACTCCCAGTACACCCACCTGCAGAGAAGACAGATATTTATACAGCATTTCTTTGGGTCCAACATCTACTTGCCTGTTCCTTCGTTAATGCACTAAAACCAGCGTCACGTGGGGGGGAAAAAATAAGTCACCAAACATTTTATCAGATACCACCAGATGAGAGCATTTGCGTGTTATGCGATAAGGATTCCATGACAGTTGTCTGAGCTCTGCCCAGTCAAAAGTGTAGACAGACAGACATTAGGAGTAAAGTTAGGGGGAACTCCTGTGTCTCAATGAAAGTTACAGTTCTGTCTTCGCCAGGGTTGGATCCACCTAGGCCAGGGCTGTATTTCAGTTTGAACGTACCAGCGACACAATCAACTCCAACCCTCCAATACCACTGGGCGAAGGGAGGCATGGGCTATCCCAAGTTACCACAGAACAAGAGATATGCCCAATTTCAACATGAGCTGTGCACATCTAAGAGGAGAAGTTGCCTCTAGTCATTTCCTCATTTTAGTGAATTTTTACAAGTGACGTATTTGTAGTCTCCTAGGAACTACAAGGGTGAAAGCCACAGAGGGGGTCATTGTGCATGCAAAACAGCTGAACTGCTTCGTTCAATATCTTACAGTCTTTTCCTATTATCCTACGTGGCAGCAGAAGGGAAAGCGATCTCACACTATATTAACATCATGCATTTTTTTCAGTTGCTTGAAACTTTAACACCCTTCATGCCAAATGACTAGCCTTAATTCCCTCTTACTGAGGTCAAGGATAATACAACTTTCCATATCCATGAAGAGGATTTGCATGTGTGCTTCTACAAATTGCTATTTGTCTTTTGTCACTGTTGTGAAATTCACAACTTTATTTGGTACATGTGGTCTGTTTGCTCGGACAGTACCAAAGTAACACAGCACCAGAAGCCAAACATTGGGCATTTTTACACACACCTTTCTGGTCTTTCAATCTTCTGGGTTTACAAGTCCACAAGTTCCGGATCCATTCTTCACACACGCACAGTGCCCTGAGGCAGCATAAAGTAGCCGCAGCTATAGATGTGAGGGGCTGCCGTGGAAACCAAGTGACCACAGCTGCCTGGAGCAAAACTGTTTACCAGGAGAACTTTTTACAGACAAAAGTTCTGGGAGAAGTTCTACGCAGAAGTTCAAAGAGCCAGATGTTTAAGATCTGGGTGAGTGATTTAGAGACACAGAAAGTTCAGGATGTAACAGCAAACATGCAGGAGAAATGGGTGCGTAAAAACACTCACTGACTGCAAAGTAATTGATAGGAATACTCCTAACTGCAAACAACGCAGAAAGCAAATACTGTATATGCTTCTTTTAGACTTATATAAACACACCAGATTTGATAGTCGCATCAAAATATTCCTTTCAGCCCTAGTCACGGAAATCCTTCTGCTGATTTGAGCTAGTTAAATTGTGCCCTTCAAGGGTACAGCAGTGCCGAAATGTGGCCGTTTCTGGGATGTACGACTTCAGCCAGATTTAAACTTAGCAGTGGAAAGAGACACTGCTGGACAGGTTTCTCGTGCTGTAGCCCTCTGCCCCAACTAAGAACAATCAGTAGCTCAAGGCAACAGAGATTAAGCCAGTTTTAAAAGGTCTCCTCTGGGAGGCCAGTTTTGAACCGTCAAAAAAAAAAAAAAAAAAAAGGGCCGTGTGCTAGGGAGAGAAGACTGGAAGCAAAAGTACAGATCAAGGCTGCTTGGTCGAAAGGTCAATTTGGGCACTTCTAGTTACCTTAGTTAAAAATAATAAGAATACTAATTTGTCAGTGAAAGTTTGTTCGATTCTTTTTTGGGACCCTGGGCTGTGATCCGCTTCAGTGGCACTACTCTGGTCTGAGAGTCATGGGCTGGGGATGAAAATCCACCTTCAGCTGGATTCTGTTTCCCACAAAACCTGGTTGCTTCAACTGATCCAGCGAAATGCACAACCAAATGCCATTTTGTTGCGTTGATCGAAAATCCCACCATTTCCTCCATTGTAGCGTACGTGCGCGCAACGGCAGCTGCGACACGGTGCACACGCAGAATGATGGCCGCAGTTTTATACTATCAATCGGAATTCCGATCAAACAGCCCTATCATGTTCCGATCAAACAGCCCTATCATGTTCTAAAAATCCCAAGTAAATAAAAATATGGTATGCCACAACTGCACTTTTTTTTTGTTGTTGGAAAGAGTGCTAGAAAATCAGTCTCTGGGCTTTACGAGTTTCAAAGTGAAGTCACCCTTGCCAAATGTATTCTAAGACCTATGTTCTCAAACTAGAGAGGGCATGGAAGACCCACAATGTGTGTTTTCAGACATGACGCTAACCCCAGTTTAGCCACACTTGAACTTTTCTTATACATATTGCAGGGCTGTATTGGTGCCCTATGCAGCCCTGTAACACACATAAGAAATGTTTAAGTGTGGTTAAACTGGGGTTAGCGTCATGTCTGAACACACCCAATGACTAACACCTACCTCTACACTCTCACTGAGGTAGGGGGAATCTCCAAAATAATGGGCTGGAACGGGGTGGGGGGTGGGGGGGGAGATTAAGCAATAAGAAGGTGAGAAGGGGGAAGAGGAAGGGAAGGAGTCGCATGTGTGTGTGTTAGGAAAGTGGCCCTAACTACTAGACAAGTGGAAGGTGGGTACACAGTTCAAAAAAGTTTGACAACCACTGTTCGACGGTACCAGAATTAGTTTATTCACAAGGTGAACTACAAAGAGAAGTGCACCGTAGTACGTTGGCCCCGATCCTACAAATGTTTGCCCATATTTAACCTGATGTATGCACACAGCCCTATCTTCATCAATGGGGCTGTTGGCATAAACCAAGCTAAACTTGTGCATAAGAGTCCATAAGCCTGGGGCCAACAGGATGGTCTGAGCTACTTAAGCGAGTTCTAGAAGGAATCTTTATGGCTGAACATGGTTTGATCCGATCCACACCCCAACAAAGGTTAGCCATAGAGGAACTGAGTATATCTAAGGCTTATGCTAGAATACCAAGGAACAGAAAACCACTGTGCTCAATTTAATATAAAAGGGCATCCTGTCCAGTACTTTGGCAAGCTGATATTCCCCTCCCCTCCTCCCGGCATTTTTCTAGATCTGATATAAGTCAGAGTCACCAAATTAAATACTTTGTTTTACAAGAAACTTGTAGGATGCCCATGGTATCAGCTAATCCTGCTCTTAGCCATGTTTATCTTTGACTGGGTTCCTAGTTTCCGTTTTTCTTAGAACTAGTTTTAATCTAGGTTTGCCTTTGTCTCCATATCACTGCTCCCTATTATTGCTCCTCCATGTCACGCTGACCTTTGCTCAGTGTGTTCCATCGGATAACTGGAGATCTGCACCAGTGCGTTACGGCTGGCACAGAATGACACAGCATCTAAAAGACCTCGCTGACTGCGCAGTTTTGCACTGAGACATGCAACCCAGCTGGAACGAAGAACTACTTAAAAGAAACAGGCACCGAAGTAAACGCAAAATGTTTTACGCTAGGACCGTATGTAGCTGGGTGTGCAGGTTTATAAAAGGATCAGAAGTAGGACCGGAACAAAAAGTTTAACTGGATTCTGTTTTTTTACGGAATCCAGTTGTTTTAATCAACCTGGCAAAACGGGAACCGGAATGCATTCTGATTCCCCACGCATGCACAAAAGTGGCAGCGCCTTATACTGCATACGTGCAGAATGGCAGTATAACCACCACCGTTTGCACATGCGCTGTAGGCGGCAAAATCTTCCGATCACAATTTCGATCGCTGTTCCAAAAATATGGAAACATTCTACGAAATGGAAACGCTGTTCCATTCCATCCACCCTAATCAGAAATGCAGAAAATTAAAGAAAGATGTTGCAGAACAACACGTCATGTCACTCCTCATCCTAAGCGGCCTGTGGCCTCCTTGGGAGGGCAGAACTCCTTAGGTTTGGGCTTCTCATCTCTTAGAAATGCACGACAGCCCCGAAGGAAAGGAGCTTCTCTTGATCTAAGGCATTCAACACAGATCAAAGTCATGGTGCGCATTAGTGATAGTTTTCCAACTGGTTGCCTGTGAGCCAAATCTGCCCTGCGGCTCACAAACCTGTCTAAATAAAGTATAGGTTTCCAGGATAACGGCACCAAACTCTGCATGTTTAGCTAACATAGTTAGTGTTGCTAAGCTTGAACAAGGTTTGACCACTCCTCTGCTATGTAAAGTTACACACTTATTTATCCTAGGCTGACCTTGCCAAAGTCACCCATGCCCTGGTGACTACAAGGCTTGATTTTTGCAATTCCCTCTTCTCCAGGCTTCCGGCAGTGCTTATCCATCGCTCGCAGCTTGTTCAGAACGCGACTGCTTACCGGTTTGGGCAGCTGTGATCATATTCCGACTGCCCTGCAATCTCTGCCTGTGGAGCAATGGATTGAGCTTAAGATTGCACTGGTGGCTTTTAGGGCCCTGAACGGTTTAGGCCCTGGCTATATTCGAGATCTACTTCTGGAACCTCACACCGGTATCTGCGCTCAGGAACCACCCATTGTTTGGGGGTTCCGCCATCAAGCCTTAAGTCGGCAAGTGATGGTGATTTTGCTGTGGCGGCCCCTTGCGGTGGAACGCGCTCCTTACAGGTGTCCATCTCAGTTCCTCCCTCAACTTTAGAAATCACCTGAAAAGGTATTTATTTTCAAGGTGATTTTAGGATCCACTGCTGGTCCCCTCAATGTACTCTCTCCTCCCTTTCCCCTGTTTTAAAGTCTTTTATTATTGTTTTAAATTGTCTTGAATTGTTTTGTTTTATACTATTTACATTGTTTTATACTTTGTGACAGGTTCTGAGTACCATGCTAGGCAGGGGAGCGCTATATAAATAAAATGATGATTATTATTAAACATACGTTGGCTGCACGAGGAGAGGTTTTGGGGGCAATTCGGCTACCCAGCGAGTTGCCACAAGGCAAGATCCAGCTCCCAGCGGCTAAGTTGGGATAGCCCCGTGTTAATGGATGGAAAATTCGCCACTGGGCTCTCTCTTGCATGCCTCCGGCACGTAAGCAGACTCATAGGACTACGGCTATCGGACTGATTGGAATTTATAATGGGGCTTCTGAGAGACGCACGCTGCACTCAGCTCGTTTCAAACTGGTTTGCGGCACAAAGCATTAACAGTGTACATTCCCCATACACAAAGCATGGAGATTATGGTAGAGCGCCACAGGCCTGATCAAGGTCACATATGTTCTCACTCTCTGGAGAGAGAATGTGGCTGCGAACCAGGTTCTGATATGCTGTTTAGATGCTCATGGTGGTCTACTTCACTATCAAAGAGGATGAAAAAACCGAGTCTGAAGTTTGCCAGTTAAACTTCACTCCAGCTTAGGAAAACCGAGGGAAAGGGTTCCTCCAGGCCAAATGTTTTTGAGCAGAAAAATCTTTGTCGTCTGCGCGCTTGCCTCTCTCACGCCCACCGTTTTCATCCGTTTCCTCTTGTTGCTAAGAAGAGCGCCAACGTGTAATTTAGCATCAGCATGAACCTGACGAGTCGCTGGTACGGCTGTAGAAGACGACGCGAGAGCCGGCGCTCTACAAATTATCTGAAACATGTTGACTATGGACAGGATCTCATGGCTGCCCTGATTCCACACACATGGAAATCGTTGCAGGATTTGGCACTGGGGCCACGTTCACCAAGGACTGTCCCGTCGGAGCTAGAGGGGAATTGGAGCAGCATGGGCATCCAGTGCTCCCTGTCAGTACTGGAGACTACGGCACCTGTGTTCTCTCAAACCCACCCTGACCCTCTCAGTCCCTGAGGAGAGTCCGTGCCCTGTAGGCAGTCACTGTGTCCTCCCTTCCTGGCCACCACTAGGTTGGATTAGCCAGGACACAGGAGTAGGGCGAGGAGTCTCTGGGAATCCTACAGCGGTCACAGTAGAGTCATGAGCCTGGCACTAGCAACCTTCCTAGCTGTTCCCTCTTCCTCACCAATAGGGGAATCTCCATACACACCTAAGCTTGGACCAGGAGCTGGACGCAATCAAGTCACATCCCAGCAGGGGAATCCCCTCCCTCTCCTGCTGCCCTTCTCTCTAGATCCAGGGGGGGAAAAGAGATCTTTTTTCCTCCCAGGGGCCACTCTGAAAATCAGTGCAAGCTCTGAGATCCACACAGACGTTGGGAGTAGGGGTGCGTTCAGGGCTGGGAAAGGAAGAGGGTGCAAGCTGTTGATCTGTACCAAGGGAACCCAAATTCCGCAGACAAGACAAATCCAATTTATTCCTCTGCACAATTCATTCTAGGTACACAATTTGGGGGGTTTTGGCACAGAATTCACAGGGCCCTGATAATAAGCACAGTTAATGATGAACTTCATGGATCTGGTTCCTAAAGTGCACCTGCAACTCCCTCTCTCTCCTCGTCTCTCTCCTAGATTGTAAGCTTGCTGGGGCAGAGACCTCTCTCTATTTGAGTATTATAAAACACCAAGTACATTGCTGAGACTATATAAATAATAATAATCTTACAAATACTAACTGACTGGTGTGTGTTAGTATCCATGGTTTGTAAAAACCCGATTAGACAAAATTCAGTTGAAAAACCTTAACCAAATCTGCTTGTCATAAAGCGTGTAGAGAACCCATACTGTGGAGGATTATCCAACAGTGCTTCAATAGCATTAAGAACATAAATAACGCCACACTGGGTCAAAAAAAAATGGTCCACCCAGCCCAGCGTCCTGTCTCCGACAGTGGCCACTCTTGGGGGATTTTGAGACAAGCGCCTCCCCACCTGTTACCAATCAAGCGTGTTGCAGGGTTGCATAAGGAGCCAATGCGGCCCTTTAACATACATGATGGGTGGGTAATAGGTGGCGAGGTGCTGGTCTAAAAACTCCCTTGGTTGCTTCCAAAAAGTCCCCAACAGGTCACAATGGGGCAATTCAGTTCCTGCTGTTCGTTCCCAGAGCCTGACAATCAGAGTTCGCATCCTGCAACCTACTTGGCTAATAAGCCATAAACGATCCTATCCTCCAAGAATGTAGCCAGTCTTTTTTTAAACCTAGCTAGGCTATTTGTTTTGATCACATCCTCTGGCAACAAATCCCACAATTATGCGCTGTGTGAAAAAAACAACTTTCTTTTGTTTGTTTTAAATCTGTTGCCAGTTAGTTCCATGGAGTGTCTCCTAGTTCTAGTGCTATTGGAGAGGGTAAACATTTTAAACAAGTCCCTACTGACTCATTCCACACCACGCAGTTTATAAACTTCTACCATCTCTCCTCTCCGCCGTCTCTTCTCCAAGCTGAAGAGCCCTAACCTACCCAGCCCCTCTTCATACAGGAGCTGCTCCATACCCCTTATCATTTTTGCTGCCCTTCTATGTACCTCTTCCAGTTCGACTAGATTTGGAAAAGGAAATGCTGTATCTGGCCTTCAAGGAAGGGCCATTTCAAGTGCGGTAATATCTTCAGAACAGATCTGCAAACACACACACACTTTGGTGCCAGTGAATTTTAAGTTTAGAAAACAACAATGTTAAACGGAAGTCATGTGGCATTTAAAAAAAAAAAAAAAAGCTTCCTAAAACTAGGCCCTGAATTTGTATAAGCTTAGTCCTCCAGAAAAGAAAAAAAGTTTGTCTAGTTGACACCAGTGATGAACTGGCAATAATAGTGAACTTGCAAGGAATAATTACAACGTTGCTACTTCTGTTCCCGGTTACAAAAGAACCCTAAGAGGGAGAAACATTGGTTTCCAAAAGGTGCATTCACGATTGAGGGCAGAATCCTGACTCTATTGCAGGCCCTTTTTCACACACTCTTAACACTGATAAAATGGGTGTTACAATTTATTATACATGTCGCAGGGCTGCAGGTGTGCCCTATGGGTGCCCTGCAACATGTATAGAAAAACATAACCCCCATTTTATCAGTGTTAAGAGTGTGTGTGAAAAAGGCCGTAGGCAATGTCGAAACTTCCCATGGCTTTCATGGAGTCAGGATTTCACCTAAAGTTAATATTCAAGATGTGCACATACTCAAATGTAAACTATTTAATTGGTAACTCCTCGGTATCCTGTTTTGCAATATGTTTTGGAAAAATAAGCCGTCCTAACATCACAAATGTATTTTGTCTGCTAATAAACGTTTACTAGGATAGAGGAGAAGCCAGTTTTCACTGCAAATAGCTGTCATTGACTGTACACAAGGAGGTCCTTGCATTGCTGTCATGGACCAACAGTAACCCATGAGAACATTCTAAATGTTCCGTGGAACCAGCTCCTGAGAAACAGGGTCCGGTCCAGCATTGCAGCTCTCTCTAGAAGGGAGTGTGCCTGCCAAGGGACCGACTGTGAGGGTCTGGTCATGACTATAGCTCCCTTCCAGCTCCCACTACCTCTGGAGATGGCCAAGGATACGGTAACACCAGCCTGGCATGGAAACAGCTAGTCCACAATGAACATGCACTGAGCCTTTTGCTCTTGCCAGCAGAGATGTTTTATGGATTGATCGTGGTTTGGTTTGCCCCCCCCCCCCAAAATTGGAAACAGCTGCCGTACACAAAGCGCAACAACAGTGGTTGGTCTATGTGACCCTACCTTGAGACTTCAACATGACCCCAGGGAGCAAAGATTCACAAAGTATATTGACTACGAGTTACAGCAGAGTAGTCTAGTGGATAAGGTGTTGCCCTTAGACCCAGGAGACCGGTGTTCAAATACTTCCTTAGCAAAGGTCGCTTAGTTAGTGGCACTTCACTCTCAGATTCCCCACCTGTAAAATGGGAATAATGGCCTAGCTCTCAGGGTTGTTAGTGAGGGTGAGCTAGGCAAGGAGTGTAAAGCACTTAGAATGTTAAAACGCAATAGAACTGATCCCATCAGCTGGGATTATGACACCATGTGCCATGCCAACCCCATAGCTTAGGAACCCACGTCTTTCTGGGAAACAACAACAGGCTTCATTTCATTCTACTTAATGGATACTTTAAAGTTATTAAGCCTTGGGTACCCCTGAAATATTCACATCAGGAGTAGGAGAGGTAAGTACTCCTGAAAAATGAG
Source organism: Sphenodon punctatus (assembly GCA_003113815.1). NCBI lineage: Eukaryota > Metazoa > Chordata > Lepidosauria > Sphenodontia > Sphenodontidae > Sphenodon > Sphenodon punctatus. The sequence continues at coordinate 796,644 of QEPC01005526.1, forward strand.
TACCAACACTTTGAATGGAAAAGCAAAAGGGGGGGGGGGGAGGGGTAACTGTAGCATGAACACTTTACTTCAAATTAAGAAGCGAAAGATAACTGTCAGGCCCATCAGGGGGACATTATGAAACAAACATTTTTGTGCGCAGCCACGACGCAGTACCCAAGTGGAGTTGATTCAGTTCTTGCTGTTCATCCGAACGCGGCATAAAATCAAACTTCACTTTGGTACCATTCACACTGCTGCTGCAAACTGTAGTTTCTTGGAGTCTCCTCCTAACGGTCATGACAATGCTGTCTGTTTCTCTTTTAAATTTGAAGGAAAGTGTTCATGCTATGGTTACTTGGAATTAAAAAGCAAAAGGGGAGCATCATTTTGCAGGAGCACAATCTTCCCACTCCTGAATGACTTTGGTTTGGAGCTCCTGCAGCGTAAACAGTTCAGGAGTTTGAGTAACTTAAGGCTTAATTACAGCAAAGTATCCATTTGTTGGAAGGTGGCAACATACAATTATTCGGTCTTCAGGTGTTTTTAAATGAGGAAGGCTTGGGGGCGGGGTCCGTGGCTGTTGAATGGCGCAGCTGCGGAGCAGCCACTCAGGGGGAGCCCGTGTGGGGAGGGATTCTAACGGGCGGCTCCTAGCGCAGCTACCGCAGCAGCCACGGACCATGGTGGATGAAGCAGCATGCCAGGCCGGTCTTTGAAATGGACGTGTCTCGGCGTGAGCGCTAAGGAACCCCGGGCTCCCCATGGCTCACAGTCAGTTCCCGTGACTTGCAACAGCCGCCTTCCCACACCCACAGTGCCTATGAGTGGAGAACTTGGATGCTGGTGTGGGTCCCCACCTTGGTTCATACAGGGCAGGGGACGCGTGGGTGCCTGGTGCCCCCACCATCCGCACGCACCACTTTCAGACGGGCTGGCAGCTGAGTGGGTCCTGTGTGGCCCTACGGGGTAGGATCTCGTTTAAAAACACCCTTCTTTGCAGTTGACAGGTGCATGTCTCTGGTTGAGAACTCGGCCTCAGACTTGCTGGATCTGTATACATATCCTACCTGGTTTTCAGAGTCGATGGTGAAAGGAAAATGGCATCTTTCCACTTAAAGAAAAAAAGACCCACAAACCAACCTCTCCGCTGTCTCTCGTTCCTCAGTCTCGCGCCACTGAGGTTTTACATTCTGTTTGCTTTTAAACACGAGTGGGGTGGGAATAGCTTTTATTTCACTAACGGAAGGGAACTGCCAAATTCCTCTGTTTTCCTCCTTTCCCCGGTGTGCGCAAGGGAGAAGCAGAAATCGAAGCCACCCGGGGAAACACGAAAAGAAATCAACAGGCAGATCTCACTGCGGGATACGACAGAAATACCAACACGGCTCTCAAGCTGCGAGAATTTGAACGAGTGAGATTTTAAAAGTCCCGATGAAACACACAGCAAAATCCAGACTCGCCAGAGGGGGAGACTTCAAACCCTGGCTTAAAAATAATCATGTGAGGCGGCTTCCCCAGTTGCATCACGCTGGCTGGTCTGGCAGGTTCAGCGTGTTCTGCTAATGCCAGGTCGCTATGTTCCAAGGCTTAAGGCGAGGGCCTGCTGCCAAGCCTCGCTCATGGAGCGGGGGCAGAGGGGACATTCCTGGGTTAGAGGCAGCCCATTTCAAGGCAGCATTTGACGCTTCTCCCTTGTGTGAGAAAGGGTTTTGCTGTGTGTTTCATCGAGATTTAAAATCTCACGCATTACCCGAAATCTCCCTCATTTAAATTCTTGCAGCATGGGAGGCCTTGTAAGGAGAATCCTGCCTTGTGTGTGGCGACTTCCTCCCCATAAGTGGATCCTGGGAGCCCCAAACCTGATGCCCCGTGTTATGTATGCAGCATTAACAGTGTGGCGCCAGACTCTTCTCTCCCACACTACTCCTTGCCCCGCAAACCCAGATCCTGTTCTCCTGCACGCCTCTCCTTCCCCCCCACCCCCATCACAGGGGCTTTCCTGTCCCCAAACCCAGCCCACCCCCTACTCTCACACAAAGATCCTTTCCCCCGCACCCCATACATTCCCCAAACCCACCCCATTTACAGGCCCTTTCCCCTGCACCCCAGCCCTGAAACCCAACCCCTTCCCCATAACTCCCAATTTCCCCAAACCCAACTTCTTCTCCCATCTCTCACCCCCTGCATCTAGCCCCTTCCTCTCTCTCCTCTTCTGCAGCCCCTTCCCCTGCTCTGTGACCACCCCCCAAGAACCCAATTCCCCCGTTCTCCGCCTCAAGCCCAGTCCCTCCCCCTCCAACCTAGCCCCCTCCCCTCCAACTCCTACCCCTACCCCAACCCCCCTCCA
>QEPC01005526.1:806915-909338 GCA_003113815.1 Sphenodon punctatus
TTACATTGCAGCCATTCATTTAAATGGCTGCAATGTAAAAAAATCCGGTACCCGGAATCCGGTAACGGGACCGGATTTACCAGGTTGAATCCAATAATGCCGGTACGCCCAGTACCGGCATTATCGGATTCCGGATTTTCCGGTATTCCCACCCCTAGTGCTTAGTAAAGTTTGACTATAAGGCACAGTCAGTAATTTGCAGGAGAGAATTTGCATTTGGGGCGAATTTGGGGAGTGAAAACAATCCCCATAAAACAGACTCTTTCCTGTGTGTGTGTGTGTGTGTGTGTGTGTGTGTGTGTGTATGCGTGCTCCCAGGGCTTAGTTTGAAGGTTGAATATGCCACCCCATGCAACCACTGGTAGCCACGGGCCCCGTGGATGCAGCCGAAGAAGGAAACAGGCAGGGCAGGGCCCCCCTCCTCCAGACAGCTCGTGAACCCGGCCAGGCCACAGACCGAGAGAGTGGACACGGTCTCCACCACAGACCACACCACATGTGAGCACCTCATCTCTGGAATGTGCCCATCAGGAAAGGGACGGAGACCCAGTGCCTCTGCATGGAGCCGGCAATCGCGAGCGCTGGCCTCATAGCCATAGTACCGAAGGCCGGAGCTCAGACTCGCATAGGCACCAGAGAGGGTGTCCGGGCAGCACAGGAGCAGTTGCATGGCCGGGGAACGCCACAGGTTAGCTAGGGCCATGGTCTCCTGGACGGTCCAGCTATGGGGGGCGCCAGGCAAACCAGGGCACGGGAGCCCTGGGGAAGCACAGCCGGCCATGGTCCAGCAGGCAGAGGGTCTGAGCAGCAAGGAAAGAGGGGGCCCATGATCCCATGTGGGCTGGGGTGGGAAGCAGGGAGCTCCAAGGACACGTGATAAGGCCGCAGGTCGCAACAAAGCACGGATAGGGAGCGATGCGTGGGGAGCGGACCCAGCACAGCTGCAAGAACCGAGTGCACAGAATGTCCAGCAAGCACTGATAGCAGGGAGGTGATGACAACAGGCAACCAGCTGCGGACCGCACTGACGGGAGCACAGGCGCACCCAGGGGAGGGCCCCGTCCGCAGGCGCACACCGGCCCGCAGCCGATCCGATCGCCTGCCCCCTTCCTGTTCCCATGAAGCAGTCTATACGAGCTGTTCTTGTAGCTACACCTCGTGTTTATTGTCCATACAGTTCCCCCTGTGCCCCCTCTCCCCCCCAGCTCTCCTCTCCCTTCCATCTTTCTCCGTCCTGCCATGTTGCCCTGCTGCTGTCTGCCCTTTAAATCTCCCTCCCCAGTCTGTCTGTGTTGCACGTTGCCTGGCAGCGACGCTGCGTGCTCTCGCCAAGGCTGGGGGTCGTTTGCTTTGATTCCGCCCGGTGGTTGGCGTCCAGTCATTACTTTTGGCGGTTTCCCAGTGGGAATCGCTTTCACCGCGCTTCCGGGGATGGTCCCGTCCCAACCGCCGGAAACACGATTGGCTTTGGCCTCACCAGGTAATTGACCGTGGTGAACATCTGGATGTTGCCGATCAGTCGTTTACGGCTCTTTGGCCGCACCGCGGGATTGACCGTGGTTCACTGTGGTATTGTCACGTCTGAAAATACCCTTAAGCTTTCCTATGGGGATCCCTGACCCCATGGTGGAGCTAATTCCTAGGAGAATCTTGGGCTAACAACAGGAAGCATTCCTACATTGTGTTTATGCCCTGGGACTTTGGGACTTGGTGCACGGCCATCGCTTTCCCTTTGTGGTGACAACAGTGAAGATGCTTCTAGAAACCTGCATCAAAACAGAAGCTGTTCTGCTCTCTGTGCTGAATCACCCTGATGTCAGGGGCTGAAATCTGGCACAAAAAGGGAGCTGTTTTGGCTGCTTTATGCTGGCAGGGGGAGCTTTGTTAACTGCCTCCTGGGATGTGAGAAGGGTTATTTGAATCCTGTCGGGAACTAGTGATGGCATAACTAACCCCAAGGGAAAGAATAAGCTGGGGTGAGTAGCTGCTTTCCGAGTTAAGGTAACAATAGAGGTGGGTCCCAGGGGAAGGAGGTCAGTCTGGATCACACCCAGTGAAGGTGCCTCCTGAAATGGGAGGGGGGGGGGGAGAGAGAACCTCTACCTGCTCAAGGGACGTTACAAGGTCATGGGCAGATCAGGCTCTGATCTCTGGAGGGAGGCCCCCAACCCCCATTAACAGGCGTTTTACTTCTTCCTGCCTCTGTACCAGTGCCCAGAAGCTTTTGCTCTAGGGCACAGATGGGGAACCTTGGGGCCCAAATGTGAGCCACAGCCCCTTTCCAGTCCCTGGGTCTGGCCCCTGGATCGAGCTCCTATTCTGAAGCATTTATGGGACACAAGGCGAGGGGGCAGAGATCCATGATCCGGAGCTTCCTCTTCCGGAACGCACCCCTTAGATGGATTTGTGCTGACCAAGAAGTACACCTTCTGGATAAGTAAACCTTATTTAGGATAGTTATAAAAATGCTCCAGCAAGTGCTACAGGCCTCTCTGCCCGAAGCCAGTGGCTCCAGGGCCGGCCCCAGGGTTTGTGAGGCCATGTGCGAAGTCTTGGTGCGGGGCCTAATTTGCATAATTAGGCCCAGTTTAATTATGCAAATGTATACATTTACATAAAACTTACTCCCTCTGGACAGGAAGGATTCCCATTCTCCACCCCTCCGAGCAACCATGGAGAAGCACGGCCTCCCAATGCTTCCCCCCTCCCCAGCCGCGTGTCTACCACCACTCCCCAGGAGTGGTTCCACTGCAGGGGCAGCCGGGCGGGCAGTGAGGCAGGCACAGAGAGACTGATGGCATCCACTGCCTTACTGGGGGGAGGGGAGTGAGCTTGGCCAGTCTGGCCTCCAGGGTCTGTTGCTTCTTGCTGCCGGTGTCACCTGTGCCTTGTGCATGCATGCGATGTGACCAGTCCAGAGGTGCTGCTATCACACGCACAAGACAACCAAAATGCAGCTCGCTTATTAAGCGCATTATGCCATGAAAAGAGCCATATAACCAGTTCAGTTGTGTCCCCATAATCAGTTTATGCTGCCCCCACCCCATAACCAGTTCATTTCTGCCCCCGCCCCCATATAATCTAGTCACGCTGCCCCCACCCATAACCAGTTCAGTTGTGCCCACGGGGCAGCGTGAATTGATTATATGGGGGCACAAATGAACTGGTTATGGGGTGCGGGTTTAAAGACAGTATTCCTGTTAGCAATAACTTCATTAAGAAGAGTTAGTGAAATAGCAGCCATAATAATCTCAGAACCATATTTGCAGATTTATTTTCCAAGACAGAATAGATATTGCTTTACATCCTAAATTCCTACCTAAAATAGTATAAGTAAGACAGTTGTGAGAATGTGGCCCTTTTTACACAGGCCTCTCCTCCCAGCCATGAACATGCAGATTTCTGTGTGTTCATGGGTGGGGGAGCCCCGTGTGAACGACGCGATGCACGCGCCCATGGTGAGTGGGGGTGCATGCGCGCTCGCCTAACATGCATCCCCACTCACCCCCCCGCTCATCCCCACGCACGGAGCAACCGGGGGAAACGGTGGTTACTATGTAGGTGTGGATGAGTGGTGGGTGAGTGGGGATGTGTGTGCAGCCGTGTGCATGCCCCATCCATGCACTGGCGCACTCACGGACTCCCCACCCGGCGGAGCCATGTAAAAATATCATGTGAGGAGCCACTTGAAGAAGAACAGAAGGTTGCTACCTTGTAAACAAGGTTCTTTGAGATGGCTCCGAACATTCTCAAAACACCCACCCTTCCAGCCCCGCATGGAATTCTTTTCTTATATTTCTAGAAAGGAACTGTCATTCAGAGGGGAAGGGTTCTTTTCATACTAGAGGAGCTCGAGACCATCATGTGGTCTATTATTTGAATAGGGTGAGCATGCACAACCCAGTTGTGACAATGTTGGGAGCCATCTCGAAGAACCTTCTTTACACGGCAACAACCTTCTGATCAGCACAGGGGGAGGAGCTGTTTGTAAACAAACAGCCTATCTCCCAGCTGCTGCTGCAGCGCTACTAGAAGGCAGAGGCAGGTGAGGGATGGGGTCTGGAGCCAGGGAGGGGAGGAGAAGCTGGGGGAGAAGCTGGCTGCAGCCTGTTGCTCAGACAGGCAAGTCCGGGGCCCCAACTGGCCGCGTGGCCATGTGCAGCCGCACATATGGCACATGCCTGGGGCCGGCCCTGAGTGGCTCTATCTGGTAGCAACCAGACTCAGCCAGTTCTGTGTAACAACCACACGTGCGCTGTACGGTTCAGTCGGTCAGTACTGTTCTCTTAAAGAGACAGTGTACTATTCCCACACTGCCCTCAACTGCTATGAGGCCCATAGAGCCTTGTTCTCAGGGGGCAGGTGGAAGACTAGGGGAAGCTGGAGCAGAAGCAGCAAAAGGGAACAACGAGGTGCCCCAGGTTTGTGACTGCTCCATTCATTCTCCCTTCTCTTTTCCCTCCTGCTACCAATTCCTGGCATCGGCCTGCCCCATGGATCTTGCCCCCCTCCCCCCCGCACCCCATCAGACTGGGCAGAGGGCAGCCCACAGCTGCTACTGCTTCTCCCACTGCAGAGCAACAGTGGGGGCTGAATTAGACCAGCCTTTTCCTCTTTGAAGCTTTAAGCTCCGTTTTCGGATCTGGCGTGGATTTTTGGCCACCCTGGATCTCTGCAGCCTGTTCTGACTGTGCTCCCCTCCCCTCATGCAGTGCCATTCTGCCCCTGCATACTAAACCCCCACTATTTTACACATGGGCACTGCACAAAATGGCGCCGTGTAAGAGGGGAGGGGTGCAGGAGCTGCCAGTCCGAATCTCCTTCAGCGTGAGGAGCAGATCCATGGCCAGCCTTAGAGTTTGTGGGGCCCAAGGCAAAGCCAAGATGTGTGGCCCCTTATGGCCCCACTCCCTCCCAGGTGACCCTCTCCCCTGTGACTCGTGTTTGAGACCCGTCTAGGAGGGATGGGGGGGATAGGGCCACTGCGGGGTCCCCCAGGAGCAGAGAAAATAACAGGACTCTGGGGCAGTTGCCCTGTGGTAAGGCCCACCCCGGATTTGGAGAATCAAAAAGCCTTCAGGTGTTTATTACAGAAGAACTGAGCCGAATTTCTGGAGGGAGCAAGTTTCATACTGAGGGGCCCGTCGTGCCACAGAAAAGGCCTGATTGCATGCCAACTTAAGGCACGATGGTGGGATCTAGGGTGGCCGCTGATGCTTTCCAAGAATACAGGCCATGGGGCGTGGGGGAGCCCCGGTCTTGAAGGGACCGCAGTGGAGGTGGGGTCTGCAGCGGTACCAGCTCAGGCAGCACTTGAGGCACACCAGAGAAAGGGAGGGGGGGATGTTCAAGGCTGGGATGGGGGAGGGACTGCCATGAGAGTCTCTCTCCCGATCGAAGCCAGACTCCCTGCCTGTGCGCTTCGGCGATGCAGATCAAAGTTGCCACTTGCCCTCCAGACGCCACCGTCTTCTTGCTCAAACAAGCCGGGCCGGCCACTCCAGGTGCCTTGTCCTCACCTGATCCACTCCCCCCGTCGCCCCTTCCAGGCTCCTCCTCCTCCTGCTACACCTGGGCATGTGGCGCCTCTTTATTCAAAATTCCTCTTGAATACTGGGATCAGTCAGAGGACGTGATGCGCTGCCACCTGGCTGGAATTTCCCTCCCACATCCCCAACACAGAAAGGGGCTACGCTGATACAAATGAGGGAGATTTATTGACAAAGGACTAAACATAATACATAAACAGTTCACCCATGGGCTAATTAGGACAATACAAGTAATTTTCTATACCTTCCCACCAAGCACAGTTGACGCGCACACACAATCATTTACAAGCAAAACCCTCCGGTCTGGTTACTCTGGTGTAAGTGGACGTTGCGAGAGGGAGAGAGGGGGGAAAGAATCAATATTACCTATCCTGTCCTGTTGAAAAGGGACAGGTAACCCTGTAGATCCACCGACGTTCGGAAAGGGGTGGGGGAAGAAGCTTGGACAGACCAAAGGGGGTAGTGGTCTGGGAGTAACCTGCTTGTGTCTGTGTTCAAGAATGAGCCAATTTGCTCATGGGGGCAAGGGCAGTTATAGGTTTCGGAGAGGCGGGGCACGGGGTCCCACAGGCACTTTGTGCACAAAAGGGCTCCCAGAGGCACTCAGGAATGCTAGGACTGAAAAAGAAACCTTTGCATGATGTGTTGGGGGAAATAGGGCCTTGGAGGATTTCAATGGGAGGCAGGGCAGGATGAACAAGAGGGCAAAAGGGAGTTTCTATAGACAGGAGAAGGAGGCTGTTCTTGAACAGGCGTGGAGCAATCAGCCTAACAATTGATCTATTGCTTGCTCAGAGTTTCAGGTGGCCGTGGAGGGCTCATCTCAAAAGAGGGAGGCCACCTGTTTTTGACTGCTCCATTGTTTGCTCAGGAGCCTCCTTTGTTTATTCTCTTATTCCTTCCGACCAGACCGGTTTTGCATGGGGCGTTTTCTTTTTCCCCCTTCTGTTCCCCTGCACCTTTTGACTTTTGTCTCGTGGGGTGCTGCCAATGGGGGGGTGTCTATGTTTTGGGGGGGGGAATGGTGTCATTCCTAACAAAGAGGATGTGATGGTACCGGCAGCCATGGGGGCAGATTTAAAAAAAACCAAACTTGGATGGGGTTGGGATGGATCAAAAAAGTGGTCATGCCCTGGAAAACCGGGACGCTATGGTAACCCTTATGCTCCCACCCCTTCCCCTGTCGCCAGCACGGGGACTGCTCGCTCAACTTCGAGTCCACATGCTGCCGATACTGCTGTTCCTACCCGCATCATGACTACCAGGGGGCAGGCGGTGAAAGTGGCAGCACCAGTAGCGTGTGGAAAAGACGGGACAAAAATGCGTAGGGAAAAGGACAACGAACAAACCCTTCAAGAAACCAGGACTGTCCTGTATAAACCAGGAGACCAAGAACGAAAGGAACAGTAGTAAAAACGTGAACCCAAAAGGAACTGCATTACAGGACTCTATATCAGTAGTAATAAGATTCATACTATAACACACACGTATTAATAAATCTAAAATAGAAAGAATGAATTTTCCATATCACATACAATAATCATAAACAAGGATATAAACAGAGATACAATAATGTGTAGATATACAGGTCCTATAGACAATACCAAACCCCACATGTAACCATATTAAAGGTGATCATAAAATAGACAATAAACAATAGTCTAATTGTTGAGTAATCATGCAATGATCATTCCTCAATGTATTGGTTGATTTCTCAATCAAAATAACCAAACTTATAACACATTTATAATATATGTTTAATCAACCCTGTAAACATGTACATTTGTCATAGTGAATGGAAGGATACACTCCTACCATAAGAGAAATAACTTGTTCTAATAACGTATCAATCAACCAACTGATACAAGCCCTGATCCATTTAGCGTCCAAATGGTATGCAGGCTCATGGAAACAGATGTTAACGCTCTCAAACTATTACTAGTATTTCCAAAATATAAACTCTAAAGCCCCATGGAGAAATTAGGCTTTAAACCGGGATCTCCTATAGCCAAGAGGACCTAACCTCAGGACCAACTCTGTCCTACTACATGTGAACTAACCCTAGAATAACTAGAAACTATATCCAAATTATAAACTCATGTAGTTTGACCCTAATGCATACATCTTGTGAAAGCAAATACCTTAAGAACTAATATGTCCAAATTAATATTATAATCCCTAGAAAGCCTTGAGGGAACAAAGCTTTGAACCAGGATCTTCCAGATCCAGTTAGGTTACCTTAACCATTAGGTCATCCTGACTCTTCTATGTAGCAACTGACTCATGTGTGTATCTTGTTTAAACAGAGATAGTTAGTTAGCCCCTCTAGTTGACTAATTGGTGGAAACAAATATAATGTTCAATTAAATAAATCTTATCCGACATCCCCTTATAGGTCAGCTACACAAAATTGATTAGAAAACAACAACAGTAAAGTCAATCTTATCATTTAACCCCTTGGGAGCTAAAGTACCCAAAGTGTGAATCCAAAAGGACACGCGTTGAGATAAAATCAAACTCCTACCCTGTCCTTTCTGCAAATCAACCAGAACAAGCTGTATAACAAACACTTTAAACTCCACAGGAGAACGATGTTTATCCACAAAATGATTAACTTAGAGGTACCTCAGAGACATGACACTTGATTTTGCTTGTGTGTTCCAAAATCCTCTTCCTCATTCTCTTGGTAGCTTGTCCCACATACATATATCCACAGGGGCACACAATCACATAGATAACATATGATGAATTACAATTAGTGAATGGATTCAAAGCTCAAATGGCTGGGGGCCATATGGAACAATGTCCACATTTATAATGCCCCTGGACCGTCAGCTATGTTCCAAGTTCTTCTGTATGCTATGCATGGAGGAATATCACATCCTGGACAAGATGCCAATGTTTAAAAATGATACGTTGACGTGACGTTATAGGATGTGATATTCCTCCATGCATAGCATACAGAAGAACTTGGAACATAGCAGATAAAGTGGTACGCTATGGTATTAATGACTAACTTGGTTCCTAGAGACAAAGTAGTAAAGTGATCTCTTTTATTGGACCAACTCCAGTTGGCGGAGGTAGGTGAGCTTTTGGACTTCACAGGATTCCTCATCGGGCACACAGAAATATCGCCTATCGCATAGACATCCTTAAATCCTAAATGGAGCGGTTCTACACTAAGAAACTCCTTCAAAAAGATGGCCAGTCCTTCTGAGGCAGTTTAACTTACCCTCTAGGAGAAAGCAGGAGTGAAAGCAGAAAGTTCTTACTGCCAAAGACTCTCTCTGGACTGAATGCTCAGGTGGCACTCCAAACGGAGTTTGGGGAGTGATGAACTGTGCCTCTAATGGCTTTATAGACTGGAACCACAGTCCCAATGCAACCACATCTATGGCGAGACACAATGATTATTAATTAAGTTGGCCATCTTATTGCAATTTCAGCTAAATAAGGCAAAATCTCTACTTCGATGATGATGATGATGCCTACCAAGTCGGACACTTCTTCCTAGGTCTCTCTCTCTTGACATAATTTCAGGCTAACGATGTCCAGCAGCAAGCTAAACGTATGCCCCTACACCATACTCTGTATCCTTCAGCCTCAAAGCATATTATACCAAACCAAACAGTCTCTAACGATGAACAAACCAGCCATTCAACTTAGCAATATGTCTTAGAAGCACCAGCCTATTTTATTTGAATCTCTTATGTGGTAGTTGACATTGATACCTAGACCATTTTCACATGGACGCCTGCCCCCCTTGCACATGTGTGTGGGTGGGGTGGGGGCACCCATGCGAACGCCACGGTGGGTGCAGGGGAGATGGGTGGGTGCCCGTGGGAACACCGCGGGCGCTGGGTTGGCATGTGTGTGTGTGCGTTCCCACCTCCACCCATCACCCACGCCAACGGGCGCCAATGCTGGTTGCTCCATGTGTGGAGATGGGTGGGGGTCCATGGGAAAGCAACTCCACGCACTGCCCACCCACCGCGCCACCCACCCATGCGAAGCCAATATGGATTTGTGAAGAATAAGCCATGCCAGACTAATCTTATCTCCTTTTTGGATCTCTTTACTAGTTTAGTGGATTGTGCATTACAACACACTGCATTACACATGCATGACACTAACTGTAACACTTGCGTGACAGTGCCTCTATATTACTTCCCTTTATTTGTTTGGTTTAGTGTTTCATTTTTCCATACCGGAAGGAGAAGAGGAATGGGGCTCAATTGCTTTCATCAATCTTCCCTTGACACTTCTTCGCTGTCTAAAAAAGCATGTACCCAGCTGTCCAGGACAGTGGTGAGAGAGGGCTATTGTGATAGATCGCACACTTTACGGAGGGTATTGAAAACAGAGAACATATGCAGAAGTGTTTGTTTACTCATACGGTACATTAGTCTTAGGGGGTGGAAAGCATCTGTTTACCAACAGAGGCAGATTGGGGACTTGAAACAGCCCTGGAAAATATTCTCAACGTGGCCCCCGGTAGGCGGCGTCAACCCCACGGTAGGTAGAGCCAATCCAAAAATTACAGACACGATCGTGATCAATGGAATAGAACAAGCACACAAGGATAGCAGTTCTTTCTTTTTAAAAAAATAAATAAAATTATTGTAAGATTTTTAGTAATACACGGATGTATAAGAATACAATTTCAAACCCCAGTCTCACATTTGGGTATAACTCTTCCCAGTCTAACCCTCAACTGAGAAGTTACGGTAACAAAATGGTCCACTCTCTTTTCCTATTCCACTTCCTTTTTGCGAGTGTCACTCAACAATTCTTCAACTCAAATGTAAAAGTCAAACAGGGAGGCTCTCTCCTCTGGCGTGCTAGTGGTTTATCTTGGATGACCCGCAGACATGGGAGCCAGCGGCTCTGAAGCTGTTTGCTGTCTTCTTGCAAATTTGCCAACAGTCTCTTCATTGAAAATATAAACCACATATGGTTTAACCACTCCCCTTCTGTGGGGCCCACCTCAGATTTCCAGTTTCCGGCAGTGACATTTAACGCAGCCAAGGTGAGAACTGCAGAAAAGTCTCTATACTTTTCCATTATTAAGTCTTCCGGAAATAACCCCAGAAGAGCCACCTCCGGTTGAAATGGTATTGGAAAACCGGTAACCCCCCATATATCCCCATACCAACGCCAAAACCATTTAATTTTATAACAGGACCACCAGCAGTGAAGGTACGATTCCTCTTCCCCACAGCCGTGCCAGCGGGAACCTTGACCTGCCCTACCTGCATGTTTGAATTAAGCTAGCGTTAAGTATTAATATTGTACGGTGAGTTTCACCTGGGATTCCCTGGCCTCTAATGAGGCTGCGCATGTACTGAAATGCTGAATAATCTTCTCTATTTGTGACTCGTTGAATTTCCTATCAAGATCCTTTCCCCACCTTTCTATGTCGTTCAGTTCTTCTTTATACCAAAGGGATTTCAATGCTCTGTAAATTCTACCTAGGCGACCCCTGTTAATAGCCATTTCAAATAGGATTTTTTTCTACGTTGTGTGGGCTTCTGCTAAAATCTTTCATTTCCCCTGTGTTTCTGAAGGCACTCTTCAATTGTAGATATCGATCGGTATCTATTAAGGACAGCAGTTCTAGCAAACAACAACAGAGCCTCAGCCAAGTGAGTCCAGTGTGCATGGGGGCAAACGGGGGGCAAAAAGCAGTCACAACCTTCCCCAAACCTTTCCCTCCATCCCCAGATCTGCCCAGAATAAAACCAGACAACCCAAATCTCAGAGTCGCTCTCTCTAATAAATCAATCAATAAATAAAATAGCCAAGTGAGTCCAATGTGCATGGGGGCAAGCAGGGCGTGCTCTTCTTAGATTGTAAGCCCACCTGTCTCCAATAGCCACCAGCCGGCAATGTAATGGCAGGAGTACAGTAGCAGAGAAAACAGAATGACCTTAACAGCTAGCCCAGATAACAGAAAACACTCAGAAGCTAGGTAGAAAAGCAGCATTTGAAAATGTTCTTTCAAATTAAACTGCACACATTATGTAGGCATTTGTGCCTTTTTTCATTAACCTTTCTGCAAATACTTGTCCAAGCAAATTGTATTCCAGCCCTTTCCCTCCAAACCACCCCCAGCAGCTCCTTCCTCAAAACCCTCCCCCAGATGCCCCTAGCAGCCCCTTCCCCCAAACCCTCCCCCCAGCAGCCCAGGCCCCCCAAACTCTCCCCAAACCAGCCCCCTTGCAGACAGTTCAGCTAGTGAAAGAATGTCTTCACTGCTTTTCCTGATGCTGGTGCATGGTCCGATAGCTCTAAAATAAAAATAGCCAAATGAGTCTGCCCAGCAGCCTTCCTCCCCCAAACCCTCCCTCCAGCAGCCCCTTCCCTCAAACCCTCCCCCCAGCAGCCCCTTTCCCCCACCTTCAACCCTCCTCCAGTGCCCCAGGTCTGGTCCCAACCCCTTCTCCTCCCAAAAATCCCCAGGCAGCTTGCAAGTTGCCTTTACTTACCCCATCCCGATGGCGATGGGCCTGGTGGCGGTGGCGTGGCAGACCGGCGGCTTCTTGTAGCGTGAACATGCTCTTCACCCGCTGAGCTCCTTCTTGCCACTTCTTGGCCGGCCCCTCCCAACAGGGTTTTGCAGAGCAGCGTGGCCAGATGATGTCGTCTAACCGCATTGTTCTTGGAGGCCCTGTTGGGAGAGGCCAAGAAGGGGCTAGAAGGAGTGTCTGAAGAGCCGCCGCCGCCAGAGTCATCTCCGGCTGGGAAGGATTGGGGGGGGGGGGGGGCAACTGGCGGCCCCACACCTACCCAACGCAGCCTGAGCGGGAGGAGACAGGGAAGCCAAGCTGGCACATGGCTCTGATGGGTCGGCCAGCAGCTGCCCCTGGGCTATCCTAGCTCAGCCCAGCTCCATGGGCACCAGCACCTGCCCCTGCTTGACCTGGACCGGCCCCAGGAACGGGTGGCCCACCAGGATTTTTCTCTGTACTTTCTATGGCCAATCCGCCCCAGTTTACCACCACGGCTTCAGAAACGTATCAAAGTCAATTTATAAATGTATGTGCTTAGTCATCGATACATGACCTCTGTTACCAATGACCTCTGTTACCAATGACCTCTGTAACGAATACGAATAATGATACAAAATTTCTAAGAAAGGAGCCCAATTTCCAGCTAGAAAGAGGATCTAATTGCTCTCACCTCTTATTAAAACAATCTTATTTTCCCTCCTAGCAGGAGGGGGGGGGAGGGAAAATCACTCTCCTCAAAAACTCAAAACCCAAAGCGCTGCTAAGCATCAGGTTTCATTGAAGGTGTTGTCCTAGAGAGGTGGGGCTTTTGGAGGTTTTACTTGAGGAACTTAGTCTTTTCCCCATTTCAGCACCTGAGAGACTGACCTACACTGCTTCCTTCAACTGTAAGTGCTCTTTCTTTCTTTCAGTTGGATACCCTAGGGTTAATTTATTTATTGCTAAGGCTTTATACACATTTGTTTAATGATGCAAAACATTGTTGAATAAATACCTTCTAAATCAGGGATGGAGAACCTCAGGCTTGGAGCCCAATTGTGGTCCCTGGCTAGTTTTTATGTGACTCTTTTCCAGTTCCCGAATTGGAGCCCTGGATCTAACTCCTACCCCCAAGCACTGAAAAACAGAGTTCAGGCTAAGGTACCAGAGACGTGGGCAGGCTCACAAGAAGAAGGGACAGATGCTCCGTGGCACAGAGCCGTGATCTGGACCCTCCTTTCCTTGAATGAATCCCTTACGCACCCATGTCCCCCACTTCTGTGCGGCCCTCGTCGCCTGTACTCATTTTCAAAGTGGCCCCCTCAGGAGGAAAAAGTTTCCAGACCCCTGTTAGCAAGTCTAACTCTCATGAATCAAGTAGTGTGTCAGATTTTTGACAGAAGCAGTATCAGGTTTCTTCCCCCCCCCTTCCAAAAATGGATCCCTGAAATGTTTAGAACGTTCACTTATTGAGCTCAAACTTTGTTTAATGCCAGTGTCTTGTCTCCAAGAGTGGCCAGTACAAGATACCTCAGAGGAAACATTGTAAACCAGGGCACATGTAGAGTGATCCATTCCCTGTAGCCCATTCTCGGTTCCTGGCAATCAGAGATTGCATCGTCCCCAAAACGTGGCCAATTGGCCTTGATGGCGCTAGCCTCCATGACTTTGTCTAACCTTATCTAATCCAACCCATAGCCACAGCTATGTTAAGCAGCCCAAAAACACACCAAAGAAATAGTATTTCGTTTTTCCATTTCAAGAGCATGAAGCGAATTAGCCACCCGAATCCAGGGGCCTCGTGGATTCTGCTTCTGCTGCAGAATTTTGAATTTGGCCAACTTGTTGCAGAAATTGCCTCTGGCAGTGTGGAATTGCAACCTCAGCAGGGATCACTATGAGCTAGCCAGCTAGGGCGCACACCCTAACACATGTGTGCTGACATGGCTACACACTGGGTGTTTTTACATGGATGCAGGGGTGCTCACCCTCAGAACAAGTCATGGAGGCACACCCACCTGCGTCTGTCCGCTTGTAGCCCTGCCTGGGTCGGTTTGCAGCCGCAGCCCATGGTCCACCCACGAGGCACCCCCTCCTCCAAACCATAGAGTTGCAGGCAGATTGCCCGCAACTCTATGGCGTTACCAGGGCAACCCCTGGACAAGAGCGAGCCTGTAGTGGGCCGTCCGTCGAGCAGACGGACAGCAGCCCCAGGTTTGGATTGGCCGTTCTGCTGGTGGTCCTCCTTGATCTTCTGGACCAGAGCACCGCCAGCAGGAGCAGGGACAACAAGCCCTGCCTCTGCTCTGCAAACTAGTTGCAATCCGCTTCCCCTGGCCTCAGGAACCACCGGGTGGTAGGCAGCAGGGCCACCACACGTTGGGAGCTGCTGCTCCAGAGCACCTCCTACTGGCCACTGTGAAAGGCAGGCTTCTGGACTTGACGGCCCTCTGATCTGTGCTCCTGGTTCGGGATCAGGCCCAGAATCTTAGCCATAGTGCTCACGCCTGCAGCTCACTTGCCCTTTCCCTGAATTCCTTCACTGTAGCTCTTATTTTCTCACTCCCCTCTTTGTGTCCTTTCCCTCGGAGCTTTCATAAAAGCTTTTCATTCTATCCTGGCTGCTGCAGGGGAAGAGCTAATGGATGTCATCAGAGGAGGGGACATAGCTACCCTGAAACAAGGGAACAGTAGCACCTCTAGGAAATTATCAGAGTGGGCAGGGGAGGAAGTGGGGCCAACACTCTGCCCCCACCCACTCTGAGAATTTCCCAGCAGTGAGCCAGGGGTATTATTAATTAATTTATTATTAATTAATTATTATTATTATTATTATTATTATTATAACACCATCAATGTACCTGGCACTGTACAATCCACCAGAGTCAGAGACAGGTCCCTACCCCTAAGGGGCTTAGAATATAGCACCACAACCTTTGCAGGGGGAGTCAAGGCTGAACACGAGTACCACTTAGGAAGACTCCACCCCCCTGAACTTCACGGTAGGGATGACCGAACAGAACCAAGTTTGGAAATTTGGTTCTGTTCGGAAGTTCTGTTCAGTCGACTGAACTATTTGAGTTTGTTCCGAACTCCTGACCAAAGTTTGGAAATTCAAACCCCATTGAACTAAATGGAATATTATCTTTTAGGGATGGGCGAACAGAACCGAGTTTGGAAATTTGGTTCGGTTCGAAAATTGAGTTCGGTTCGGAAGTTCAGTTCGGTCGACCAAACTGGCTGCGTTCGGTCCGAACTTCCAAACCATGTTCGCCCATCCCTACTTCACGGGGGTGCAGGCTGTCTTTGGGCCATGAACCTGACTCCATTGCGGCCTCACTACACCACTGTGTTTGTGTGATTCATTTTTGATCTCATTAATTTTCCAGGAAACCCTGGTTTTAACGGGATCGCTGTGGTGTAAGCAGGTTGAGAAATGCAGCCTTTGTGAACGTTAGAACGGCGGCCTCGGATCCGAGTGGAAAAACCAGCTGCATCAGTTTGAAAACCAGTTCAGCGAGGCCCAATTTGTAACCCTTTTATGACAGCTACCACCACAGTGACTGAAGGCATGTTTTGCTGAAGGCAAACAGTACGTCTGATTATTTTTCTTCTTCTTCCTTATTTCCTTTTTCTAGGACCACATCTAGGTGTTGTCAGGTTCAGTTCTCATTGGAAGAAAGTACTGTTCAATTCCTTGATTGGCTTTTTGCATTAGCATAATGCAATACATTTACAGTAGGATTTCCTTTTCTGCGAGGGTTTGCGTCCTTAAATATCAAGTAAATTAACACACTGCGGTGAGCAACTTTACTATCATATTTATGCAGCCACCGAACTTTCATCTAATGGTGAGAGAAATTTTCTGTCTTCTTTAATTGCAATGGAAGTCAAGGTTCCATTCTTTCTGCAAATACCCATGTGTCCCTCTGGGAGACCACTGAAATAGCCTATTCATGTGCTAGGTCGACTTATCATTGAATACAAAATGGTAAAAATAACCATGGTGTCCGGAAGGGTTGTATGTGTGCGAGAGAGGGGACGCACGTGAGGCCGGCCTTAGGATTTGCGGGGCCCAGGGTGAAGATAAAATATGGGGTCTTGGTGGGCCCTCCCCCTTGGGGACAACCATTGCAGTGCTCTGAAAGGGGGTGTGTCACATTTGGGACACCATTGAGCAGGAGTGGTGCCCCTGCAACCTGTCCTGATGAAAACAGAGGCCACTGCGGGGCCCTCAAAAAGAGCAGAGCCTGGGGTGGCCACTCCAGGTCACCCCGTGGTAAGGCCGGCCCTGAGGTGTGAATCTGCCAGCATTAATAGGCGAGCCATGTTGTTACAGTTGCTAAAGCCCTTGATGTTTTCTCATTTATTTTTTTAGAGGAAGTTTTTCTTCCAAGCGTCCATTAACACCTGGGGGTTACGAGGCCCAAAGAACGGAAGTGGAAGAGTGTAATTTGAACAGATGGGGTAAGACTGAGGGGCGGTTAGAAAAAAACTTGTTATGCTAGCATCAAGTGGCAGTAGAGCTGTTTTTACACAAATCCTCCCCCGCTCCCCCGGCTTGGTGTTCGGGTAGGTGTGCGGGGGGGCGGGGGCATCCATATAAACGGCCGGCGGTGGATGGGGGGCTGCTCGGTGTTCATCCGTATGATCACCAAGTGGGATAGGTGGGGGTGCACCCCACGCAACTCCCACCTCCACCATCACCCACCCACGGAGCCCTCCGGAAAAGCGGAGGAGGCCCCGTGTGTGGAGATGGGTGGAGGTGTGTGTGTGTGTCCATGTAAATGGACTCACATCCACCTACACCCACTGCCAAAACACCCATCCCCCCACCCACCCCTGTCCATGTGTAAAGGGCGTAGGTGGAATCAGAGACTATCCTACAGAGGAACGCTAATTTCTAGGAGTGAAATGCACAGCAAAATTGCTGCGCCTTCTTGTGAGAAATTTTGCCGTATCGGGAACCGGGATTGACCATTTCCCGATAGCAATGTGATTCCTCAATTCTAATAAATAAGAAGAAGAAGCCAAAGACTCTATTCCATGCTAGACAAGTAAGGGTGAAATGAGAACGGATTTCCATTCTCAAGAAAACACGCAAGATTCTCGCAACCCCAGCGAGATCTTGCGCATTCTCACAAGTGTTCTCGAGAATCTCACAAGGTTCTTGGGAAACCTCAAAGAACACTCTGCGCTTGCACGAAATGGCCACTTCAGCCATTCTCTAGTTGCGCAGTCCGCAGCAGCCATTTCCCGCATGTGCAAAGCTTTGTTTAAGGGCTTACGAAGCCCCCCAAAACACTCTGCGCATGCACAAAATGGCCACCAGGGGCCACACATATGCAGAATGGCTATGGCGGCCATTTTGGACATACGCAGAGCTGGTTTTCAGCCGTGCAAGAACATAACAAGAACGGGCCGAGAATCGGCTGATTCTCGACCTGTTCTCATTCTTGAAAATCTCACTGAGAACCTGGTTGTTGCCGTGTTTTTTGAGAATTGCGAGGGAGAATTTCAGCCGTACTAGACAGTAGACCCAGGGTATGTTGCTACAAGGCTTTGTGAAATTTACGTAGGGATAGGTATGTGCCCACACACTATGGGTCTGAGCCACAATCCTTCCTTTCAGTGGGGCGACTCTGGGGGAAGTTGCACGTGTTGATTGTGACCGTGCTTAATAGAACTATTCTTATGTTCATACCAGTGTCCAAAGGTCCAAAGTAATTTGGCGTAGGGGGGATAAAGGCTTTCAAAAGAGATCCAGGGAGAACTTCTCCAAGGGGAAACTTTAGGGCCAGATTCTCATCTGGGTGTAAAATAGTGCCCCTGATTTACACCAGGCGAGAATGTGATCTGAAATAATGTGTAAGATGCCCAATAAGCGCCTCAGTACTGACTTGGATATATCCGTTTCAGGTTAAAGACGGGCATTATCTCGCCACCTGGTAAGTCCTTTCTTTTTGTAATTGCAGTAAGTCAGCCTGATCAGGGTGCAAGTCCTTGCAGGATCCAGCCCCACACACTCCGCTCCCATGTGGGATCCCCAGACATAGTGCTTTTACACCAGCACACACACCACCAACTTCACTTGCCCACCAGTGTCCAAAGCATAAACCAGAAGTCCAGAGTCTTTGAGTAATAGACTTCCAAACCGTCTGAGCCTGTGGCTTGGCTAGCCTTCCTTCCAGCCCTTTGAGAAGCTGTCTTTGAGAGTTAGGGCCTTGGGCAAACAAGCTCCCATGCCCCAAGGTAGGGCCCTCTAGCTAGGCTCCCAGCCCGGGTTTAAATAAGGGTTGTGTGACAGGCGCGTTCTGAGGAACAGTTCATTCCATGCCACGGGGCCTCACTTCAGTTTTACTCCTGAAGCATTTGCATGACTGCAGCGCTAAACCGACATTATTTTGGGGGCAACTTCTTTCCCTTTCAAGCGGCTTGCCCGGTGTCCGGTTTTACCCTGCCCCTTCTCATTGATTACTAGCAGTGCTTATTTTAAAAATCTATATACGAAGACTAATGGACGGGTGGGCAGAAAGCTGGAAGTGTAGAAAACACACAATCTCGACTGTGCAGATGACCAAACCAAACCGAACAACTGAAATGGCAAAAAATCGGTCACTTGAACGTCATGATGAATGTCATTTGGGTTGACTGCAGCTCACCCAAAATTAGGAACCCCCCCCCAAAAATATTAATTCTTCTCCCCATTTCAGCCCTAGTTCTAATCCCACTACTGCCACTGATTTGCTGGAGAAGACTCTAGTCTAGACGCTAGACTCTAGTCTTCTGTGGCTTCGGTGTCTGGGGACCTTGGTCTCCAGTCCGTGGCTCATGGTCATGGGCAACATGTTTTTCATGATCATTATGTTCCAGCATGTTGCTTGTGACGGCTTGTGATAGGGTGCGGTGCTCTGGGGGTAAGTCCCTGCAGGAGCAGACCCAAGAGAGTCGCTTGCGCAGGGAATTAGCTTTCCTCAGCCTCTTTTATTCATGCACATATCTAGTCTTCGAACCATCTCCAACATACATGGTCTCCTCAAAGTCTTTAAGCCAGGCCGTCTTCACTGACTGTCTTTATCACAAGCCAGGTCCAGCCTCAAGCCTCCTGACTGCCCCTCTCTGTCTGGTTCTCCTCTTCTTATAGCCAGGAGTGGGCATGGCCACTCTCTCAAGCATTGGCACTTAAAGGGGCCGCATCGCACAGAGCCTCTGCCCTATTACACAGCTGAGTAAACAGATGCAAATTATTAAGAAGGAGGGAGGGGTGTATGTGAGAGTGCACATGTGTGCGCCTCGG
The DNA here is from genome assembly GCA_003113815.1 of Sphenodon punctatus. Lineage (NCBI taxonomy): Eukaryota > Metazoa > Chordata > Lepidosauria > Sphenodontia > Sphenodontidae > Sphenodon > Sphenodon punctatus. The sequence continues at coordinate 826,253 of QEPC01005526.1, forward strand.
AACCGGCAAGGAAAAGGTTAAAATGTACCCAGTGCTCCCGGAAGAGGAAGGTGTGGTGGCTGGGAGAAGCCCTCAGCTCCTGCTGCGGGGGGGGGGGGGGGGGGGGGGGAGGGAGTGGTATTTTTAAAAAACAAACAAACAACAAGTGAGATTATAAGAGGTTTGGACAAATTTCTGGAAGATCAGTCCATTAGCAGCTATTAGCCAGACAGGATCAGGGAACATGACGGGAGCTGGGGGAAAACAACAGGGAATGGATCCCCTCATCGTAACCTATCGGGTGCTTCTCCCAAGCCACCGTGATTGGCCACTGTCGGAGACAGGATGCTGGGCTCGATGGTCTGACCCAGTATGGCACTTCTTCTTATGTTCTTAACAACAAAGAAATAAAAAGCAAAAAAAAGTTTGTTTTTAAATTTCTACTTCATTTTAATTATTTTCTGCTTACTTACAAACTTAGAACACAGCCCACTCATGATGACTTAACTTTCAAAATAAAGTTGTGGCTTGCCATAAATCTTGAACTCTGAAAGTGGCTCACAACTGCAAAAAAGGTTGAGGATCGCTGGCCTAGGACACTCCAGGGTTCCTAATAAGATTGTACATCGAAGTACTTAGATACGGTCTATACTAGTACAGTCTCCGTCAACCTCTCACTGTTTTTTTTTTTGCTTGCAGGAGTTTCCAGTAAAAGACTGAAACCAAAACACTTTTTCTTGCTTCTGGCACTAGTTGTTGGCTCTCTGACAATCACCTTTCTAGTAAATCACCAGCCAAAGAGCCATTCTACTGAGGTCGTCGCAAGTGCAGCCCCAGAATATACGAACCAGAACTCGACCAAAAATTCCTCTGATGAATGCATCAGGAATAGTTCCTACGATGTCTTCCTGGCTAGCAAGGAAAATAATTTATCACCAATCCACAGGGATTTTTTGTTTTACGGCCACTGCAAAGAGTACCCTTATTTGGAGATAGCGGACAGGTGTCGGACGCGGGAGGAGATCTTTCTGCTGCTGGCGATCAAGTCCGTACCAGAGAACGCAGACCGTCGGGCTGCGGTGAGGAGTACGTGGGGGAAAGAAGATACGATTGAGGGTGTGCAAATCCGCAGGGTTTTTCTGCTTGCCCGAAGTGGGACTAATATCCACTCCAAAAGACTGGACACTCTTGTAGAAGCAGAAAGCCAGGACTATGGAGACATCATCCAGTGGGACTTTCAGGAATCATTCTTCAATATCACCCTGAAGGAGTACTTGTTTTGGAGATGGTTCACCCAAGAGTGCCACTCTGTAAAGTTTATCCTGAAAGGCGACGATGATGTATTTATCCACATTGGTAACCTCATCAAGTTCCTGTCTGATCACAGCCCGGACGAGCACCTCTATGCAGGGGATAGCTTTCGAAACACCTTCCCGATAAGGAATAAGGCCAGCAAGTACTTTGTACCCACGCTCATGTATGGGAACAAGCCATATCCTCTGTACGCCGGGGGAGGAGGGTACTTGCTATCCAGGAAATCGATCCATCATCTGTGGAGAGCTTCACAGGAGGTCGCTCTCTTTCCAATAGATGACGTGTACGTTGGGATGTGTGCAGAAGTGGTTGGGATTGGAGTCATTCACCATAATGCCTTCAAGACCCATGAGAAAGTTCCCTTTGACCCATGTTTCTACAAAGACTTAATGTTGGTTCACAAGCTGTTGCCCAACGAACTCTACCTGATGTGGAGTCTCCTAAAACACGGGAGAGAAGAATGCAGCCGCAGGTCTTACGCATTTGACGTGAGCAAGACAACAGCAGAGTGATATGGTCAAGCCCAAGGGATCAGATTCAGCTCTTAGAGAGTCATGAGTAAATTTGGACTAATTCAACGGAAGTCGCTAGAGATCCCTTGGGTTGACACCAGTGCTAATGAGAGTATAGACCTGATGAGGGATGTGCTGCTACCCAAAACGGAAGTTTGGTGGAAGCTGCAAATTCTATGAAACAAGATAGTGTGGGAACTGGCATGATCCTGGACTGTGTGTCTTTAGTTTAGCGGGGGGTGGGGAACCATAAACTCAAAAAGGACCAAATAACAATGAGCCGTGGGCCACATTTGGCCTCTGGGCCCCAGGTTCCCCAACCCTGCTCTCAAGTGAAGTTGCTGCATTGATCCCAAAGAAGAGACTGTTAAGAGGCAACGTCATTCAGACGATAGCTTTTATCGGATCAACTTCCGTTGGTGAGCGACACACATGCAAGCTTTCTATACCAATAAAAGCTATTCTGAACTATTTAATTAATAGTGAAGACTGGTGGCCCCATCTTGGTTCTGCCGCCTGCCCTGGTGGCTGCATTTGGGGCCTACTATTGGGGAGACTAGGAGCCCTTCCCGCCTGCGCTGGTGTAAATGGGGGCCCCAAGAGAATGAGAAAATAGTAGGGCCCAGAGTGGTCGCCCTGGGTCACCCTGTGGGAAGGCTGGCTCTCAAAATGGGGCTCTACACCACAACAGTGCCCTCCAAAGAAGGCCTCTCCCCCACTGATAAGTCTGTGTGGTGTTTTGTGGTGTTTTCATTGTTGATTTTAAAAAGATATGCAAGGTTCAACACTGATAAACAGACATGCTGAGAATTTCATTTGCAGACGTTGCAAGATCTGATTTATGTGCATCATTTATTCTGTTGATGGAATCTAGATTTTCTACTTGCACAAACTGGGTTTCCTGGTTGGAGAACTGGGGGTGGGAGCAGAATTACAGAATACACATGGCCCTGCATATAGCTGTGAGCAAGTTGCAGCCTCTGGTTCCGACGTGACTGAGATTTGGGGCGTTCAAGGTATATCATGCCTCGTGAATCCTGAACAAGGTGTATCTATCTGCTCTGCTTCTTTGTACCTCTGTTTCCCTGTCTGGCAAATGGGTAGGAACCTATTTCATAGGCCATTTTTATACGGGTGGGGGGTGGGTGGGTGTCCTTTCACACGGACACTCACCCACCTCCACCCACGGAGCCTCCTCTGGTTTTCCGGATGGCCCTGAGGGTGGAGATGGGTGGGTGATAGGTGGAAATGGGTGTGCGCAGGGAGCGCACATGCACAAAACACCCACCACCCATGGTGTTTACACGGGTGGGCAAACCACCCATCATGTGTGTTGCAGGGCTGCATAGGGCACCAATGAGGCCCTACACCATGCATAATGTGTGGGGAGGCACTTGTATAAAAAAACCCTCTGAGATGAAGTGGATTCCGATAATGAAGTGCTGATAAAAATACCGTGACAGCAAGGCATTTGTTACATGCCAAGTGTTGATGAGCAAGAACTTAAATTGGATGATTAAAGTTCCAAGGCAGGATTCTGCTTTCATATGTATCGGTGTAAATCTAGATCCAGGCCATTGCCTGCAGTGCAGTCATTCGGGATTTCCACCACCGGTCACGAGAGTAGATCCGGGCAATGCACCCATTTTGCAATGCCTTATTTATTTTAAAACTACGGGTTGTGCAAACTGGGCCGAACTGGTAGGAGATCACCCCAGGTGTTACCCGTTTTATGCTCTGTTGGCCAGATTTGCCCCTTGTGTCCCGCAGAATTACAAGAGGGATTGGATTAGCTCTTAGAACCTCAAGCATGTCGTCATTAATTTGAGTGTGTGCCGCTCAATGCCAAAAGGGCCAGTTAACACGTCATGGCGGGTGGCCTCTGTAAGAGATGCCGACTAGTCTCTCCACGTCCTTCCAACTTGTCCCAGACGCTTCTACAAGCATCTGGACTGGCTTTGGAGCAATTTTTCCATGCTGCATTTTTTTAGACTGGGGGCCTGGCAAGCGTCTACGAGCCTCCTGTCGATGTTTAAGTACATGTAAAAATAAAGCAGCATTGTTTAATATATATATATTTTTTTGAAGGAGACCAGATAACCATGAAAGGGACAGCATACACGCATACCAGCCTTCCACTTAGCCACTGTCTCAGCTGTTGTCTCCTGATAGACAGAAGCATGTGGTTTCTAAAAATACCCCTTTAAAGAAAACACCTTCTCTTCTCCATGAGAGAACGTAAATTAAACTGGGTGGCCGCAAACACATACAAATGGGTTTCAGCTTCTTGGGAAGCTGATTTCAATGGGGTTTTAGTTAGATGAGTTTATCCCAAAGAGGCAAAGCGCGCTGGGAATGTATGGCCAACTCTTTCTCTTTCCATCTTGCTTAGACTCATATTAAGTGGAATAATCTTTTCCTCTCCCCCTCTCCCCCCACCGTGAATGAAGAATGGTGCAGGCTGGGGGCCAGTCCATTTATAGGATTGGTCCTTTGGGAATCTGGAGGTGCTGAAATAGCAGGAGGGATACGAGATTAGGCTCAGAGCAAAGCAGCCGTCTTACGAGCCTGGGTTGCCTGGTATGACAAAGGGCACAATGGAGGCGGTGGAAGTCTTCACCTCGGAAGGCAAAGGCAGGGGGCTGAAGGCTACCAAAGAATTCTTTGCTGGGGATGTCATCTTTGCGGAGCGAGCTTACGCTGCGGTGGTTTTTGACAGGTAAGAGAGAAGCAGGGCGACCGAGGCCAGGCTGAGGTGTCCGCAGAGGTGGGATGGAGTTGGGAGCGTGTCAAGAGAGCGTTGCAGTCATTTGGCTGTGGTTTACCCTCCATTGTGCCGAGAGGACGGGATGTTAGGCCAGCTGCTTATAATACGGCCACCTGCTCACCCGTTTTAAATACAGGACATGATTGGGTGAGGTACTCAATATCCCCATTTCCTTCTTGATTGAAATGAGAAGGCTCGGCATCTATCCATGGGCACACAGGATTGAACCCTGCTGGATTTTCTATCCGAAACTGCCATTCTGAACCTCTCTGTAGCATGAGAGTGCTCTGTGTTGGGGATGGAGGGTTGGGAGGCAGAAGGGCAGGGCAGAGATCGTCTTGACTCTAAGTGATTTTTGCAATATCGTTCCTCACCATCCTGATCTGTCAAGATTAGAGCTGAGACAGGGAGTGCATTTGGTATCACATTTTGGCAATACCGAAACCGCCTCCCCAAACAACATTCAGGTATCTACATTTCTGGATTACGGATTTATTGTTTTTCAACTGGAACTTGGTGCAGAAACCCAGAAAAGTGGGGATGGCAATCTGAAAGCTGTTACTGGAAGTCAGCAATGCAGTACCAGAAGCTGGAAAATCAGGCTTAAAAAAGGCACCAAATAGTACCCCAAATTACCAAAACTGAATTGAATGCTGCCATGTCAACAAGTGTGCCTGTTGTTGTCGGTACTTGTTACAGCGATGGTTCCGATTTCCCTATGGCTGTCCCAAAGGAGGAAGAAGTTAGTTCCGGGCAGGAACCACCAATATTTAATTTATGTATTTATTTGATTATTTATAATCATTTCTAGCCTGCTCCCTTCTGCTCACATCAGCAGCTCACAATAAGATTTAAAAATATAAACAATTCAATAATTAAAATCAAATACATAAAATTGATAATAAAAAACATTAAAAGAGCGGAACCAAACCCCCACCCCACCCCTCCTCTAAGGCCTGGTGATTTCAAACGTGACGGGGCACCTATCGGCCCCGTCACGGAATCACCTTTTGATTCCCCGCCGGAATCAAAAAGTCACGTCCAACAGACGTGCCAGCTGATTCCGGCGGGGAATCGGGGGGGGGGCTGCGCGGCACAACATGCAGCCGCACAGCCCCGCCCCCCACGCTCCCCCAGTCGCCTGCCCTCTTGGAGACGGGTGGGTGCAGCGGCCAATCTGGCCGCTGTGCCCGATTCCGACCTGGGGTCTGGGCCACAGCCCAGAATCGGCAGTGGTAACAGACATTACCATCCGCCGATTTCCAGCCGTGGTTCAATTAACCACGCTTTCGGGGATGGTGCCCGGACCATCCTCAAAAGCGTTGTTATTTTACTCACCACCAGTGGTTCACCATGGTGAACATCTGGCGGCGAGCAACCAGATGTTACGGAACCATCCACCACCCCGGGGATTCACCGTGGTTGAGTGTGGTATCGTGATGTCTGAAAATACCCACTGTCTTCAGAAAGAGGGGAGGTCTGGGGCCAGACGGACCTCCATTGGGAGTGAATTCCACAGCCTAGGAGCGGTCACTGAGAACGCCCTCCCCATCTTTGCCACCTGGGAAATCCGGGGGGACTTTGAGTCGGACATCCCCGGCTGACCACAGGGGCCGCACCATGGCTCATGAGGCATTCCCACAGGTAAGTGGGGCCCAGGTCGTTTAGGGCTTTATAGGTCAACACCAACACCTTGAATCAAGCCTGGAAGACAATAGGCAGCCAGTGCAGAGAACGGAGCACTGGTGTAATGTGCTCGCGGTGACCCGTCCCCGTACGGAGGTGAGCCACCACATTCTGCACCAGCTGCAGCCTCTGGAACGTCACCAAGGGTAGCCCCACGTAGAGTTCATTGCAGTAATCCAGTCTAGAGGTGATGAAGACATGGACGATGGTGGCCAGGTCAGAGCCCGAAACATACAACCGCAGCTGTCGCACCAAATGTAACTGGCAAAGGGCGCTCCTCGTCACAGGCACCACCTGGGAATCCAGGCAGAGCTGTGAATCGAGAAGCACCCCCAGACTACGGAGCTGAGTAGCTAAAGGGCGGCAAACCCCATCAGTGATGGGGGCCACCGACCCTTCAGCCTTGCATGACAGAGATAGTAGCTCTAGGGTGCCTACCTCCAGCTTGGGCTGCTGGCCCAACCCCCCAGTGGCTCCTCCATTGTGTGAGCGCCATGACTGATTGAAAACATTGAATTGGTAATCTGTTGTCTCCGTTCTGAAGCTAAATAGCATTTTCATTAGGGGTGTGCAGAAGCCACGTGATTTGTTTTTGTTGGCAAAAACCCGTTCGTTTTTTTGGGGGGTGAGGGTGGGCTTCATAAAGGACTCTACCATCTTCATTTATTTTTTTCGTTTTATTTTATTAAAAAATATTATTTTATTTTATTAAAAAATCATTGAATGCAAAATGGACACCAGGACTGAAAAGAGATTTTGCCTGTTCTGAAAATCTCAGCGAGAACAATCTTCTCGTCAAGATTTTCTGTCTTGAGAATCTCGCAAGAATCGGTGTTCTCAGCAGCATTCTCGTGAGCGTCTCGAAAATGACCACCAGGCGGCCTCACATACACACAATGGCCATGGTGGACATTTTGTGCGTGCGTAGAGTGTTTGGGGGGGTTTGAGGATCTTGTGAGATTCTCGAGAAACCTCAAAAACCACTCTGCTCTTGCCCAAAACGGCCACCAGTGGTCCGCGCACGTGCAGAACGGCTGCAGAAAGATTCTCAATAATCTTGGTGAGATCCCACGAGATCTCGCCCGGGGCTGCGAGCCTCTTGCACATTCTTACAAGAACGCGCTGTGTTCTTGTTTCAGCCCTAGTTGGTGCCATTTTGGAAAATGGCCGTGCATGCACAAAATGGCCCCAGCAGCCATTTTGTGTCGGCGCAGTAATTCTTTTAATATTTTATTATTATTATTTTAAATAAAATAAAAATAAATAAAATAAAATAAAAATAAAAATGAACAAAATCAAATGAATGTCATTTACTAATTCCTTTTTGTTACCTACGTTATGATGAAAACAAATGGGGGCTTTATTCGTTTTTGTAATTACAATACAAAATTGCACAACCCTAGTTTTCACCAAATAATATAATTTAAAAATAAATATATATCCTTGACAGCTGGATTAAGAGTCTTTATTCCAGATTCTAGATGTAGAGATAGAAAGATCAATGCTCAATCTAGGCATCCTCATGTCCTCCACCCTGAAAAGCTAGTAGGCATCCTAATGATCAGCGCCACGAAGGAGATGGGGGGAGAAAGGGAAATCCAGAGCCTTGCTAAGTTTAGGGGGGCAGAGCTATGTTGGAAATGAGCAGAGGCGAAGAGGCTTTCTGATGAGGCCATATGCTTTTCTCCATGACATCATGATGCTCAGGAAGGCAATGGAGCTATGCTTGAAAAGGATGGGGCGGGGGGAAGGGGGCTAGAGTCACTTGCCTCACCCCTTTCTGTCCAAACATTGTGACATCATTGCATTATTTGGAAAGGGGAGTGGCCACCTTGGGCAAGGGTGGGGCAAAGGGGCTTGTAGCAGGGGAGTCTTCCCAGGGCCACACGGGTGCTGGGGTGTCTCTAGGGGAATTAGTCCATTTACCCAGGCTCTGGCCAAGCCTTCCCCAGGCATGAGGCTCCCTCCTGGGCACAGCCTCTGCCACTGCCACTGCAGTACCTGGTTCTCCTCTCTTCAGCACCCCGGAGAGCGTAGAGTGGGACAGCTTTGTCAGGGAGATGTGGTCCATTCAGCTCCCAGGCAGAGACTGCCTTCTCTGTCCATCCTGCAGCCTCTTATACAGGCGGAGTGGGCGTGGCCAGGTTTCCCCTCCTGAACCTTAAAGGGCCAGCATCCTGCCCACTCCGTGTCAGGGTTTCTTAGCCTATGTCCTCCTCAGGTGGGTTTCTTGGCATGGGCTGGTGTTCCCATGCTCATGTGCATGCGCACAGCCCACTGGCTGGTGCCCTCAGCCCCTTCTTAAAGGGGCAGCAACTACACAGGACTGCTCCCTGCTACAGAGTTCTATCACTTCTTCCAGCATAGCTCCACCTGCTTTCCTCCTCTGGAGCAGAGCTGACATGAATATCCACAAAAACGTTGAAATTCCAGTATTTGACCCAACTCAGTAACATCGGGTTCTAATCAATACCTGATTAGGGCTCAACAGTCTACCCTGTAGACCGATTTACTGGGTTTTGTCCCAGTTTTCCAACTTCCAGTATCGATTTTTCATCTTCCGGTGCTGATTTACTGATTGGGAAAATGGTAACTCTGTAAGGGTAATTTAACCCGGTATTTTTGGGTAATTGGGTTTCTGACTCTGTACTTGGGTACCAATCGGGCACTGGATAGACTACTTCAAAATGTGGGTATTACCATTGGGTAGAAAATGTGTTACACATTTCAACCCTACTCAGGAGTAAGTTCTGCAGGTGCTCCTCATCCTACAGCCATTGGGTTATGAGATCTCTCCAATTCTATCCTGCATGGAGATCTTTGCTATCGCCCACATCCGACTGTGTCCACAATTCCTCCATGTCATCTCCTATGATTCATCCCCCATTTATTTTTTTTATGATTATAAATAGCTGCAACTTTGTCTACTGTACAATATAGGTACAAACTATTCCCATGTTCTCTATCTGCACAATTGAATATGCCACTAATGGGCTAGGCGTCAGAGTCCAGTAGCCATCTTTCCATTGACTTCACCGGGATTTGGGTCGGGTTCTGTTTGCGGAGAGACTGCCTGTTAGAGCTGGCAGATCCTTAGCGCATTCCTGTCACTGGCAGCTGGGAACAGCTCGCGATAGTCTGGATGTCTCCTGAAATTCTTGTATCCCATGTCCTATTCATAGCCAACTGCTTTCAAACGAAGGGACGGACGTATGAATTTTGGGAGTCCTTGCTTGATAAATTAAGAGAGGCTGGAGGGCTGCTGCACTCCCATGTGCAAGTGGAGGTTGGGCTTCTAAGTTTGATCTTCCTGGTGTGTTTGTTGAAAACCAAAGTGAATATGATGGCAAAAGGATTGAGATCACCCTGGCCTTGTTAAAAGAATGAAGGACTGATCTGTGTATGGTCCAGTTGAAAACCAGCTGAATAGTAATGACGGAGGGGAGACGGGGAACATCTTAGCTAGGCTGGAATGGGCCCTGTTATAGAAGATGGAATGAGACACACACACGCCCCCAATTTCCCTCCCACCAGCAAGCAATACAACTTCATCCCAACATTTTCAGCGGCCAAAGAGACAAGCTCCACCCCCCAAAAAAAGCCCCACCTCCTCACACACTTACAAATGTGTGCACACACCTCAACATTCCAAGTGCATGCAGTGTCACCGGGGAGGGGGGATAGAAGGACCCACTCGTGCTCCCTCCACTCGCACGGTACCCTAAGTGGGGCCTCTCTCGATCACGCAGGAAGCGAGGACTGACTATGCCCGTCAGGATAGAGTTGTGGCCATAACCTCTAATAAAAGAGAACAGGCCTCTATCATCATAGGGCGCCCGGATCTCAGAGAGGCCACCAGGTACCCCACACACCCTAGTACGTGCACTCAGGGACAAAGGAGGCAGGGGTACGGTGCAGTGGAGGCAGTGAAGGAGGGGGAACACCGTTGCTTGAGGGGGAGAGGACAGGCTACACACACTCAATGTGGTTCCAGGGGAAGGTATAGGGAGGGGTCCCGGCTGGGAGGGGGGGGCTCGCACACACCCACTCACTCACCTCGCACTCTCTCACGTACTCACGGCTCACTCAAAGGAATTGCAGGGAGGAAGGTCCACACACACGCTCAGGGTCAAGGTTTGAAGTCTCAGTCACAATAGATGCAGGGAAACAAACGCAAGGGGGGCGGTTTCTCTGTAGTCAACAGCGCCGCTCCAACTGCGGCGCTGGGTCTTATGCACCAGGCCCCGCCCCTGTACGTGCCCTCAGTCGCTCCGAACGGCGTGGCAACGTCGGGGGCGTGGCCCTAAGCCGTCCATGCAATTCGCCGTGCTCCAGGGTTGCGGGGGGCGTGGTCCCCGGCGCCGCCGCTTCTGTTGTTCTTGCTGTCAATGTTGGTGGCGCCAGGGTTCCCTGCGTAGTCTCTGAGGCCGGTTGCACTGGTCTCTCCTGCTGCCTTCTCTTAGCCTGCCGCCCGCCTTGCACCCGACGGCGGCGGATGCTGACAGCAGAGGGTTAGATGCTCTCCTGCGTCTCATTCCAGTTAGTTTCTTGTCATTCTATCCTCCCCCCACCCCTGTCCTTTCAAGGACTTTTCCTGTGCAAGCAGGACCAAATCTCTCTCTCCTGAAAGAGAGACTTTGACCCCCTGACAGAGGGACAGTGGGTTTCAGCACCCAAAGAGGGACTGTCCCTCCTAACTGTCGGGAGGTGTGCTCCATCTTTGGAGCCCAGGACCATGACCAAGGAGGGCCCCAGCAATGGCACTGCACTATATACAGAGTCTGGGGTGCAGGGGGCGGGCCTGGGAGGGTCACCGCTCCTGAGAAGGCCTTATCACCATCACTGAGAGCCTAGTGGCTCTTAGCAGCTGAGGAGGAAGCCTAAAGACCCCCTTAGGAGTGGCCGCAGAGGCAGAAGGTCCAGCAGGGGCTGTCCAGGAGCAGCGAGCCCCACCTCCAATGCCCTGGTGATGTCTCCACCCCCTTCTCAGGCTCCACCCCTAGCCCTGCCATGATGGAGCCTGAGCTCTCCATGGCCTTGGGGCCCCATGGTTGAAAACTCACCGACTGTGGCAAAACTTAACACTTTTGAAGTCTGCAGTGAAAGGTGAATCTCGAAGATGTATTTCTCTGTTGCATTGTCTGGTTGGAGGTGCTTCTGATTTTGCCATGAAGAAGATTTGATCAGTTAAGTTTCTCTTGCAGGAGCTGGATTTCGGGTGGCTACTGAGTACCTAGAATCCCAGCGTTCCCCCTCCAAAAGGGCCCAACCCCACATTTGGGGCCACTGGGGCACTGGAGGAAGGCCACCCACATCACAGCAATGGCTCCAAATTTGAAGTGGTCCAGCTAAGGGCCAAATGGGTCTTCTGCGTCGTAACCGGTTCCATTTCCCATGCTCCATTAGAGAAGAGGCCAAGCATTCCTCAAGGGCATCTCTGAATATGGGATCTATCTTACCCATTGACTTTGCACAAACTCCCCATGGGCAGCTCCCATCTGTAACCCTGCGTAGCTACATAGCCAAGAGAAAGAGGAGAAAATGAATGGGGGTGGAGGGAACGGCTTTGTATGGGGGGCACAGGTGGCTAACCCCACTCTGCAAAGCTATTCAGTTGGAGTGAGCGAAAGCCTGTCTGAGTAAACAACCATTGGGGTTTTGCTATTTGTGTCACTAGGGGGCCGGGATTTCCTTTTTGAGAAACTACTATTGAAAAATGTCAATCGTTGTTTTCAATTACAGCTGGACATTTGAATCCCTAACTATACACTAATGAAACACGCCCATGGGACAGGTGTACAGTAGGTCTCCCGGGCTGGTCTCGGATCAGATTACCAAAAAAATCTGCGTCATTTGAAAAAAAAAAAGCCGAGAATAATGGCTTAGATGGGTGGGATCGGAAGACTATTTCCTTGGCTTACAGGGGAATGATTTTCCCCCCTCTTCCTTTACCTTCCTCTTATAAACTATTTTAACTGGATTTAAAGTTCTTTTATTGTATTTTTACTGTATTAATGGGAAGCACCCGAAGCACCAGTCAGCAGGATTTGGGAGAGGAATTGCTATATAAGTGAATTTCATTATTATAACACAACCGAGTCCATTTTCCTGTCACTGTGTTTTGACTTACTTCCGTGGGAAGCACAGTAGCCTAATTCTATAACAAATATTCACCAGGAATATTGTATCCAGGAATTTTGCCAAATTCAAACCAAACCGATATGATTATCATATTGGCGATTTCTGCATGTGCAGTGGCCCAAAATGATGTCGCCAAACATCTGAATATCCAAATAGCCAAACAACCGAAGACCTGAATAAACGAAAACCAATATATGCAAAGTTCTGTTTCAGTTGTGATATATCGGAATCCTCTTAAGGAGAACTTGCATAACTTGAATTTCTGGAAAAGCTGAATTAATTTGTTTCCCTCATCCTAAGGAGAAGTATTGCTTCTTCGTCTGGATAAGTTCACTCTCACCTGTCCCCCCTTATTGCAATCCAAAACTCCGCTGCTAAGGTCATTCACTCTGCCCGTCGTTTCGACCATGTGCAGCCTCTCCTCTTCTCTCTTCACTGGCTGCCCCTTCCTGAACGTATCCTGTTTAAACTCCTGGTTTTCACATTCAAATCACTCCACGACCAAGCTCCCCCTTACCTCTCGGACCTAATCCCCCTACGCACTCCTGCACGCGCTCTCCGCTCCTCCTCTGTCCCCTCCCTCACTCTCCCTCGTTTCTCCTGCTCACCTAACCGCCTNTCTCTGAGGCCGGTTGCACTGGTCTCTCCTGCTGCTTTTCTCTTAGCCTGCCGCCCGCCTTGCACCCGACGGCGGCGGATGCTGACAATACCCCCCCGTCGGTGCCGAAGGTGAAATGCCCGGATCAGGCGCAGGGCCGAGATCTGGCCGGCGGGTTCCCACGAACGATCAGCGGGGCTAAATCCTGCCCAGTCAATGAGGTAGTGGAGGTGGCCCCGGAGTAGCTTGGAGTCCAAAATGGCTCGTACTTCGTACTCAGGGCCGGCGGCCGATTGTAGGATGGGGTCCGGGGGGATTGTTGGGGCTACGCCCTGGCGTGGTACTGCCCGTTTGAGGAGGGAAACGTGGAAGGTAGGGTGGATGCGGGATCGGGGGGGCAGTTGTACCGTATAGGTAACGTTGTTCACTTGTCGGAGGATGGGGTAGGGCCCAATGAACCGTTGATCCAACTTTGGGGAGGGACGAGTGGAGGGGTAACGGCGTTGGTCGATCCAGACCAAGTCGCCTGGTTTAAAGGCTGTTCCTGGTCTTCTATGCCGATCAGCCTGACTCTTGTATTTTTGCCGGGTTTGAAGTAATACTTGGTGTGCTATTTTCTGGGCGTGGCGGATTTGTTGCACGAGTGCCCCTGCAGTCGGGACGGTGGGAGCAAGAGATTTGACGGCCCCACTTTGGGGGTGAAATCCATACGTAACAAAAAACGGGGAAGTTCCTAAGGAGGCATTTGGCGCGTTGTTGTACACAAATTCCGCGAAGGGGAGCCATGTGTGCCAGCCGTCCTGGAGGTAGTTGATGTAACATCTAAGGTATTGCTCCATATTTTGATTGACCCTCTCCACCTGTCCATTCGCTTGGGGGTGGTATGCGGTGTTGGGCTTAAGGGTTACGTGAAGTGTGTGGAAGAGTGCTTTCCAAAAGCGCGAAGTGAACTGCGTTCCTCTGTCACTTACAATTTCTTGGGGGCAACCATGGAGTTTCAGCACATGCCGAATGAAGAGGAGCGCCGTCCGTTTTGCCGAGGGCAGTCCCTTGCACGCAATAACGTGGGCGAGCTTGGTAAAATGGTCCACCACTACCAGTATGGTGGTATACTGCCTGGAGGGGGGTAATTCCACTACAAAATTGAGACCTACACGTCGCCAAGGTCCTGCGGGTGTTGGGGTCAACTGAAGGCGCCCCACTGGTGCTTGATGGGTTACTTTGGTGCGGGCACAGGTGGCACAACTGGTCACGTAGTGGGTCACATCCTGTTGCAAGGTGGACCACCAAAAGGAGCGGCGAATCAGTTGTATTGTTCTGTCAATCCCAGGGTGGCCAGCTGTGGGGGCGTCATGGTGCGCCCATAACACATCATTTTGTCGAGATGGTGGGACCACCACTAGGGAGGTTTGGTTTCGGGGTTCCAGACGCTTGACATCTCGGGGGACTGTGGTTTCGGGGAATTCTTCCATGGCCACCGCGCACATCTCTCGTAGAGTAGTATAAGTACTGGCAAAGGTGCGGGGTTGCAGAATTGTTGCAGGGTCAGTGGCTACTTCCGGGTGCCGTTCGTGGTAGCGGGACAAGGCATCTGCGAGCATATGCAGCCTCCCTGGACGGTAACGGATATGAAAGTCAAATCTCGCAAAGAACAGTGCCCAACGGGCATGACGCGCATTTGAGATGTGCGCCTGCTGGAGGAAGGTTAGATTCCGGTGGTCCGTTATTACTGTGATCGTATGTCTGGCACCTTCAAAGTAATGGCGCCAGACTTCGAAGGTGACTTTTATGGCGAGAAGTTCCCGGTCTAAGATATTGTAGTTGCGCTCTGCTGGAGTCAGCTGGCGGTAGTAGTATGCGCACGGGAGTAGCGGTTCTGATGGGTCATGTTCCTGCAAGAGAACTGCCCCTATGGCCATGCCAGAGGCATCCGCTTCTACATGGAATGGCTTGGTTGCGTCCGGATGGCGTAACAAGGGCGCTGTCGTGAATGCCCTTTTAAGATAAGCGAAACTATAGCTCTGCGTAGGGCCCCAGTCATAAGGCTGGTTCTTTTTCAGAAGCGTGGTTAGCGGGGCAGTGATGTCCGCATAGTTAGGAATGTACTGTCGGTAGTAGTTAGTACTACCGAGGAAACGTTGCAAGGGTTTTACTGCCTTGGGGGCGGGCCATTTCCGTATAGCATCAACCTTCTGCGGGTCCATTTGGATTCCCTCAGGGCTTATAATAAAGCCCAAAAAGCTAAGGGAACGAAGGTGGAAGGAGCACTTCTCTCTTTTGCAGTACAATTTGTTCCTTCGGAGGCGTTCGAGTACTTCCCGCACATGACGGACATGGTCTTCTAAATTTGCGGAGTAGATTAAGATATCATCGAGATACGCGATAACGTAGACATCGAGAATATCATGGAACACGTCGTTAATAAGGTGTTAAAAGGCCGCCAGAGCGTTGGTGAGGTCGAACGGCATCACGAGGTACTAGAACAGCCCATAACGTGTACGAAACGCTGTCTTCCATTCATCCCCTGTACGTATGCGGAGCAGGTTGTAAGCCCCTCGAAGGTCCAATTTCGTGAATACCTGCGCACCTTGTAGGCGATCCAATAGTTCGGGGATGAGGGGGAGCGGGGAGCGTTTTTTAATCGTAATGCTGTTTAGGCCTCGGTAGTCTATGCAGGGTCGGAGACCCCCATCCTTCTTTGGTACAAAAAATATGGGGGTCCCCGCCGGCGACATGGAGGGCCTGATGAAGCCCTGTCGGAGATTTTCTTCCAGGTACTGTCGGAGGACTTGTAGTTCTGGCTCCGCTAAGGCATAGATTCGCCCAAATGGGGGTTCCTTCCCAGGCACAAGGTCGATAGGGCAATCATACAAGCGATGTGGGGGTAGCTCCGTAGCCCGGCTCTTGCAGAAGGTATCCCGATAATCCCAATAGGGTTCAGGTATGCCTAACTCCCCGGGGTTGAGTGGCACCTCGTAGGCAGCTCCAATGACTTGCAAGAGTCGAGGGAGTTGGCACTTCTGTGACAATGGGGAGACCGGAATTGCACCCGCTTGGGAGCCCATTCGATTGAGGGGTTGTGCAAGCACAACCAGGGGCTTCCCAAGACTACTTGAAACAGGGAGGTACAGACTAAGTCAAAGGAAACGTATTCTCGGTGGGCTCCTATCATGCATTCCAGGGGTGGGGTGCATGTGGTAATGGGTCCAGATACCAGGGGAGACCCATCAATGATATGGATCGGTTCGGGTCTTTTTTTCTTCTGCACGAGGAGTTGCCAAGTTCTAGCTAGGTCACTATTAAGGAAGTTCCCAGATGCTCCGGAGTCGATGAGGGCCCAACAAATGACAGATCGAGTAGGGTTGAGGGTTAGGGTCACTGGGATCAGTAGGTGGGAGCTTGAAAGGTTCCTCGGGAGGGGTTTTGGAATGGTGGTTACGAGCGAGACAGCCCCTGCCCGCCTCGGCCTCGGTTGTTTCCCGCTGATCGGTGGCTTGGGGGCAACTCTGGGCACTCCCCGATAAAGTGAGACGGGTCCCCACAATAAAAGCACTAACGAGAACTGCGACGTCACTCGCATTCTTCCTTAGATAGGGGTCCACGTGAGGCCTCTACTTGCATGGGCTCTGGCTCGGGTACTCTTGGGGGGTCGGGAGGAAGGACGGGCCTTACTTGAAACAGGCGTGCTTCTTGCCGATGTTCCCGCTTTCGCTCTGCCAGCTGGTCTTCAATCTGCAACACCAGGTTTGCCAGGGCTTCCCATGTGGCCGGGAGTTCTACGAAGGCCAGCTGATCCTTGATCTCCTCGCATAACCCCTTCCGAAACATTACTAGGAGCACATCATTGGGCCACTGGAGTTCCAATGCCAGCTGCTGGAATTGAGTGGTGTACTCTAGTGCAGGACTTCGCCCTTGTTGAAGGCTCATAATCGTCATCTGGGCATCCCGGACTCGGTGGGGGTTGTCGAATAGAAAAGTAAACTCCTTAAGGAAGTTGGCGTAATTGGTTAGCAAGGGGCTATCACTCCGTAACAGCGTGGTCGCCCATTCCAGGGCAGTGCCTCCTAGATTGCCAATAATAAATGCCACCTTTAAGGCATCAGTGTGGTAGGTATGGGGTTGTAGGGTGAAGGTAAGGCAACATACAGCAAGAAAGGCTTGGAAACCCCGCCGATCCCCTACACATTTTTCGAGCTTGGGTCCCTTGGGTTCCCGTGCCACCATGGGGGGGTCCAAGCCCCCCAGGAGGGGCAGGGGCAGCGGGGTCGGCGACCCCTGGGAAGGGGGCCGGGCCTGGTGCCGCTGCTGCAGCTCCTTGGAGCTGATTCACCATGGTGGTCAGATCGCCTTGTTGGTCTCGGAGAGCTTTCATCTCCATTGCTAGGGATTGGATGGCCTGGCCTAACCGGTGTACTTCGCTGGCTAGATCCATAGCCCCAAAGGTTGCCCGTGTCGGGCTGTGGGCTGGTGATTTGTCACCGGGGAGGGGGGATAGAAGGACCCACTCGTGCTCCCTCCACTTGCACGGTACCCTAAGGGGGGGCCTCTCTCGATCACGCAGGAAGCGAGGACTGACTATGCCCGTCAGGATAGAGTTGTGGCCATAACCTCTAATCAAAGAGAACAGGCCTCTATCATCATAGGGCGCCCGGATCTCAGAGAGGCCACCAGGTACCACACACACCCTAGTACGTGCACTCAGGGACAAAGGAGGCAGGGGTACGGTGCAGTGGAGGCAGTGAAGGAGGGGGAACACCATTGCTTGAGGGGGAGAGGACAGGCTACACACACACAATGTGGTTCCAGGGGAAAGTATAGGGAGGGGTCCCGGCTGGGAGGGGGGGGCTCACACACACCCACTCACTCACCTCGCACTCTCTCACGTACTCACGGCTCACTCAAAGGAATTGCAGGGAGGAAGGTCCACACACACGCTCAGGGTCAAGGTTTGAAGTCTCAGTCACAATAGATGCAGGGAAACAAACGCAAGGGGGGCGGTTTCTCTGTAGTCAACAGCGCCGCTCCAACTGCGGCGCTGGGTCTTATGCACCAGGCCCCGCCCCTGTACGTGCCCTCAGTCGCTCCGAACGGCGTGGCAACGTCGGGGGCGTGGCCCTAAGCCGTCCATGCAATTCGCCGTGCTCCAGGGTTGCGGGGGGCGTGGTCCCCGGCGCCGCCGCTTCTGTTGTTCTTGCTGTCAATGTTGGTGGCGCCAGGGTTCCCTGCGTAGTCTCTGAGGCCGGTTGCACTGGTCTCTCCTGCTGCCTTCTCTTAGCCTGCCGCCCGCCTTGCACCCGACGGCGGCGGATGCTGACAGCAGAGGGTTAGATGCTCTCCTGCGTCTCATTCCAGTTAGTTTCTTGTCATTCTATCCTCCCCCCACCCCTGTCCTTTCAAGGACTTTTCCTGTGCAAGCAGGACCAAATCTCTCTCTCCTGAAAGAGAGACTTTGACCCCCTGACAGAGGGACAGTGGGTTTCAGCACCCAAAGAGGGACTGTCCCTCCTAACTGTCGGGAGGTGTGCTCCATCTTTGGAGCCCAGGACCATGACCAAGGAGGGCCCCAGCAATGGCACTGCACTATATACAGAGTCTGGGGTGCAGGGGGCGGGCCTGGGAGGGTCACCGCTCCTGAGAAGGCCTTATCACCATCACTGAGAGCCTAGTGGCTCTTAGCAGCTGAGGAGGAAGCCTAAAGACCCCCTTAGGAGTGGCCGCAGAGGCAGAAGGTCCAGCAGGGGCTGTCCAGGAGCAGCGAGCCCCACCTCCAATGCCCTGGTGATGTCTCCACCCCCTTCTCAGGCTCCACCCCTAGCCCTGCCATGATGGAGCCTGAGCTCTCCATGGCCTTGGGGCCCCATGGTTGAAAACTCACCGACTGTGGCAAAACTTAACACTTTTGAAGTCTGCAGTGAAAGGTGAATCTCGAAGATGTATTTCTCTGTTGCATTGTCTGGTTGGAGGTGCTTCTGATTTTGCCATGAAGAAGATTTGATCAGTTAAGTTTCTCTTGCAGGAGCTGGATTTCGGGTGGCTACTGAGTACCTAGAATCCCAGCGTTCCCCCTCCAAAAGGGCCCAACCCCACATTTGGGGCCACTGGGGCACTGGAGGAAGGCCACCCACATCACAGCAATGGCTCCAAATTTGAAGTGGTCCAGCTAAGGGCCAAATGGGTCTTCTGCGTCGTAACCGGTTCCATTTCCCATGCTCCATTAGAGAAGAGGCCAAGCATTCCTCAAGGGCATCTCTGAATATGGGATCTATCTTACCCATTGACTTTGCACAAACTCCCCATGGGCAGCTCCCATCTGTAACCCTGCGTAGCTACATAGCCAAGAGAAAGAGGAGAAAATGAATGGGGGTGGAGGGAACGGCTTTGTATGGGGGGCACAGGTGGCTAACCCCACTCTGCAAAGCTATTCAGTTGGAGTGAGCGAAAGCCTGTCTGAGTAAACAACCATTGGGGTTTTGCTATTTGTGTCACTAGGGGGCCGGGATTTCCTTTTTGAGAAACTACTATTGAAAAATGTCAATCGTTGTTTTCAATTACAGCTGGACATTTGAATCCCTAACTATACACTAATGAAACACGCCCATGGGACAGGTGTACAGTAGGTCTCCCGGGCTGGTCTCGGATCAGATTACCAAAAAAATCTGCGTCATTTGAAAAAAAAAAAGCCGAGAATAATGGCTTAGATGGGTGGGATCGGAAGACTATTTCCTTGGCTTACAGGGGAATGATTTTCCCCCCTCTTCCTTTACCTTCCTCTTATAAACTATTTTAACTGGATTTAAAGTTCTTTTATTGTATTTTTACTGTATTAATGGGAAGCACCCGAAGCACCAGTCAGCAGGATTTGGGAGAGGAATTGCTATATAAGTGAATTTCATTATTATAACACAACCGAGTCCATTTTCCTGTCACTGTGTTTTGACTTACTTCCGTGGGAAGCACAGTAGCCTAATTCTATAACAAATATTCACCAGGAATATTGTATCCAGGAATTTTGCCAAATTCAAACCAAACCGATATGATTATCATATTGGCGATTTCTGCATGTGCAGTGGCCCAAAATGATGTCGCCAAACATCTGAATATCCAAATAGCCAAACAACCGAAGACCTGAATAAACGAAAACCAATATATGCAAAGTTCTGTTTCAGTTGTGATATATCGGAATCCTCTTAAGGAGAACTTGCATAACTTGAATTTCTGGAAAAGCTGAATTAATTTGTTTCCCTCATCCTAAGGAGAAGTATTGCTTCTTCGTCTGGATAAGTTCACTCTCACCTGTCCCCCCTTATTGCAATCCAAAACTCCGCTGCTAAGGTCATTCACTCTGCCCGTCGTTTCGACCATGTGCAGCCTCTCCTCTTCTCTCTTCACTGGCTGCCCCTTCCTGAACGTATCCTGTTTAAACTCCTGGTTTTCACATTCAAATCACTCCACGACCAAGCTCCCCCTTACCTCTCGGACCTAATCCCCCTACGCACTCCTGCACGCGCTCTCCGCTCCTCCTCTGTCCCCTCCCTCACTCTCCCTCGTTTCTCCTGCTCACCTAACCGCCTTCACCCCTTCTCCCTCGCTGCCCCCCATGCCAGGAACTCCCTCCCTGCCCATATCCGCCTTGCTCCCTCCCTCCGCTCCTTC
Organism: Sphenodon punctatus; assembly: GCA_003113815.1. Classification (NCBI taxonomy): domain Eukaryota; kingdom Metazoa; phylum Chordata; class Lepidosauria; order Sphenodontia; family Sphenodontidae; genus Sphenodon; species Sphenodon punctatus. The sequence goes on from QEPC01005526.1 coordinate 846,903, forward strand.
AAATCCCTCCTCAAGACCCACTTTTTCCTCGCCGCCTTTCCCAATGCCTGCTAGTCGTTCCCCATATACCTACTGTCTGCCCTCCTCGGCAGACTGCTGCAACCAACCTGATTGTAACCAAGCCAAGCACACGCACCTGAGACTTCGCATCCGCCTGAATGTTTGTTTGTCTTCTCCCCTGTCTCTCCCACTGTCCCCTCTCCCTGTCTCCCCGTCCTTGTCTTTTAGATTGTAAGCCACAGGCAGGGACCTGCATCTATTTCTATGTTCTTTTCAGCACGAGGTCACATGGCTGGCACTATATAAATGTTTATTATAATAATAATATATTAATTAATTAATTAATTAATTATAAGTTGAATTCTGAACCCTGATAACTCAAATTTTTAAGGCGTATAGAGAATAAAATACCCAGCCAGCTAAAAACAGCAGGACCTTTGGGTATATATAGAATTTCTTGGCAGCATGTGATTAAAGTCCTGTAGTATATACTAGGGGTGTGCCATTCGTTTTTGTTTTACTTAATTACTAAAACGAATGCTGGCCTGTTAGTTTTAGTAATTAAAATGCAAAAACAACAGGCTGTGCTAATGAAAATGGATGAAAAGAAGAAGTGTCAGTTTTCGTTATCAAAATAAAATTTAAAAAGCCCAGTGCATGCAAAATGGCCACTGGGACGCATTGTGTACATGCGCAGCCCTTTCCCCAAATGGCACCGGTAGCATCAGCGCCATTTTGGGCAGCCGCTCTGCACATGCGCGGCGGCCATGTTTCGCATACGTAGATCAGCTGCCTTTTCCCAAACTGGCGCTGATGCTGCTGGCAGCATTTTGGGAAAAGGGCTGCGCATGCGAAGAAGGGTCTGGTGGCCGTTTTGTACAAAAAAACAAAAATGAACTAAAATGAAGACGAATTGCACACCCAAATGTAGTCACACAGTGGGAATTTTTAGACACACGTTAAAGTTCCTGATGTTTCAAACTTCTGGGTTTACAAGTTCACAAGTAAGTTCCAGATTCATTTTTCACACAAACACTGCCCTGAGGCAGCCTAAAGTAGCCGCAGCTGTAGACGTGAGGGGTTGCCATGGAAACCAAGTGACCACAGCTGCCTGGAGCAGAGCAGTTTACCAGGAGAACTTTTTACACACAAGAGTTCTGGGAGCAGTTTCACGTGGACGTTCAAAGAGCCGAATGTTTAAGACCTGGATGAGTGATTTAGACCCACAGAAAGTTCTGGATGTTACAGCAAACATTCAGGAGAAATGTGTGTGTAAAAACACCCAGTGACTAATCCCTTAATATGGGATTTGCTGATCTCTTGGTTCTCAGTGAAACAATTGTGCCAGGTGCTGGATAAACAGAAACACACGGTCCGTACTCTGACGAATTTACAGTCTAGTTCCCCCAGACCATGGGCTGAATCCAGCTCCTTAATTTGGCCCCTTTCCAGTTCCCAGGGCTGCGGATCCAGTCCCTAAAGCACTGGGGAAAAAATGAGCTCCTGGGAAGACAGTGAGCAATGAGGGGATGCATCCAAGGACAGGGACAGGGGATGGACCTGTGACAGAGATCCATGACCTGGACCCTGATATTTTCCCTGGTGGAGCAGTTCCACCTCCAGCTGCCTGTGGCAGCAGGCCAAGCCCTTGAACCACAAAGCACTCAAAGATCAAAAGGAAATAAAAATCAGAACACAATCCACGCCTCCGAATCACCGTTATTGGGGCCAAATGGAACGCCCTGTGCACGCACAAAATGGCCACTGTGTCGTTCTTGCACATGCACGCCCCTTTCCCAAGATGGCACAGGCCATGTTGGTGCCATTTTGGAAAAGGGCAGCTGGTCTGCATATGCGCAGAAGCGGCTGCCCCTTTCCAAAATGGTTCCGACCTGGCCTGTGTCGTCTTGAAAAACGGCTGCACATGCGAAGGGCGCCCTCAGGTGACCATTTTGTGCATGTGCAGAGCATTTCTTAATGTTTTTTGAGAACCTTGTGAGAACGGGAGTGTGAACAAATGATTCTCGGCTCCTTCTCGATCGTCGACAGCCCCATTCTCAACAATGTTTTCTCGACTGGCGAGATCTCATTTCAGCCCAAGTTTTATCCAGACCCAAATGTGCACCCTTAATGCCAATACATTTGGCAGACAAAGGAGGGAGCAGTCCTCTAATTTTGAACATGGGAGAGACTAATACCCCTGGTGTTACTAAAATGACGCGCAGGCAAAGACGCGGCAGCAGGGAGGAGCCCGATGCCGGCAGTGGCGCTGGTGAGAACGGGGATCTGCCGCAACCAGCCTTGCACATGACAGGTGCAAAATCCAGCCCTGTCATGCACGAGCAAAGCTGCGGCAGAATCTCATGCAATGCGCCAGAACTCCGTTTGTGCCGGCACTACTGCCGCCATCGGGTTCCTCCCTGCTGCCGCATCTTTGCTTGAGCATCATTTTAGTAACGCCAGGCGTCAGGCGTGAATGCGGTATAAATGACTTCTCCTAGGTCACACAAGGAGACTGTGGCAAAGCATGGAAATGAACCCAGACATTTCGAGTCCCAGTTCAACACATTAATCACAAGATCAACCTTTCTTAATCCTGATGCATGAAGTTTACAGGACTACCTCCTTCCTTGGGTAGCTGCTTTATGCTTGATGGTTTATCCTGTGTTACAGCAATTTATCCTCCGTCTCAATAATTTATCCCTTGCCGATGAGATCCACCTAAATTGCCTTTTTAAAATGTCTTTAATCGATTTTCAACTGTATTGCCTTTCTACTCATTCACTGCCCCCACCCCACCCCGCAACATCGGGGTCTTCTCCACAAGCCATGATGCAACTTTCTTGCATAGAGTTGAGAGTCTTGTTGCATCACCCCCGCTCCCCTCCTCAAAACGGCAGCTTCACTACTTGTCCAAATGTCACGTAATGCGAGAGGGCACGCAATGCATGCCGTCAACACATCGGACATTCAACTGAAAGCGACAGCGCTGTCTTAGGTTTCCAGATCATCGCCAGTCAAACGTTCCTCCTTCCCTAGCTGAGTGTGTGTGTCTCGCAGAGACGTTCGGTGTTGTCAAATTCTGATGCCAAGCAAGAGGGAGCTACATTTAAATGGATCATCCATGGGGATCAGGTGGATGTATCTCCCCAGGATTGCTTCCCTGGGAGTGTAAAGGATTGGACTGTCCTGGCCGGAGGTTCTTTTAGAGCTGAAATGATGAGTACCCACAAAAACAGGGATACCAGTCAAATTTCTGGTGCCCAAATCAACCTGAACATTTTGGGTACTCATCTGCACAAGATTAGGGTCCAATTTGGGTACCTGATGTCCCAAAATGCCCCCCAAACGTCCCTACGTTTTGGTTTTCTGTCCCAAATTTTTCATCCAGCAACTGGAAAATCAGTAAATTGGTAATGGGAATTACCGATTTTGGGGGTATTCAGACACCCGATTGGTGAGTGAGTACCCCCACCGAGTACCTGAAAATGCGAGTATTACCTGTGGATTTGGTACCTGTTCCAGGTCCAGTTCTCACACGTGTTTCTTGAGCCTATTGGCCTGTGGGATTCTCTACTGTTTGTTTAGATGTTTGCCAAGGGCAAGATTGGTGCTAGAATTTGCGATGCCTGGGATGGGGGCCAGGTTGGCAGGGGAGGGAGGGGACTCTAAAAGAGAGGCAGGGCAAAGGAAACATGGCAGCAGGGGGCTGATTGTCCAATATAACTGTCTGATCTGCTAGCAGGTCATGTGTTAAAAGAGCAATTTTATTTGATAGTCCAAGAATAGTCGTCCCACCTCTACTCTCTAAAGCTCTGTGATCATTTCTAATGCTGCGATCAGCTGGCTGATATTTGCGTCCCCTGCTATGCTCTCTCGGGCACACTTGGATTCTTCTGCAAATTCAATCAAAGGCCAGGCTGCCTCCCTTAAGCTAGCTGCTGCTCGGATGACCGTCACTGGATCCTGACAGAACGCGCCCTGTGGTCCGAGTTCCATACGTTTGACACCCCGCCATGAGCTTAATGGGACAGGCGAGAGTGTAAATGAAGGATCATTTGGTCAGATGGGTTCAAGAAGGAAAACAAAACAGGCTGTTTCCTTTTGCAGGTCGCGTGGCGTTGCGCCGGCACGAGAATCCAAGGAGCCGACGTTTTTAGGTACAACCGTGCAAACTATACAGACGAGTCGAGCCGTCTGCCGTTCAACGTGCTTTCAAAACGTGGTCAAAGTTAGATGCTTACAACACAACAGGAAATGTTATGCCGGCGTGGTGGTGGGAAGCCTCAGGCTCATGGGCAAATATGTGTCAGGCCCCAGGTCTCAAACCGCTGGCCCTGGTGGAACTTAGGATGTTGCCTCAGCTGCTGGCAGGGGCGTCATCTCTCAGGCCCGCTCTCCCCCATGTCCCCTACCTCTTGCCATGCCACACCCTTCCCCAGCTGTGTCCGATTGTGCCAGTCCTGCCTCCCAACCTCCTGATTGGCTACCAGCCGGTACTCAAGGCTGCTGGTAGCCACAGGCAGTTGGGTGGAGCAGCTGCTCTCCGGTGTCTGGTCCAACCCTGCTCCTAGGCCCTTGTGCTTCTCCCAAAAGCAGTATTCCCATCCTGCTTCTCCCGAAGCACGAGGGCTTAGGAGCAGGGTTGGAACACATGCAATCAGGACAGATGCACACAGGAGTGGGAAGCCTTGATATTGCTTCCCACTCCTCTCCATCCCCTGTTTCCTTCCCCCCCTTCTCCTCCCCCTCCCTCCCTCCCTCCTGTCCTCCTTCCCCTTAGCCCCCCTTGAGGAAATCACCTCCCTGCTCTCCACTTCCAACCCTTCCACTTGTCCCCTTGATCCTATCCCTTCTCGCCTCCTGAACTCTATTGCACCCACGGTCTCCCCCATCCCTCCTGCACATAGTCAATCTCTCCCTCTCTACTGGCTCCTTTCCCTCTGCCTTCAAACATGCCACTGTTTCTCCTATCCTCAAGAAGCCTCCCCTAGATCCTTCCGATTCTTCTAATTACCGTCCCATCTCTCTCCTTCTTTTTGTCTCTAAGTTCCTGGAACGTGCTATGTACACCCGTTGCCTTGACTTCCTCTCTGCCAACGCCTCCCTTGACCCTCTCCAATCTGACTTCCGCCCCCTCCACTCTACAGAGACTGCTCTCGCTAAATAACTAATGACCTTCTCTTAGTAAAATCCAATCGCTTCTATTCCATCCTTGTCTTCCTCGATCTCTCTGCTGCTTTTGACGCTGTTGACCACTCTCTCTTACTTGACTCCCTCCACTCCCTTGGTTTCCATGGCTCAGTTCTCAACTGGTTCTCTTCCTACCTCTCTGACCGATCCTTCAATGTCTCTCTTGCTGGTGCCTCCTCCACCTCTCTTCCCCTCTTGGTTGGAGTTCCCCAAGACTCTGTCCTTGGCCCTCTTCTCTCTATACACTCTATACCTAGGCAAACGCATCAAATCTCATGGTTTCCAGTACCATCTGAATGCTGATGATACCCAACTCTCTCTCTCCAACCCACCCTTCTCTCTCTCTCCAGTCTTGCCTCACTAACTGCCTCTCTGACATTTCTACCTGGATGGGATGTCTCGTCAGCTCAAACTTAACATGGCTAAAAACAAACGTCTCACGTTCCCCCCAATCCTTCCTCTCTCTCTTCCTTCTGTCTTTGCTGATGGGGTCAACATCCAGCTTGTCCCTCAGGCACGTAGCCTAGGGTTCATCTTTGACTCCTCCCTCTCCTTTAAACCCCAGATTGATTTTGTTGCCAAATCCTGTCACTTCTCTCTACGCAACACTGCTAAGATTTTTCCTTTCCTCACTGTTTCTAGAAAATGATGCATGGGGGTCTCTAAAACGAGTAAGGTGTCTACTAAAGTCAAGTGTAGTGCACTAAATTTTACTTGGCTAAATGCTAGATTTTACTGTGATAATTAAAATACTTAAAATAGACCTCCCTCGTGTACTATTGAAAGAAAGGTATAGACATTCCCATGACTATCGGCCCCCAATGAGTGTTCTCTTCTCAAATAAGTTATCTTTAGCAGCAGCCTGGCAGGCATGATCACAGTTGTTGCTCAAAGTCTACAAGATTCCACAACACAGCAAAGGAGAACACAATTGCAGCCTACACACAGAAACATCAGTCCTAAATACAGTGTACCCAAAGGCACCAATACTAGGCAAATAGCACCCAGTCAACAAATAAGTTAACATTAACTTACTTTTTACTTAATATTGGGCATTTTTACACACACCTTAAAGTGCTGAGTCTTTCAATCTTCAGGGTTTACAAGTCCACAAGTAAGTTCCTGGATGCATTCTTCACACACACACTGCCTTGAGGCAGCCTAAAGTAGCCGCAGCTGTAGACGTGATAGGTTGCCATGGAAACCAAGTGGCCACAGCTGCCTGGAGCAAAACCGTTTACCAGGAGAACTTTTTACACACAAAGGTTCTGGGAGAAGTTCTATGCAGAAGTTCAAAGAGCTGGATGTTTAAGATCTGGGTGAGTCATTTAGCCACACAGAAACTTCGGGATGTAACAGCAAACATGCAGGAGAAATGTGTGTGTAAAAACACTCATTATTTACTTACTACTATTTACTTACTTACACGGTAACTTATTAACATAATAAAGAGGAAACCACATCCAAGTAAGCACCAAATCTAGCAGCTAAAATCAACTAGAGGGGGAAACCAGAAAATCTTAAAATCCTTACTTACTAACACACCAGAGATGCCACACATTGGAGGCTTCAGTCTACCCAAGAACAGCAGCCAGTCACATCATGTTGCCAAAACTGAAAAGCTGACATTGAAATGCAGCCAGTTCTGGGGTGGTACATCCATTTCCATATAGGCAGGCAAGCTGGGCGACCAAAATCCCTACACGTAAGAACCACCACATCAACTACGTCCAAGGACAACCTGTTTCATTAACAGCCTCGTACCTGAACATAGCAGTCCTACCCTAGACATTACATAGTTCCAAGCAAGGATGAAATGATTTAGACCACATTACTCAGCAGGCTTCCAAGTTCCCGGGAGGGACAAAGTGCGTTGCTCCCCTCATAGGGGAATCCATTCCATCCCGCAGAGCCGGTCTTCATGTGGCTGTCTGCAGCACCCGCTTCTGGTGTGAGTGCAGCAAGTGGCCTGTGTGGGGGTGAGGACCGGTGGGATAGCTGTGGCGTGGGAGAAAGGGGTAGTTGTGGGGTGGCACTAAAGTGTTGGGGGGAGCTTTGAGAGGCAGAGGTTTAGAGGGGGGGTTGGGTTGGCAGATGGCTGAGGGGGGAAAGGGTTAGGGTGTGGCACTGGTTTGAGGGGAGGTGTGGATGACACTGGGTTTGGGGGAGAAATGCCAGGGGCTGGGGGGTTTTAGTGGGTGGGGGTGGTTTGTTTTGGATTTGGCTGTGGTTCGGGGCGAGGGGTGTTGTGGGATCAAAGGGGGCTGACTGTGAAGGGTGGTTTAAAGGTGGCTCTGGGCAGGGGTTTGGTGGCTTTGGATGGGCTTGGGTGGGTACAGGGTATGGGTACCTGCCACTGAGACTGTGCTGCAGAGCATGTGGGTGAGGGGCACAAAATGGTTGCAGGGGGCAGGGACAACAGTTTACAGTCCTTGCTTTGCAGCCAATCCCTCTCTCCCTGGAGTCTGATTGCCATGCCACTTCTGCATGGCAATTGGCTCTCTAGTCTGCTCTGCCTGCCTCCCACCCCACCCCACCGCAAAGCTGCTTCATCTCACCTGTGCTGTGTCCTGAGATACCCAGCCGCAGGTGAAGAGGGTGGCCTGGGCCAAGCAGAAAGCCAAGTGGATCTCAGGACACAGCACAGGTGAGACGAGGCAGCTGCAGGGTGGTTGGTGGGCCTGAGACCGGCCAAGGAGAGCTGGCAGTAACCCAGGCTGGAGAGCGGAGTTGGGAGACAGAGCAGAACGGGAAGACAGTAGTGCTGCCGGAGCCCAGGTGAGATTTACCCAGCTGCAATTAAGAAGTAGGGAAAGATGCGGAGCGGCGGAGAGCGAGCCGAACGGAACCTGGCAGACGGCAACTTTGAAAAAGGTGCCTTTGCCAATGTTGCTGTGAGGTGCAGATACAAAACAGATTTTTAGTATCTGTGACTTGCTTCAGCATTAGTAGCATTAAATACTAAAGTGTTACATTCAAACACTTTACTATTAATACTACCTTAGTATTCCCACCCCTAAAGAAACCCATAAAAATCAGACTGCTAATCTGAAATCTGAAAGTGGAAGTTGGAAATATGGCACCGAAACAAGTCAGAAAACTGGGGGTGCTTTTAAATGAGCCCTCTCCCAAGTGGGAGAGGGCTCAACCTGGCGTCTATACCCTGTGTTCCTCTCTACGACGTGTGTGATGTTCCCAAGAGCATCAGACACGTCATAGAGAGTATGGGGGCATGCGCCCATACTTCTGCGCATGTGCTCTCTAACAGGGAACCCGGAAGTGCGGGTTAAAGCCGGCACAGCGGCGGTCCGCGTTGAAGGGGGTAGGATCGCTGGGCCGGCTTGACGCGGAGGAGACACGGCTGCGCTCCGCGTCGGGCATTTAAACAGATGGTATCAATGGTGGCTGTTAAAGGGCTCAGCCGCCATTTCCGTCTCGTTTAAAAGCGCCCTGGGCCCCACAAATGCCGTTTTGAGAAATTGGGCAAAGTACTATTCGTTCTGAATATGACACAAACTTTTGGGGTTAAATTAGATACCACAATTTCGATGAGTGTTCCTGGTTTTGCAGATACTTCTTTCTGCTCTAGCTTGGAGGTGCTGCATGGTGCCCTGCGTTCACAGACTGGCCTTCGACTGCTTGGTGGAAGGTGGAGAAGGGGAGGGTCCCAGATGATACTTAGAGAAGCCACAGAGAAAGAACCAAGGAAACATCACAGTGGAGAAAGACATGCGGCACTAGACAGGCGGCGAGGCAATCACAGGGCTGTGCGCCTCCTGCGTCACAAGGAACAGGACTGACTGAACATAGCTATGCTAAGCCACCTCCGGAGTGAAATAGATCAGCATATTGACAGAACGGAGCAATGGGGAGGCTAGAGAGAGGATACCATTTATAACTGAAATTATAAGGGGATTATCATTCTCTTTCAAGCCTGTCAACGCACAGCTGTTTCCCAACAAATCACAACAAAAATGTCTGCTGTCCGTCCATTGGAGATAAAGGCCCTTTTCAAACGGCCCCGGTGGGTAGGGGGATGGGTGTGCGGCCGCAGTGGATGGAGGTGGGTGGACACGGAGCAACCGGTATTGGAGCCTGTTGTTCCATGCGTGGGTGATGGGTGGAGGTTGTTGGAGGTGGATGGCGCATGGGAGCGCAGACGCATCACCCCACCGCAGGCGACGTTCACATGGGTGGGTGGGTGGGGCGCTCATATGAAAAGACCCAAAGACCGCAATTCATGAAAACTCTTTACTCCCGAGTAACCCCACTGAAGCCTATAGTGCTTATTTGATGGCTTCTCTGCATATCGCCTGGAGTCCTCCTCTCCTTCATCTTCCGCCAGGCAGTACTCAGCCCGAGGCATTTAGAGTAAGGACAGCACCATTCGCGCGTACAGAAGAGTCTTCTGGCCATTTTTTGGATGCAGAAATGGCCATTTTAACATTTTTATTTTTCACCTGTTTTGATCAGAATCGGAATGGACTATCGTTCACTCCAATGCCCGATCAGAACAAAAGCAACTCCCATTTCCAACTGGAAATTGGAACGGGCAAAATTCTGTCCTTAGGTCTCGCAAGGGGCTCCAGAGATTAACAGTAGATTGTGTGAAATTTTTTTCCCCCTTCTATTTGTCTTAAATCTACTGCTATTTAATTGCCTGGGGTGTCCCCTAGTTCTAGCATTATGTGAATACCAACTCCCTATGTACTTGTTCTGCGTCGCTCCTGATTTTGTAAACTTCTGTCCTATCCCTCCCTTGTCTCTATGTTTGCAGAGAGAAAGCTAATTCCTGAAGGCAGATGGGGAAGCTGCTCAGTTCTCATGCATTCTAGTTGTTGCTGCAACAGGACTGTCTTCTTTGCTCTGATCTGTTTTGTTCTTCTCATTGCCCTTATAAGGGTTTGTAATATCTGTTGGCACCTTTCTGCCCCCGGGACTTGACAGCTGACAGAAAACAGCCATGCATTTCTGACCAGTCTGCAGCTTCAGGGAGCAGACCTAGCATGCAAACAGCTAAGCTTCCCAGCTGTCCTGATTTCCCAGGTGCTGCCTTGTAGAAGAAAAAAACATAGGGCTGGGCAGAAGGGACCAGCTTTCCTCTCATTTTGGATTGGTTTTTGTTTAAGAAATTTAGTCTTGTATTTGTTTTTGTTTATAATTAAATTTGTTGCCCATTATTTTCAATGGGCATCCTTTTGCAGGCCTTGCACTGGATTAAACAGTGTTTTTTTTTACTTTGTCTCCCTGACACTTTTCCATCCCTAAACATGGGAAAGAGAGTACCCCAGGGTTCAGAGAGAAAGAGAGACTGGCATGCACCAGACAAGCTTAGGAGCAGCAGGCACTGGCAGGACCACAGGTTGAAAACCACTGCAGACCCGAAGCCCAGGCCGCTTTTAGACGAGACACATTTGCACATGATTGTTAAAAAATGCGCTTGTTTTAATGCTCGTTTAAACACCTAAACCGTTTTAAATGTGTATTTGCCATGAACGTGTAAAAGCCCAAACCGTTTTGAATGTGTTTTTTAAATAATGCGCATTTTTAAAAACCGGTTTTGGCACCCCCAGATCATCAAAGACGCTCAAAACCGGTTTAAAAAAATACTCATTATTTAAATGCGCATTTACAAAACCACATTAAAAGTGTCTTGTCTAAAAGCGCCCCCAGTGTCCCTGTGGTCATTCACATCCTGGCAGGACGGTTTACTTGGCCTTTGCTGTGTTCCTCCCTCTTCCCTTTCCTTTCTTGTTATCAGTGCTCAACAAAGTCTGTGAGAGAGATTTGCAGGCAACAGGCGGGCACAGGACACAGAAAGACTGGCAGGCAGCAGGCAGGCAGAGGAGAAGCAGGCACTGGCAGGCAGCAGACAGGCAGAGGAGCAGCAGGCACTGGCAGGCAGCAGGCAGGAAGAGGAGCAGCAGGCACTGGCAGGCAGCAGGCGCGCAGAGGAGCAGCAGGGACTGGTATTGGCGTCCCAAGTGGTGGCTCCCTCCTCCCCTCCAGGAGCCATGGGGGGCAGAGGAAGCCATGTGACGAGGTTGAGAATACTGAGGGAGGGGGGAGAGGGAGCAACCTCCCATCTCTCTCACACTCATTATCTCCCTCTCACACACACTCCTTCATTCCCTCTCCCTCTCTCACACACTCCTTCATTCCCCCTCCCTCTCACACACACTCCTTCATTCCCCCTCCCTCTCACACACTCCTTCATTCCCTCTCCCTCTCACACACACACAGGTCGGCTCGCACAGTGGAGACAATGAAACAATTCCTGCCTGCCCCTTTCCCCCTGTTTCAAAGGCCCCACTGTGTGCATGCTGTGTCCGGGTGCCATGTTTCCTAAATCTGGCATGCTGGGATTTTCTAGTGTGACAATGGCCAATGAGATGATGATATACAAAAGTGTAAAGCCTGATGGGAAAAAATGACTTGTAAAATGACAACTACATCTGATGGATTCTCTGTGACTCGCAGGAGAAATGTGTAGACTATAAAAAAGTGTTTACTAGTTGTCGCTGGAAACTTCCAGTCCCACAGTTTCAGCTATAAACTATAAATTAGGGTGGAACAAGCTACAGAGCCAGCAAGGAGGTGTCAGCTGTTGTGTCAGCTCTGGATTAATATCCCTTGCATGCCTAAAGAACTCTCTGAGGACAGCTGGTTCTCAGAAGAAAGCGGCCATTGCCGGTCCCTCTGGGCTGAGATCAGGGTGCTCTGAAAAGTGTGCTTTAGACGAGTGCCCAAGAAAGGAGACATGCCGTTCATTACCCTTGCAATGCTCTCCTCATACGGGTGTCAGATAGGTCACTCGCTACCTTTCCCGCATTAGTAACAGTCTCTTGATTGGCATCCCGAGAGGTCAGTGCCCAGGCTCAGTGTTAACATTTTCCACTTGCAAAAGTGCTGGCCGTTTGTCATTTAAAGGTGCTTTTGATTTATTGCTGACATCTTGCAATGGCTTAGCCGCTTGCTGCTGGTGTCCCAGCTCAATCTGCCTAACGGAACTGGAAACTGAGTTCTTAGGAGCAGTTTTGTATAAATGGATACAGTTTGGAGATGACCCTTTGAGTTGACTCCCTTCCAGTCTTGCTGTTCTATGATTCTATGGTAGGCTGAACCCCCCCTTCTAGTGCAGCGATAGAACTGAAATGAGATTATCCACTAAACCAGGCATACCTGTCAAAATTGCTAGGGGTGTGCAGACTACCATTTTCATTTTAGTTTTTGTATATTTACAAAAAAACCTTTGTTTCATAAACGACACAAACACATACAAGCCCTTTTCTAAAATGGCGCTGATGCTGCCAGTTTGTAAAAGGGGCACGCAAGCATGTCCCTGTCAGCCATTTTGAATGTCCCTGTCAGCCATTTTGAATGTCCCTGTCAGCCATTTTGCGCAGGTACAGGTGGGTTTAAAATTTTTTTTTTTAAAAAATATTATTTTTATTTTTTAAACAATAACAGATGAAAGCAAATGATAATTCTTTGCTTATTCATCTGTTTTAGTAACATTAGTTATGAACCCGAATGGGGCTCCAGTTGTTTTTGTAAAATGTTACGGATGTTCACCCCTACAAATTGCAGTACTCAACCCGACCTGGTAACATCAGGTACTAACTCTAAGAACCGAGGAGTGCCTGACGGGCTGCACGATGTATCGACTTATTTTTTGTCTTGATTTTCCATCTTCTGGGAGCAATTTTCAAACTTCTGATTTTCCTGATGTTGCAACTTCCCATCTCTGTTCCTACGCCGATTTCCTGTTTGACTGACCAATATAATGGTGTATCAGTAATCCAGTAACAGCAATAGCTGGTATTTTCAGGTAACTGTGTACCCACTACCTGACTTGGTATTCGGGTACTGATCGAGCACACCCACTAGAGTGGTTGAAAATGCCAGTATTACCTGCAGGGGCAGCAAAGGCACTACCCATTTCAGCTCTATAGACTGTATATCGTTCTCTTGGGCTTGTGTAGTGCCCAGCTCGACGGAGTCCGGAGCCATGACCCAGATTGCCAGGCTCTTCCACAGTAAATAGGATTAGGTCTCAATGTCTCAGACTCTGAAGCATTTGGTGATGACCCCAGGATGCTGGACTAGATGAATGTTTGGTCTGATCCAGGGTGGGTGCTCTTATTGTGTCCCTGCAACATTATGCAGCTGCCTCATTTCTTTCCTAATCTGGGGGTTTCTGATCCAGATGCCGCCCGCTGAGTGCTGGTTCCTTTTTCTCTTTGCAGCCTCACTCACCTTGTCTGCCACACCTGCTTTAAGAGGCAAGCAAAGCTCCACCGCTGCGGCCAGTGTAAGTTTGCGTACTACTGTGACCGCACCTGCCAGAGAGATGCCTGGGCCAATCACAAAAGCGAGTGCTCTGCCATCAAGAAACATGGGAAAGCGCCCAATGAAAACATCAGGTGAGAGCAGCCGTGCCAAGCCAGGCAATTCAGGAGCGGCGGCAGCCCATCTTGGCTGGTATTCCAAGGCGGGGTGGGGATGAGCTGGGAGTTTGCCCCAGCCATGTTCCTGGTCCATGCCCACCTAATAAAGGGCTTGAGAGATACCCATTTGCAGGTGTCTACTGTGCCGTTTATTAACACCCTAAGATCCACGTCGGACTAGACCCCTGTCCGTTCCACAGGATTTTACTAACTAGAAAAGTGGTCAATGGAAAGGAAAAGGTTTCCTGCTTTCATTTCTTTTAGAAAAGTTTAAAACCCTCGAGTATCCGGTGCTCCTGTTTTGGCCTCCTGATTCCTACAGCTAGGAGCTTTTTTTTTTTTTTTTCTGTTGCAACTTTCCTAGATAGCAGGAATGTCCTTCTCTAGATCCGCCTGCGCTTTATCCGCTGCTGCTGATAGCACTAAGAAGGGTATTTATCCGCTGCTGCTGATAGCACTAAGAAGGGTATTTATCCGCTGCTGCTGATAGCACTAAGAAGGGTATGTTAAAAAAAGAAATTCCTCGGCAAAGGGAACGGATCTCCCTGTCCCTGAAGGAACAATGGGCCAGTTAATCTTCTCGCCAAACGATAAGTTAAATGGGGTAAAGGTGGCTTTTGTGGCGGCAGAACAGCCAATTTCTCTCTCTTGGTTTCCCTCGCCATGGAGTTCCTTCACTTAGCTGAGGCCCTCTTAATAACCCCTTTGTGATAGGTGAGATCACAGGAAGCAGCATGAACTAGAATGGGAGCGGGCCTGCAGCTAGAAATCACTTGGGCAAGGCTGGCAGTGCCCCTGTTAGCTGGCAGCCTTCCAGTGCCACTTCTCCAACCAGCAGGTCACGTATGAAGCCCGATTGTCCACTTTCCAAGAAACAAACGTGTGGAAAACGGCTTGGTCTTTTTTTAGTTATCAACTGCATTAGATAAGCTGCAGCTGGCACAAAACACGGGGCGGTTTTCTGTTGAGGGTGGGCTGTTAGAATCACATAACGCCGGTGCTCCAGAGTCTGCGCCGGTCACCAGTAGCTTCCCAGGCACAATCCAAGCCTGGCTGGTTTTGACCTCTAAATCCCTGAATGGCTCGGACCCCAAATACCTGAAAAATCACCCTCTTCCCATATGTCCCAATGTGGCCTCTGAGGTCAGCCGGGAGCGCCCGCCTCCAGGTATCATCGCAACAAGGGTGCACAGACTGGTGTATGTTCTCAGTTATTATTATGATTATTTTTATTATTTATATAGCTCAGGCAATGCACCTGACACTGTATAATCAATAGACAGGTCCCTGCCCCCAGGGGCTTACAATCTAAGAGACAAGGGAGGTGGAGGCAAACGTTGGTAGAGACAAGAGTACATTCATGAGGCTGAGAAGTTGCAGATGTATGTGCTTCACTTAGTTATGGGGAGCTAGATTCTGAGTGAGAGAGAAGAGGATGCAATTTCATTCATGATGAGCTGAGGAAGGCCTGACTGAAGAGGTAGGTTTTCAGGAGGGGATTTGAAAGTTGGGAGGGAGGGAGCAGAGGGAGCGTAACCAGGAAGGGCGATCCAAGCATGGGGGAGAAGGGGAGAAGACGTTTTAGAGGAGCAAGGGGGTCGTGAGCAGGCAAGGGTGGGGGAAGAGGAGGAGCGAAGCTCCCGGGCAAGAGCGTGGCAGGATCAAGAGCAGAGAGAGATGGAGGAGCCTTGAAGCTGAAGCCCAGGAGCTTGTGCTGAATGCGTTCCCGTAGAGGGAGCCAGTGCAGGGCGGAGAGGAGGGGCTGAATGTGGTCAAAGCGATGGGCAAGGGGGATGATTTTGGCTGCAGAGCGTTGAACGGAGTTGAGGGGGGTGAGTTCAGACCAGTTGCTGCCTCACAATTATAGAACTCCCTTCCATTTAGAGATTCATCTAAGCCGGAGCCTGTTCATCTTCCAGAGGCTAGGCGAGACCTTTTTGTTTGTCCAGGCATTTGACAAGCAGGGATAGGGTTGGGTGGGAGGGTTTAGAAAGATGGAGTGAGGGGAGGGGTTAAGGGATATATGTTTTTTATACGATGTAAGGCACCCTGAGCCTTAGGGGGAAGGACAGGGTATACATTTAAATAAAATACAATAAATAAGGGCATTGGGCCTTCTTAACTGCCCCTTATCTACTCCTTAGGCTGGCTGCTCGTATCATGTGGAGGATAGAGCGAGAAGGAGGTGGTCTCACAGAGGGCTGCTTGGTCTCCATCGATGATCTCCAGAACCATGTGGAAAGCTTCGGGGAGGAGGAGAAGAAAGAACTGAGGCTGGATGTGGAAAGCTTCCTGGAGTTCTGGCCGTCCGAGAGTCAGCACCTTGGCATGCAGTGCATCTCTCACATCTTTGGAGTGGTACGTCCCGTCCCATCCCTCCTGGGAGAGGAAAGAGTGGGATGGTTAGAACTAGGGCTGTGCGTTTCTGGTTTGGATAAAAACACAAATAAACACTAAATCCCCTTTTTGGCTTTCATATTCAAAACACAAATATCAGGGGGCGTATTCAGGCTTCGAGTCAACTCAACATTTCCCAGAAAATGTAGCATCTGAGATCTCGAACTGCTGCAAAAACTGCAGCACATATCCAGCTAGGAGCTGGACTCCCCTCTGACTCTCAGCAATACTATCTTCTTAGGGGGTCTGTAGTGAGTCCTCCCCACCTGTAGGGGTCGCCGCTCTCTCAGAACTGCAGTCTGCTCTCTCAGGTCCTTTTTACGTGGGCCATGGTGCGGGGGGGGGGGGGGGGTCCGTGGGGTGGGGGGGCGCTGGGTGGGGGGAGGGTGCAGATGGGCGCACTCCCACCCATCCCCATGCATCCCCACGCATGGAGGCACCTCCGTTTTGTCTGGTGTCTCTGTGCGTGGGGATGCACGTGCGCGGGAGCATGCACCCCCATCCCTGTGGGATTTACATGGGCAGCACCCATGGAAAAAGGTCCTGATTCACAGTTTCGCTGCCTGTTTGTGGAGTCTGCATTGAGCCTACCCCATCTGCAGGGACTGCTGTTGTCTCGGCCCTGTAATCTCCAGCAGATCCATGGAGAAATGGTGATTCCTTGGCAGCATGATTTCCCAGTCCCCCAAGCCAGCAAATCCTACCCAAACCAGTGCCTCCCTTTAAAAATTGGTAGCAGACTCAGTAGCAGCTTTAACTGCATTTTCCTCTCCTTATAGGCCTGTCAAACTTGCAGAACCACACTGTGTTTCTTCACCAAAATAACCCATACACAGGGGTGTGCATTCAATAGAGGTGTGCCCCAGGACCCCATGTCATTATTAGCTTTCATTTTCATTATTAAAAACTGTCATGATTAGTTTTCATTAATAACGAAATTTTGTTTTTCATTATCGGTGTCATTATTGGTATCGCACAGAAACAAAAATTTTGGTTTTGGTTTCATTTCCGCTTTCAACAGCGTGTGTGTGTGTGTGTGTGTGTGTGTGTTTGAAATGCCAGTGGCAGAAGTGCCAGCAGACTGCATTTCATTATATTGCCACACACACACACACACACACGCTGACAGTAATGGAAACCAAACCTAAAACAAACTTTTCGGTTTCATGCAATACCGATACCAATAATGACACCGATAACGAAAAATGAAATTTCATTATTAATTTTGTTATTTTTGTTATTGCAATAAGAAAAATGAAAAATGAAAATTTCATTTTTGTTATCAAAATAGTGAAAATGAAGTGCACACCCATAGTGTTCAATGTGTTTTCCACAAGGGCAATATTGGGAAAACGCATTGAACGTAGGCAAAGCCACAAATACTAAAACACAAGCATAAACACCTGAACCCGCACGCAGCCCTAGTTAGAACGTTCTGCTGACTCTAGCAAGACGAAATGGAATGCCACTGGCCCTATTAAAGTAAGTTGCCATGAAAAATTCAGCTAGTTGGTTCCGGAAATGCATCTTTGTTTTCATATTTGCCGCTGCGGTGAAATTCATCATTTCTATATTCGTAACGGCATTCCGTTTTTGTTCACCTTATTATTTATTGAATCGGTACTTCGCTGATATGATTATCCGGTATTTTGTTAATCGGTATGGTTTGCAACTTTCTCCAGTGTTACACAGAGGGCCCAATCGAATTCAAATTCACATGGAAACATTTTTTTTGTTTTGTTTTTTTAAACCTA
Source organism: Sphenodon punctatus (assembly GCA_003113815.1). NCBI lineage: Eukaryota > Metazoa > Chordata > Lepidosauria > Sphenodontia > Sphenodontidae > Sphenodon > Sphenodon punctatus. The sequence continues at coordinate 864,697 of QEPC01005526.1, forward strand.
CTCAGGTCCCATCCAGCATCATGCCCATTACGGCCTCCTCTAGGGTTGATGGTTGCCTCCCCTGGCGGAGGAAGCCCAGAGGGGAGGGAATATGTCGGGGGCGGAGCATAGGGGCCATCACACCATGTGAGTGTTCTCCTGCCAGAGAACCATGCTGTGATTGTCTCCTTTCTCTTCCCATAATCTCTTACTTATGTTTTGGGGGAACAGATAAACTGCAATGGCTTCACCCTGAGTGACCAGCGGGGGCTGCAGGCAGTTGGCGTGGGCATCTTTCCCAACCTCTGCCTGATAAACCACGACTGCTGGCCCAACTGCACCGTCATCTTCAATAACGGCAAGTGAGTAAGAATCTCTCTCTGCGTCGATGCGGGACTCCCCCTGCAGGTTCAAACAAACCTCTCAAAAACCAAATCTTTGAAAATCAAGCCTTTGAAAATTGCTTGGTTACCTGGTTCCTCGGTGTAGTTTATTGGGTAGAACAAAAATCTAGAAAAGACCCCTTTTTATGAGCTAAAATGCTACTCCCTCCCCCCCCCAAGTTGGTTAATTAGCTTTATACCTGTCTAGCTCCTGAATCAAAGCCAGCTTAAGTCTATAAGGGTCCTTCTGCTGACTTTGGGGTGGGTGTGGAGCGGGGCTGGATCAAGATTCTGCATTCTGAAGAACATCTAAGAACCTAAGAGTGAAAACAGACATGACGCTAACCAACCTTTAACCACCCTTGGTGGTTATTTATGCATGTTTTAGGGCTGCATAGGGCACCAGTACAGCCCTGCAACATGCCTAAATAACCACCAAGGGTGGTTAAAGGGTGGTTAGCATCATGTCTGTTTTTACCCTAAGTCAGGGGGTGGGTGGGTGGGGATTTTCTCTCCCATAGCCAAAGTAATGCGCACTAGTTTGAAATAAGTACGGTGTTTGTTAGTCCACACTAACATAGCGATGCCTTTTAGACGTACAATGTAGTGCGGACTAATGACGCTTAAAATAATTGTAGCCAATAATTGTGACCAAACAAGGACATTAGTGCGGACTACTTTAACTATGGCTCTTATAAAACCAAGTGGTTGGGGTTTTATAAGAACTGTACTTATGTCTTAGTCCACACTAATAAGCACCGTTGACAGCGTTCAGACTAACAAACCAGTCCGCACTAGATTCAGTTAGTGCAGACTAGCTGTTCATGTGAAGACACCCCTTGCAAGCTCTCTAGAAGCAGGATAGGAGTTAGGGGCATTTAAGGGATGTTTGCATCCAGGAGAGTCTAGATCATGGATCTATGCCATCGGTCCACACCTGATCCCTAGATGCATGCCCTCATCTCTGCTCCCCTCCCCCAAGCTTTCTTTTTCAGTGCTTGAAGGCAGGAACTGGATCCACAGGCCAGACCTGGGAATTGGCAAATGACCAAGAACTATCAGCTGAGCCAACGAGCGATCTTGCTTTCCCCACCCTTGTGCAGTTCAAACGACAGCAACGTATTGTTTTTTGAGCGCACCCCGCTAAAATGTCCCCAGGAAATCTGAACCCCAAAATTATGTTCTGCTCTCTGGGCTCCAATTCAGGAACTCCAAAAGCCTCATCTCAGTTGTGTTTGGACTTTATCGAAACCCGAACGTCCAGCCCGGGAGGACCAAATAAAAAACCAACTGTGGGCCTTTAGTTGGCCTACCAGCCAGATGTTCCCTGACATAAACCGAGATGGACAGATAATGAAGTAGGTAAATAAGAGGTGATGTGAGCCCCTTTGGGTCCTGGCAGGTAATATATACGTTCTGTGGAAGTGAAAGAGATTGTTGCTATCTGCTGAGTAGATTGACTGTCACCCGAAACAAAATCTGTCCGAGAAAAGCAGCAGGGGAAGGTACTCGGTGAAATTTCTACTAGTAAGTACCATTAAGCAAGGAAAAACATTATGGGAAACACTGATTCTCTCCTTCTGACAGAGTTTCTTGTTCCATTTTAGAAGCAAGCATCTCTTTCTGTTTCTTGCTGTTGTCGCATGGTGCTGCCACACAGCTGTCTCGTGGTAGGACTAGATTCCTTCCATGATGCCATTACCCCCTCTGGGGCAGGGCAGGAATCCAGGCAGCAAACCAGTGGCTTCACCCTGCTCCTAACTGTCCACTCTGCTGTGGCACGGCGCACCATGGAGGCAGACTCTAGGATGCATGAAGTGTGTGCTTGGGGCATGCGCTTCCCAAATCCCAATCCCTTGTGCTGAACGGAGACAGAGACAGGACCTTCTGGGCCCCTACAGAAAGGGGTCAAGATAGGGAAGGGTTTTCCGACACAGCTGCATCCGAGCTGCCAATTGGCTGAGATTAGAATGTGCCCCTTGGGTCAGAATGGCTGAACTTAGCTGGGGTTGATTCTTCCATCCTCAGCCCCCAAAATCTGTATTCTGAGTAGAGCTAAAATGAATACTGGATTCGGTACCCGCGGGTAAGACTCTAATTTTCAGATCCTTTTTCGGATACCTGAATCGGAAACCGAATACCGTCCGAGTACCCAAAAACTGAAATACTGACAACCGATTACGGAAATATCAACATCCTGTCAGCCATCAACCGGTATGCTGAAATACTGAAAAATCCCCCAAATTCCAAATAATCTGCAACAAATTTGGGACAAATTGTATGCTGATATTTTGGTAATCAGTATTTTGGGTTCCCGAATGAAAACTGGTTGGGGGTACAAAAAATACCCAAAATATTTGGTTTGATTCGAGTACTGGAAATTTTTGTAGGTACTAGTTTTAGCTCTAATTATGAGTTTATACTATTTATTTATGGATAAAAAATAATATATGGTATAGTATATATACTTTAGAGTATATATACTCTACTCTACTATATATATCTACTATATGGTATATATATATACCATACACTCTCTCTCACTCTGTGTGTGTGTGTGTGTGTGTGTATTATACACACCCTGTAATATGTATATCTATATAGTATCTCTATATACTACATAGTGTGGTGATATCTATATAAATATATACATGTGCATGTGTGTCATATATATGTTCTATATAGTATAGATTCGACGGTGATTCATCTGACCTTGAGAAATAGGGATATAATACACAAACTGGTCAGATGATTAAATGACCACCCTAGTCTATGCTATACATAACGTAATATATAATTTTATACAGAATACATACAATATAAAAAATTATATATTGTGCTCTGTATAACATATTAGACTGTATAAGTTATATTTTGATACAATATATAACTTTATACATAATATATAATACGCATAATCCAATGGGTGCAATCCTCAAATCTTAACTCCAATAGGAGCTGAGCAATTGAATTCATTGAGGGCAGGATTCCACCCTCCATTAATATATAATATTATATTATATATTAACTATAATATTATAGAATAATATAATTCAATATTATTAAAAATACTATATAGTATTTTTGATACATATTGATATTGATACTTTACAATTTACAATAATATTATTTGTAATTTGTAAATAATATAATTTTATACTGCTATCCAATAATACCACCCAAACTGAAAGGTCCTATCCAGTCTGACCCTCATCCGTCTATATTTGTGAAATAAGTCTTCTCTCACCCATCAAGAATGTGTTAGACTCTGTCCTGAGAACCAGGTTAGTGGCATGGAATTAAATCCTCTAGCAATGACAGGTTAATTAGGCAGTGCCTGTAGCAAGTATGCAAGTGACGATGACGGTAGTGATGATCGTTTTGCCGGATAGGAAGAGAACAGTTAGTTACCGTTAGCCAATCTTAGGCTCATGGTAATTTTCAATTCAGCATTTGGAAACTATTTTCTTTTGGGGGGCTGAAGAAAGTATTTATTCCTTTTGATTTCAATGCCTGTCACATGTTCAGTTGGGGGCGTATCCCTCATTAGACAGCATTTTAAAACGGGACAACTTAAGACTATGGGCTGGTCCTAGGTATCTTGCAGCTCTAGGCAATATATTTATGGATGGCTTCAGAGTCTGGCTGGTGCCTCTATATATCAGTGTGGAACTTGCTCCCTCCGCATGTCCGTCTCAGCGCCTTTTCACACAGGCCGTGGGGGGCGGGGGGATAGGGGTGCGCCACCTGGCGGCAGGTGAAGATGGGTGGAGCGCGGGAGCACACATGCACGCACCCCCACCTGCTGCCGGCAGTGTTCCCACGGGCACCCCCTCACCGCCGGTGGTGACCCCTGGCGTTCCTATGGACACCCCCCCACCTGCACACGTGGGGGAGGGGAGGAGCCCCTTTGAAAAGGGCCTCGGTTCCTCCCTCCTCACCTTTAAAAAGCCCCTGAAGATTGATTTCTTTTCCAGGTGCTTCTAGGATCCCCTTAAATGTATTTTGTCCTCCTTTTTGTCATCCCCTTTTAAATGGATTTTATCATGTTTTATTATGTTTTATGTGAAGCGCCATGAATGCCATTCGGCCAGGGGAGTACTGTAAAACTATAATAATGATTATGATTACCCATAAAGCTATTTGTTATTGCAGCAATTTCTACATTCTATCTGGTCTGTGTATCCCCATTTTGAGACTTATATATACTCCTGAGACCCCTGAGAGTCCAAACATTATCAAGGGCCCTTGACACCTCCGTGTTACTGTTTGCGTTCAGGTTTCGTTTTCTCTTGTACCTGTGTAAATTGCAGATGTTTGTTTTGTCTTTTCAGTCATGAGGCTGTAAGATCAATGTTCCACACACAGATGAGGTGGGTTTGGTCTTTTGAGCCTAACGTCGTTCCCTTTGACCTCTACCCCTCCCATTCTGTGTTTATTAAAGGCCACACGCAACGATGACAAGGCTTTAAAATGCCTCTGCTTGTGGCTTTTCTCAGCGTCCCTAGCTCCTGAATGCAAAATTCTTTCCCAAGTGTCCACCCAAAGCCTCACTTTGTAACCTCTGCATTTTGTAGTGGATTTTTTTAAAAGAAAGATAATATCCATCACTTGTTAACGTCCTCTCCAGAGGTTCCCATTCTATTCTGCTTGACCCCATTTGGAGACTTCAGTAGGATCCTGTCACCTCAGACAGCAACCAAGTCATGTAAAATCTATCACATTTCATTTGGGGTCATGACCCCCTCTTTAGACAGCATGAACCGATGGAGTCAGAGCTCAAACAAGTACCCGCAAAAATGGGGATAGCCATCAAAATCGCAGTCCTCAACCTGACCCAGTAACATCAGGTACTAGTAATCAGTACCTGACTACTGCCCGAAAGGTGATCCAATGGACCAATTCACCATTTTTTATTTTTACTTTTTAACTTCCAGTACCAATTCTTTTGACTTCCGGTATGGTACCAACGTTTTTTCAATTTTCCATCCCGAGTCCTGTACTGATGTACCATTTTACTGGTAGTTAAATCAGCAGCTCAGTAATGGTAACAGTATTTTGGGGGAATCACGTCTCCAATTTGGTACTTGAGCACCAACTGGGCACCCAATCGCCTACTCGAAAATGAGGATATTACCCGCGGGATGTGGGTAGCAAAGGCACAACCCATTTCAGCTCCACTTGGAGGTCTCCTTTCATAGTTTGGGAACTTCTGATCTACTTCCATCCCTTCCGTTTTTGGGATATTTCTCTTTCCACATTCTTCACTCCTGTCCTTCCAACCGCAGTAAATGCATGAAAGTCATGAGGTCGGGTTAACCTTGGACCGCCCACAATAATCCTGTATTTGTGATGAGATGGTAATTGATTGTGCGACTGACTTACTAAATATTATGGTCACATCCGTCACCTGTTGAGGTCAATGGCAAAACTCCCGTTGACTTTAATGATGAAGGATTGTCCCGCCTGCGTCTCTCATTAACAAACCGGCTGCGTTGATTAGAATGGCAATCCACTGAGATGTAGAGTTTGTCCATTGTTTCTCTGGTTTAGTTTATGACCTCTTGTCAATTGAATATTTTTTTATTTATGCATTTAATGATGTCACTGCTACAGTTCAAAACATTTTGCTGTCCAGGACCTGTAAAGGCCTGTTACATTCCTTAACCCCTTTCAGTTGGGGTATCATAACTGGGTTAGTTTAAAGGAACACGGTGGTCTTACAATTTATGTATTTAAACAAGCAATTTATTTAGCTGTGCAATTGGCACCGTGTTTGATTAGAAAATATGAAACAATTCAGTGTTTCCACCATTAATTAGAACAAAAAGACAGTCTTCAGGAAGTGTCACAAAACCTCCTTGTAATTTTACCCTCCTCTCAAGCTGTCATCCCTTCAAATTCATATGAACTATTTTTTAGGGATGGGGGAATGCGGTTCGGAAGTTCAGACCGAACTCGACCAGTTCGGTCGACCGAACCGAACTTCCGAACCGAACTCGATTTTCGAACCGAACCGAATTTCAGAACTCGGCTCTGTTCACCCATCCCTAAAAGATAATATTCCATTTAGTTCAATGGGGTTTGAATTTCCAAACTTTGTTCGGAAGTTCGGAGTTCGGACCGAACGTGAATAGTTCGGTCAAACGAACCGAACTTCTGAACTGAAGTGAATTTCTGAACCGAATTTCCAAACTCGGTTCTGTTTGCCCATCTGTACTATTTTTTTGAAGGGGGGAGGGAATGCGGATAAACTCTGTTGATTTTTCTTATCTTTGTAGGATACTATGTCGAGCCTTGAGCAAGCAGACAGTGCTGCTTTAATCAACGGGAGTTTGTGCTCTTTCAAAGTATTCTTTGCATTTTGTAGCTTTCTAAAACATTAACAATCTCTGGAACAGCTTAAATCAAGGCAGATAGCTAGCTACTACCCTTGGCTTTCCAGGACATCACAGAAATTCCAAAGCTTGAAGCAGTTACCTGAGTGCAGGGGTGTAGAGCTAGCTGCTACCATGGAGCAAGACTGAGCCCAGTGCTGGACTCTAGGAAGGCGCTTTGCAAGCAGGTTTTGCCCCACTAGGAAACATTCAGAGTTGGTGTGGGAGGTAGCACTGCCACCATTCTGCCTCCACCCACTCTGAAAATGGCCCAAGTGTATAATCTACCTCAATGAAGGCCCTGCTCAGCCTAAAACAAAACCTTTGCCAGGGATATTGTACCTTGCACGTTCTCTCCTTGGCGTTGCACCTTGCCCTGTTCAGCATCTTCTCACGGCCGTGGTATAACTAATAGCTGTATTTTATGAGGATGACACGTTCTGTAATAGCTAATATGAAACATGCTGTCTTTGTGACACCCGCAGGAGGTCTGGGCCAGCCTCACAGTGTGTGAAAACACAGGGGCACTCACTAGTCCTCAAGGTGTTTTACAGAGGGGGAAAATCACAAGTGGTATAAATTCATGGGCACCCCAGATGGCTCATGCAATCCTTTTGTGGGTAATGTCCACCTGTGACAGACTTGCTCTTCCCCTGGGAAATATCAGGCTTAGACCTGAAATGGATACCCGCAAAAACGGGCACACCTGTCAGATTTCCAGTACTTGACTTGAACCAAAAAGTTTGGGTACTTTTCAGTCGGGGACCCAAAATACCAAAATGTCAAAATACCGACAAACCTGCATACCAAAATACTGTGGTTTGTCCCAATTTCTTTTGACTTCTGGAAAATCTGGATTTCTGGAAAATTTTCAGGCATTATTGGTTTTTAAAATTATTATTATTATTATAAACATTTATATAGCGCCAGTCATGTACTTGGCGCCGTACAGAACATAGAAATGGACGCGGTCCCTGCCTGTCGCTTACAATCTAAAAGACAAGGAGGGGGAGACAGGGAGAGGGGACAGTGGGAGAGACAAGGGAGAAGACAAACAAACATTCAAACGGATGCGAAGTCTCAGGTGCGTGTGCTTGGCTTGGTTACAATCAGGTAGGTTGCAGCAGTCTGCAGAGGAGGGCAGACAGTAAGTATACGGGGAACGACTAGCAGGCATTGGGAAAGGCGGTGAGGAAAAAGTGGGTCTTGAGGAGGGATTTGAAGGAGAGGAGGGAGGAGGCAAGGAAGATGTGGGTAGGGAGGGAGTTCCAGGCATGGGGGGCAGCGAGGGAGAAGGGTCGAAGGCGATTAGGTGAGCAGGAGAAACGAGGGAGAGTGAGGGAGGGGACAGAGGAAGAGCGGAGAGTGCGTGCAGGTTTTCCAGGTAAGCTGGGGTACTTGGAAAAAAAGGGAAACAGAAATTCTGGTTTTCTGAGTAATCGAACAGTATTTGGGTACCGATCTGGCTTCCTGAAATGGTACCCAAAAATATGGGAATTATCCACGGGAACAAATCGGGTCCCTGTTTCATATATTTGCACTAGGCGATTCTGGGAGATGGATGCTCTTCCAGGAGGCAATCTTCATTATTGAAGGCAATCGGACTTGGCTATTGATTTCAGTAGGAGTGGGGCTATGCTTTCACGGACAGAATCACTGTTTCATATATGGCGGTTCCTCTTCTCTCTTGTTCTGGTCCCGTACTCTGCTTTCTGGGTAGCTCTGCAATTTTAAAACTAATTGGCCTGCCGCTGCTCTCAGGACAGGGAACCTCCCACTCCTAGAGTTTGGGGAGTCGATGTCTACACCTCATGAATCTCATTCAGTACAAACCCCTCGACTTCTCATTGGAAGAGGGTGGATTGAATCGCCTGAGAGCACCATGCAACTAACAAACAAGCTGGAGTGGTATCAGGAATATGCGTATAGATTAATTTAGGTAAAATGATGGGTAACTCAAGTCCCCACACTGGCTACCTCGTTTTGAAATGTGAGTATGCCTAATTATCCTCTTGGATATGTCTAGCCTACTAACCAGGGCCACGGGTGCTCAGTTCCCAAAATGGATCAATCTAGAGCATGATGAATATTCCTTCAGGAATAGGGTCTCTTAGGAAGGTCTTGAGGTTCTGCGTGTGGCAGTTGGAAAGGACAGTTAAATTTGTGTTAGAGATAGAGCATAAAGCTGGAGGGCACTGCTGTCAATCACTACAGTCTGTAGAATAGGTGGGACACACGCCAGAGAGGAAGTCATCCAGTGCCAATAGATACCTTTGTTTAGAATGTGTAGGTTTGAATTCTCCCCACTACACCAGCGATACAGCGGCATGGGGGGTGCAGGGCGGGAACTAGAGGACCCCTACACTCAGCGCCAGTCAGTGTGTGTGCATATCTGTCTAGCCCTAGGCCTCCTGGTTCTCTTGGGAATCCCCGTTAGAGCTGAAACAAGTACTCACAAGAACCAGGTGCAACCGTTGAATTTCCAGTACCTCAACTGAACTGAATATTTTGGGTACTTTTTGGTACCCAAACCGGTTTTCGATTGGGTACCTGAAATATTGGCAACCGGTATACTGAAATACCAAAATCCTGACAAATGGTATACCAAAATCCTGACTTATTTATTTTTTGTCCTGGATTTTTTCAGACAAATTTGGTATTTCAGTATACTGGCTGTCGGTGTTTTGATGTTTTGTACTTGAACAGTATATATATTATTCAGGTACGAATTCAGATATCTGAAACTGTACCCCAAAATGTGAGTGTTTTCCATAGGTACCAAATCGACTAGAGTTGAAATTAGAGCACACACATGTGCTACCCATATCAGCTCCACACCACAGTAAATCATAGAATTTTAGGGATGAAAGCTACACCAAAGGTCATCTAGTTCAATCCCCGGTCTTCTAGTCCAGGAGAACTTGGCCTGTTGCAGGGAAAGAAACTCAGGGATTTTCCAAAGATACAAACGACACCATAGCAAGCAGCTGATAGTAATACAGTGGTGATGTCGGGATTGCAACGTGGTTGATGTGATGTCCGAACTGCAGTACCATGTGGTAAACTGGTGGTACAGTGGTGGGGATGTTCCCCAGATTGGAACTGCCTTTTTGAAGGAAGTGGGCTGCCATCTTTTCAAGGATTTTTATCCTGGATTTCACCAGAGCAGTAGCTTTTCTTGTAATATTTCTTGTTTTTAATGCAAGAATCTTTTAAATGGTAGATAGGACGGACAGTAATGCGCTCATAATTAGAGCCAAATTATAGTGTTGTAGGGGACGCTGAAACCAATGGAAATTTACATGGATACAGGAGATGCTTAGGAGGCATAGGGATCACTTGGCGACCTCCTTTGCAGATTTTTGGCACGCACCTCAAGCTCCCTTCGGTTCGCCCTTCTATTTTTAGTATAACATTCTGAACTGGTCCTCCAGGGTCCCTAGAAGGGCTGAGACATGAGGTCCCAGAGGCAGGAAACAGTGAGTTGGTCCTACAAGTTGCCTAGGAGGGTTGAGACGGGAGATTCCAGGATTAGGAAACAGTGCGAATTGGTCCTCCAAGGTTCCCAGGAGGGCTAAGACATGAGACAGGAAACAGTGGGTTGGTCCTCTGAGTTGCCTAGAGGGACTGAGGTGGGAAATCCCAGGGATGGAGAATAACAAGCTGGTTCTCCGAGTCCACGGTGCCTAGAAGAACTGGTACCTAGGCTGAGATCCCAAGGATGGTGAGGAGTGAGCTGGTCCTCCAGCCTGTGTGGGATGAACTGGGGGAACATGTGATGACTTTGCCCTGATGCCAATGACATGTTCCTTGGGGCCTGGTGGTTAAAGGAGTTCTTTTTATGAGTGGGTGTTGTCTCAGGCAGATGTGTCCCCAGCAGGATAAATTCCTCATAGTTTTGTGAATAGAACCTTGGAACTCCGATTTTCCCACCCATATAATTCTGCCCCTCTCCCTGCTTATTTGACCCCAGAATCGAACTGCGTGCACTGGGTAAGATCTCGCCAGGGAACGAGCTGAGTGTTTCCTACATAGATTTCCTCAATGTCAGCGAAGAGAGAAAGCGGCAGCTGAAGAAGCAGTATTACTTTGACTGCACCTGTGAGCATTGCCAGAAGGGCATCAAAGACGACCTTTTGCTGGCCGCAAAAGAGGGCGAGGAGAAGGTACGTAGCTGGCTTCACTGGCCCTTGCTTATGGTTTGGTTCCAAACGCTCTATGAAACTGGGCATTTTCAGTTTAAAATGAGTAGGGTAAAGAAACGGGAGAAAACAACGGGAAAGATCAAAAGTAGGCCGGCAACGAAATTCCGTCTTGGATTCCGTTTTCAACTGATCCGGCCATTCTGATTAATACATTGAAACGAAGACCGGAATACAATCTGATCCACGTTTGACTGTAATGATCAGATTTACTCCTGCTCCTCCTGCACACGTAAATGCCCCAAAATGGAGGCGCAAGTGCACTCTGACCGCCACCATTTTGAGTATGCATGGAGCAGTTGGATCTGGGATTGGAATTCCACTGCGGGACTGGGCCATGAGGCCGTGGGCTCTTTTCACCTGCCAGTGGGATTAATGTCTGACCTTATCCCAAAGTGCTTCTGTTTACCCATCTGCCATGGCTCTTCTGTAGGGGTAGAAATTTGTAGTGGGGCTGAACCCAGTCAGTCCCTATCGAGGAGCCGTAACAGACCACTGGTCTAAGCACACTGAGATCTCAGTTAATATAAAATAGTCCATTTCCATGATGCTCCCCATATACAGGGTTTGATCAGAAAAGAAAGAAGTACCCACAAAAACGGGTAAACCTGTTGAATTTTTGGTATTCAACTCGGCCCGCCCTCTTTGGTTATGAATCGGTACCTGATTTAGTACCCCCGATGTACTGATTTACCAACTTCTGGTACTGAGTTTTTGAGTTTCTGTCCCGTGTTTTGAGTTGCTGTTATTTTTGCTATTCTCCTGATTTACCAATTGGTAAATCAGTAATGATATTTCCAGATTTTCAAGGGAATTGGATACTTGATTGGCACTCGGGAAGTCCATGGGTAATACGTCAGGTGCCCATTTCAGGTCTAGGTTTGATCTTACTCCACTGACTTGGCCCAGGTGAGCAATAGGAGCTGGATGGGGCCTGATATTTAGTAACAAGGTGTCCTTCGGGGGGTGGGGTGGGGGGTGCAGCTATGGCCAGATACACCAGTGTGCTTCAATGGCTCTCCCCTACCTTTCCCAGCCCTCTCCGGAGGCAGTGAAGGAGGCTATCCAGTTCTCCAAGGACACGTTAGAGAAGATTGACAAGGCCCGCTCTGAAGGGGTGTACCATGAAGTAAGTTGCTTTCCTGCTGTCTCAGTGGCCCAGAGCTGGTGGTCCTGGCTGGTTCCTACGGCACCATGGGAGAAAGCCCCTCTGCCTTTTCTCCATTGCTTATTGCTGACTCCCTGTCTGCAAGTTGTCTCTTGAAGCAATAGGTCATTGGACCGAAGCCCAGCCCCTAGAAGGCTTACAAGACACAGGGTGGCTTTAGACATTGGTTCAAGGCTGCCAACACGTGGCAGACCTGGCCATATAGCTAGGTTGTTGTGTACAAGCATTCACTCAATTGGCTACCTACCTAGCTGGTGGGGGGAAGAAAGGGCTTGCCGGATTTGGGAGCAACATGTGGTGGCCTACTCCCACTGCTTCATGCTCCCTGGAATGGGAATTTTCTCTTGCTGTCACCAGGGACGGTGCCTCAGCAGCAACTGCAGCAGTGTCGAGGAAGAGACTGAGACTGCCCCCCGGTCCACTCCCCATCCCCACTGCCACTTCCCTTCTAGGTGCTGGGGAAATGGCAGCAGGAAGTGGACCGGGGGGGGGGGGGGGGATAGACACCTCTAGTCTTCTCCCCACCACTACTTATTGTAGCAGCAATAGGGAGGGGAGCAGGGGAAGACCCCAGTCAGCTCCTTCCTGCCCTCACATTCCTTGCACATAGTTGTTGTGAGGTGTTGATCCTTTTCAAAGTTCACCTTGGGCTGACCTGCTGTGTGCCGGCTACTCTCAGAACAGAGACAGAACCAACAGAAATTCGGAATTCCTTGGCTTTGCCCAGCAGCAGCTACTACCGCAGCATGGTGTTGTGACTTGCCCAAGGCCGCCCAGTGAGTTCATTGACTGGGGTGAGATTCAGACCCCGGTCTCTCAGGTCCAAGTCTAGCACCTTCTCCACTACAGCACACACTGGCTCTCGACAGACATAAGCATGAAACACACCAGCTACAGGACTGCGTCCCGCCAGGTGCGCATGGCCGAAGCAGTCAGTGCTGAATGCTCCCTTGCATTAATTTGCTTTCGATGGCTGTATCTAGGTGGTGAAGCTCTGCCGTGAATGTCTGAAGAAGCAGGAAGCCGCACTGGGGGAGACTAACATTTACCTGCTCCGGATTCTCAGCATCGTATCCGAGGTCCTCTCTTACCTCCAGTTCTTTGAGGAAGCCGCTGGCTACGCAAAGAGGATGGTGGATGCTTACATGTATGTGCAGAAATCTTGCCTCTCATATGATGGTTCTTTTTTTATTGTATCATTTAATCCATCTAAAGCACAGGCCAAATCTACGTACAGGCCCTGTGGTTGGTTCTGTTCTCACACTGGTGTAAAATTTACTGGCAGAGGGTAAAACCTGTGTAATGAAGGCCCTGTCTGTTAGTTTGTTCTCAGAATTGTTTTTTGGGTGGTAAATACCTCCAACCTCACTTTTACCTCCCCTGTGTTGCCACAAACAGGGGAGCTAAAATGAAGATGTGGGGGATCTACCTCTGCAAACAACTGGGGTTAATGTGGGTAGGGAGGCTCGTTTTCCATAAAGCATTCTCCTCTATACTGGAAAGAAGAAGGGAAGTCCGTACTCTGTTTAGTCTGCCACTGGCCCAGCAACTCCTCCTTCTGCCTGTGTTTGTGTGAGGTGAACAAACATATCTTGTGTCACTGATGGCTTGTTGTTTTAGTGCCCCTTGCTGGCAGTTGCCTGCAAGCTCCTAAGCAGGGAGACCAGTTTGCTCATGAGAGCAGAGGTGAAGGGAGTTACCCTTGCTTGTGAGAACAAACTCTTTATCACCATGGCAGGCTTTTTGGACTAAGTAGATACCCTATCGTGGGCAGTAGCCTTGTGTGTGTGGCACCCAGGAGCATGTGGGTCTCTCGAAGTTTCTCAGGAAAGGCTCTCTTGAACATTTCAAGAGTTGTACTAACTGCTGCCCCCACAAACACCCTGCTCATATGATGTGTGTGACTGTCTGGGGTCTTGTGATCAGGGCCGGCCTTAGAAATTGCGGGGCCCTGGGCGAACACAAAATGCAGGGCCCCCTCAGCTCCACGCGCTTTCCACAGTCCGCCCACTTTCCCACGGATCCTCCCACTTTCCTGTGGCCCCACCCATTTTCCAAGGCCCCGCCCACTTCCCTTTGACAATTAGAGAATTGTCATATAAGTTATTTTTAACTTGTCTGTACAATGTGCTCCAAAGAACATTTAAATCTGGTTTAGATGAAAGAGAGCCCAGGACACAGATATAATTAAAAAGCAAAGACTCTTATTTAAAGCACAGGAGGGCACGCACACAACGGATAGGGACAGATTATCCATGGCCTGAACCCTCCTTCTCTGGAGCATATTCCATCCTATTACACTCCCAACACAGGCGTTCAAACATCGATCCAGCTGATCAAACATAGATCAAACAACCCCCCCACAGTCACAGCACCCCCCATGAAGGCAGGGATGAGGAACTGAACCTCAGGCCCAGAGCAGCCAAACACAGCTCTCAGCAAAACTTTATTAGTGTGACCCCTTTCCAGTTCTTGGATTTAAGGGTCTCAAGCACCAAAGCACTAAAACCCCAGATAAACGAATCAAACATGAAACAACTCCCCCACGCCCACAGCGCCCCCAACCCCTTCCCAAACCGCCCCCAGATGGCCCCACTCTACTCCCAAGGCCCCACAGACACGTGTAGCAGCAGCACAAAGGAGCTCACATCAAGAAAGAGGAGGAAGAGGTATTGGCCGGGTGGCCCTTAAACTTACCTCAAGCTGCTGCTGCTGGGCCTGGGTCTTCTGGGAGCCGGGCTGGAGGCTGGCAGGCGTAGGTTGCTAAGCAGGAGGGGACAGCAGGAACGTTTTGCTAGGTCTCTCCTTGGGCAGGGGGGTGGCTCCCTTTTCCCCCCCCAGGAGCCATGGGGGGGTGGGGGCAGCCATCAGGGGGTGAGGGGGGACACTCATGGGAGGGGGAGGGGGTAGAGGGAGCAACTCCCCCCTCGCGCGCACACACTCACCCACACACACACCCTTCTCTCTTACACACCTCTCACACACATTCATTCTCTCACACACATTCATTCATTCGCTCTATCTCACACATGCTCTCACCTCTCTCACACACCCCCATTCAAACTCACACACACACTTTCACCTCTCTCTCTTTCACACGCACACCCATTCATGCTTACACCGCCACACACGCTTTCATCTCTCTCTCTCTCACACACACACACACACACCCATTCAAGCTTCACAACTGGAACTGCCCGCGGCACGACCCCCACCAGCGCCAGCGGCAAAGTGTTCCAAATCCCACGCCAGGAAGTTGCATAAAGCAACTTCCTGTGAGGGAGGGGGGACGTCACGTGAGGGAGCGAGGAGGTGGAGCCCAGGCCGGCGGGCAAGCCGGAATGGCTGGTGAAAACGTGGGGCCCAGTGCTGTGGGAGGGAAAGGGAGGTCTCCGGGGGAGCAGCGTGGTGGGTGGGTCAAGTGGTGGCAGCGGCGGGGCTCTGCCCCGCACGACAACTCCGGCAAGCATGTGTGCTGCCCGAAGGCTGCAGCCCCCCCAAAAATTAATGAAAAAAACCAACACAGCCCCCCCCCCCCAAAAACAACACAGCTGAGCCCAATTGCGGGGCCCTGGGCGGTCACCCCGTTGTAAGGCCGGCCCTGCTTGTGATCAGGATTGGGGGCGGGGGGCATTTTGTGTGTGTGTGTGTGTGTACAGACTGTCAAAATCCCCTTAGCCCGCCTTGTGTATCAGCCTGGAGCAGGCGTGGGGAACCACTCCCCTCCCAGGGGCCACTTAACCATAGGTTTCAAAGGCTGCATAGAAGTTGGGGACTTCTCAGGAAGGTGCACTCAGGACGG
The DNA here is from genome assembly GCA_003113815.1 of Sphenodon punctatus. Lineage (NCBI taxonomy): Eukaryota > Metazoa > Chordata > Lepidosauria > Sphenodontia > Sphenodontidae > Sphenodon > Sphenodon punctatus. Next base: position 880,608 of record QEPC01005526.1, read on the forward strand.
AGTACCCTCAGGAAGAGTGCAATCTGTCCCCTCTCCTCGAGCGCATGCCCGCATCTCTGCTACCGTCCCTTGAGCTCAGTCTTTCAGCGCTTGGGGGTAGGAACTGGTTGCAGAAACGAAAACTAAAATGAATGCTGTGCCTTCTGCACGCCCCGAGAGTCAAGGCAGACTGTTTCACCCCTAGGTCTGCTCGTGGGGGGGGCTGCCCCCCAGGTCTTCTACAGCTGTGGAAGGTTTACATGGAGGCAGCCACGGCCTGCAGTCTTCCCACGCAGTGCTCCTCCCCTGCACCATAGAGAGATGGGTGGATTGCCAGCCGCTCTAGGCTGCTGCCCACGCCTCTATGGCTGTTGCCGGGGCAACCCCCAGCTGGAGGCAGAGCTGCAGCGGCCTGTCCAGACTCTGCGAGTAAATGGACTGCTGCTCTGCCCCCGGCCGGTGCTCTGTGTTTGGACGGCCCGTTCCACCGCCTTTATATGGATGGGCTGCCCAGGGATGGAGTGGAGCAGGTGTCTGTCTAAAACCAGCCACTGTATTATCAGAGGCGTAGCACGGCCGTGTTAGGCCCCTCCCCCTTTAAGGGCAATAGGGTGGGGTCTCCAGGGTAAGGGGAAGCAGGGCTTCCCCATTAAGGTAGGGCTGCTTCAGCTCCCAGCCCTACCCCCCCCCCACCTTTGGTGCGGCAGCAACTCTGACAGGAAGGACGTTTTCAGAGTGGGTAGGGGTGGAACCAGTACTCCGCCCCCCCCGCCCCACCCACTCACTCTGAAAACTTTCATCTTGGCAGGGTCTTTTGCAAACATCTTGGCTGCCACTAGGAAATTTTCAAAGTGGGTGAAGGTGGTGCCACGTGCTGGCCCCACTTCCCTTGAAAAACTTCCCTAGAGGTGCTCAAGTTGTGTGCAAAGGGGTCCCCTCAGACTCCAGGCACAACTGAGCCCCCTTTATCCACGGTAGCTACGCCCCCCCCCCCCCAATATTACAAAGCTGTCTCTCCGCCTAATAGAACTAGCTTTTTGAGACGTCTCTCCTTCAGCATACTGTTTCCATGAGTCGTACGCGCTCGCAAATTGCAACTTGTCGAACTAACCACGCTCTCTGCTTTCCCAGGAAGCTGTACCATCCCAACAACGCCCAGCTAGGGATGGCGCTGATGAGGGCCGGGGTGACACACTGGCATGCTGGCCTCATCGAAGCAGGCCATGGGATGATCTGCAAGGCCTATGCTGTTCTCCTGGTGACCCATGGGCCTACCCACCCGATTACCAAGGATCTGGAGGTAGGCAACCACTCCGTTCCTGTGCGTTTGCTTGGGCATTATACTGGTGGGTGGGTATAACTGTGGGTGGCTAGATAAATAATAATAATTAAAATTTCTCGGCATGAATTGGAATGAACTAATTGAGAAATGCATTCTGGAAGGTTAGGATTTCACTGAAATTTTTTCCCCATGCGACTAGGTCAGTTTGCACTCGGAGAGAGCTAAAGAGGAAAGCCTGAGGCTTGGGCAACTGGGGCATGCAAGAGGTAGATAGATCACAGGCTAATCTCCAGTAGATCATAGTATGGAACAGGGGGCCAGCCTCTAGAGAGAGAATACTCCTTTCTCCTCCCGAGACCAGTTCCTGAAGCGCCCAGCAAGAGAAGTCCTAGTAGATTACCTGAAGTTGACACTTGGATCAAGCAGACCTGCTATAACGTTGATACTAATCAGCCAAAACGTCACTAGAAAGAGATCTAATGGTGGTGTAGAGACTTGCTAGAACAACTCTCGGCATTTACTTCAAGGGATCACTAGGAAACTTTGTTGTGACTGCTACCATGTTGGCCAACACTAGGGATGGAGCTAGGGGACACCCAGAGCCTGTGTTTTTATAGGCCCTGAATTAGTAACAAGCCCATAACTCCTCTGTGGAGGCAGCATGGAATGATCCCCACTGACCAGTAGGAATCCTCTGTATAAAGGTATAACTCATGGCAGGCTCCTTGCTGTCATCCCTTCAGGCCATGCGCATCCAGTCCGAGATGGAGCTGCGGATGTTCCAGCAGAATGAGTTCATGTACTACAAAATGAGAGAGGCTGCTCTGCAAAACCAGACCATCCAAGTCATGCCAGAGCCCACCAATGAGGTGGCACCAGGCATCTTCCAGAGAAAGCAATAAAGCCATCATGCAGCGTGGGTAGCCATATTCCCACAGGAAGGATGCAACATCAGCCATTTCAGTCCAGAATAAGAAGACCAGGACACCTGCCTCATTGAGGTGGCATTGAACACATGGATCTGCTGGGAACGACTCTTGGCAAACACTGTCTTTTTACAGGCTCAGAGCATTAGTTAAGAAGAATGTTACAGACTGTACAATGCCTTCTTGCCCTGAGTGATCATCCTGGCACTGCTTAGCAGCCAATGACTCATCGGAGTTGCAATTCCAAATGAGCTTCCTTTCCTGCACAGCCAAATCCTGAGGGCTTCCCTCAGCTCCAGAACCAGTTCTTAGTTGAGCAAAATTTTCATTGATGTCATCAGGGGTTTGCTAAAGTAAGGATGGAGTCTGGAGGTAGTAAGTGCTGAGTAAGGGCAAGCAGGCTCGTCAATGGGAGTCTTGGCTGTGTAAGGACTGAGTGAAATGAACATCCATGGTGGATACTCAACCCAATAAATTCACCTGCTATGATTTGGATCTGATGAAGCCAATATTTAGCAACACTGGGATCTGAATAATTTGGTTCTTTCAGCTCGGTCATTTCAGTATGTTGAAAGTAACCAAAACAACTAAACTGAAACAAATGAAGAATCCAAAATGAAACAACCAAACAGGTGGCGATGTGTGAATATCCGTTTCGGTTGCACATATCATTTGGGTATTTGGAGGGCTCTCTGAAAATGCAAACTATATCTGAAAATGCAACATCTACTCTTCATTTCATCCTTATAGGGGCAGGATACTGGTCTGCCATTAAAGTCAAGGAGAGCATTGCCGTTGACTCCGGTAGCTGGAGGTATTTCCTGAATCCATCAGGATCTAGTCTGGGAAGAACGCTGTAAGCGACAGCGTGCTTCATATACAAGTGAGCTTATTTTTCTGCCGTTGGCAAGGGCTTTTGAAGTGCAGCAGACAGTCAGCCAAATGTAACATTCTTTGGGTTTGCTTAGGCAGGCGAACTTAGGTATCAACACTACTAGAGCAACAATAATTCAGCACTCATCAGCCTAGAGTAGAAACAAGTATCTGCAAAAATGCCTCTACCTGTCAAAATTACAGTACTTGATCCAGCACAGTAACATCAGGTACTAATCTAATCAGTACTTGATTAGTGACTCTGGACTACGTACTGTATCAATAATTGCTCTGGGCAATTATTGTTTTACTCCTATTTTAATATATATTCAGGAAGAAAATGCTTGTATGGGGGAGGAGAGGGGGAAAGAGAGAAGGGTCCTGAGATTGGGAACTTGGATCAGTTGTACCCATTTCCTCTCCTTTGGCTTGTCGAGAACTAAAGTTTCAATTCTCCACTGCCTCCCATAGAATAAGTGCAAATGAATCCCTGTCTAGTTCACCCCAACAACCACCCTGTTAGGTTATTATCATTCCCATTTTACAGATAATTTGCCCAAAGACCACCCAAAGAGCTCATAGTTAAGATGGGCCTGGAACTCCAGTTGCCCAGATCCAAGGCCAACACTGTATCCTACCCCCTAGGTGATATTGGGGTAGTTTCCTTGCCTGTGAGAGGTGTGTCAGTGATATGGAAACAGCACAATGTTTTCATTGCTCCTAATGGCCCCATTCTTCAGAGTTCCTTACTTGACTGTGGCTTACTCCGTCTCCAGTATTGTGCTGTGAAGATTGAGCCGACTATGTTTAATGTTACATGCCAGCTACACCAGGAGCAAAAACTCTTGTCCTTGCTAAGTCGATATTACACTACTGCCATCTTTGGGATTGGTTTATGCTCTGTACAATGTTAGTAGCAGGTTATGTTGCAAGAGCCTTCTGTTTCCTGATTAAAAATACAGGACAACCAGCATTTTCAAATAACAACAAAAAGGGTGTTTCTATGTTTCAAAAAGCAAATGAGTTTCTTGTTGATCTCCAACATTAAGTGACAGATGGGAATCATTGAGCGACATCAGCATTTTCTCACTTCCTCTGACCAGAAAATTTCATTAAAAAAAAGAGACTGGATTCTCATTCCATCAACACTGTTATAAGCCACATAACTACTGATTTTGCTGGAGTTGCTTCAGATGATCAGAGGTAAGAATCTGGCCCATAGGATTCACCAATTCTCATAACTGGCCTCCAGTCGGGTCAGGGAGGCGTGAGTGGATCAGTCCAGGTAAGGCCTAGGTTCTCAAACTGGGAAGGATGGACTCACCAGGGGGCTGTGAAAGGTGTTCCATTGAGAAGAACCTCAACATCTAGCTCCGTATTCTCTCACTGAGATAGGGGGAACCTCCAGAATAATGAGGTGGCAAGGGTTGGCAAGAGTCAACCAAACTGAAGCACCCCAAGATTTTTTTCTGGCTTTCTTTTCTGACCCTGAAATGGGCCGTATAAGTCTGTGGCAAGGTGGTTCCCTGACCCCAGGTAGTTCCCCTCAGGATCAGACCCCTCCAAGTAGCCAGGCCCACACCAGGACTTGGCTCAATGCTCTTTATTGACAGGGCCACATTCTTCCATCCTATACGTACGTCCAGTTCAGTCTCTCACCACCAAATCCAGAGCTCCCCACTCACATCAGCCCTCCTGGCTCCCACTCAGAGCCCTGCTCCCTCAGACAGTTTCCCCCTCAAGGCTGTTCCCCTGCTTGACTGAGTGAGACAGTGTCTTTTTATACCCCTGGGCTGGCTTGACCACGCCCCTCCTGGGTGTGCCTCTGAGGCCCAGTGCTTGGCCTCTTAAAGGGCCATTACTCACTTCAGCCTCTGCTCTGCCAGAGTCATACCCTGATCTGTCACATTTCAGGGTGTACTCTCCTACTAGGAACATTTCCCAGGGCGCTCCACCTCTCCCCCTTCTTGAATTTAACTGCCAGGGCTGAGTCCTGACACAAGACCTGCCCCCCCCACAAATTAATCCCAACAGGCAGGGCCAAGAGTGCGACAGGGTAGTACTCTGTCCAGCGTCCTGGTGCCACCAGCAAGCCTTATATGCTGGCTGGTGGCCAATCAGGCAGCTGGGGGACAGGGCAAGAGCTGAAGACAGACAGGAGAGGCATGGCTACGGCCAGAGTAGGAAGCCTCTTGAGAGGAGACTCTGCCCCCACTTTGCCTCAGGCCTAGTGATGCTGCAGGCCCAGCTACTGCTCCAAGAACCATAGAGACAAGGGTTCAAGACGCAGGGTCTGCCAGCCACCAGCATGGCTACAGCATATTTCTGGCTACGCATCCCCCCCTAGACAAGTGGCCTCCATAGATGCTCTAGCCCCCACAAAAGCTCTGCAAGGGCACAAATCTGACCTCTGGGAAGGGTGTCATTTCACCGACCCTTAGCCACACCCCTTTGGTCCATCTCTAGCCACCACCACCACCCCAGCTTCCAGATTGGCAAAAGAGGTGCCACGGTTGCTTTTTGGCATAGAAAGAGGCGCTGAGGTCCGGCTGCGGCAAGTCGTACCACACATGGAGCTCTGCTGCCCCGGTGGCCAGTTGGTGGGAAATTGTGGAGCCGGCACTTGGGAAGGAGAGATCCACCGCAGGAGAGGCCAAGCAGGGCATCGTGAGATGTTCTAACTAACTCATTAATTTTGGAACCCAATGTAGATGCTACCCCCCCACCCCACCCGAGTCTGTGCAAGCCCAGGAATGTTAGACCCCCATGAAAGATGCCAACACTTGACAACCCTGGAGGAGAAAGCCTTCTCTTACCCACAGAGCAGAAAGAACAAAGAGGAAACCATGGAAGTTCATCTCTAGTAACTAACTACTCCACCCAGCGCAGCTTCCCTCAATCCCCACCCCGAGTGAGAATGTTGCTCAGTCTTGTTTGCACCGATCCCGTTGCCCCCAAAGTTGCCCATTTGGTTCTGCTGTGTTTGGTTCACAAGGAACTGGTTAGAGACCTCTGAGCAATGGAGTTCATCAACTGCGAGTCGCAAAGCAAGCAGCCTCTCTACCAACAGTGCAAGACACAACCAGGTGAGCTTTAATACAAATTGGACTTTATTACACACTTTCTTTTACACAGTAAAAGTAGAGACCCCCCCTCACAGGGCGTCTAGATTTTCTTGCTGATCCTCTTGTAGGTGATGTCCCCCAGGGTCAACGTCTAAAACCCAAACCAGAATGTGAGTTTGTGATCATGCTAGCCTGCGGATACCACCGATGCACCCCACGGTCCTCGGCGCCCCCCGCCAAGATGGTGCCCCAAACACAGAGAAACGGAATCTTGTTTCGTTTACACTGCATTAGTGATGCTCTCGGAGGAGGATTCTCATATGCAGGGGTGATGTTAGAGTTTGTGGGGCTCAGGGCAAAGATAAAAACGTGGAGCCCCCATTGCCCAACCCTCCAGAGCCCCCACCCCTTTAACTTCCTACTGAAAGGCCCTGCTCCCACAACCCACGGGGTTTGAAACAGGTCTTCCATTTTCAGTGAACCGTTAGCCCTCAACGTTTTCAATCAGAATTTATCATCAGCCATTTTGCAGATGTTGTGAGAAATGGAGTCGGTCGTACCGTGCAGGCACAAATGGCGGCGGCTATTATAGTTTTGTTGGATGGCAACCGCCAGTTTGTGCAGGTGCAGTACGGCTGCACCATTTTGTGCAGACACAAAATGGAAAACACAAATTTGTTGATTGTTGTTCCCACCCAAAAAAACCCCCCACATTGGAACAAGCATTTGTTCCATTTTTTCTTTGCCACAACAACTGAACTGTCTGGAGCTGTTGGGACCGAAATCCAGTTGGAAACAAAGTTTTAGACCTACCCCTATCCCAGTAGTGGGGTGGAGGGGAGAGCTGGAAGAGGCCCTCACAGAAATAGCCCATCCTTGGGTCTCCGGAGCGCTGGACCCAAGGTGTCCAAGACTGGCCTCCCTGCAGCTCTCTCTCCAACTGGGGTGTGTGTACGCACACAGCCCATGGCCCCTACCGGCCCTGCTTAATTCCAGCTCTGCCCATATAAGTGAGTGGGCTGGTGGAGATGTGGCTAGTTCTCTGCTATTGGGGAGATCAGGATGAAAAAAAAAGGCCTGGTCTAAAATGTGTGTAGTGTAGCTCAGCCTTGATTATCTGAATGGGATCAACCAACCCTCTCTGGAACCGAGTTATTTATGTTCCTGCCATGAGCATCATGTGTTAAGGAGAGGCAAACTGCCTCAGTTTCCCCATCCCAACTTTGCTTTGCCCCAACTCCTCACTGCTCCCAACCACCTTGGCCGCCCCCACCCGCTGCTGGTGCGCGGGAGGGTGTTCCATCGGTGGGAACATCTGTGGAAATGGCTGGCGGGGGCAGGGGAATGGGTGTGCACACGGTGTTCGTTTGTGTGAACACCATGGGCGATGGGTGGGGGTGCATGTGCGCTCCAGTGCAACACCCACCTCCACCCATAGGGCCCTCCGAAAAACCAGAGGAGACCCCGTGTGTGTCTGTGTAAGAGGACACCCATCCCCCCTGCCCCCATCTGTGTAAAGACAGCCCTTATCTATCCCAGCCCCATAGTCTGGAGAAGACTTGCTGCAGTAGAAACCTAAAAAGGGCTCTATTGGAGCAGGCCAATGGGTAGGATGGCCATACCACCCCTTTAAAAGGGCACACTTATAAAAAATAGATGGTAAAGAGCTACACTGGAACCAATCCAACCCTACCAATGGTCCATCCAGCCCAACCGCCTGTCTCTGGCAATGGCCAATCCATCTTCAGTAGCTTCTCTCTTGCAACAAATAATGGCCCTCCCCTTCCAAAGAAAGCTCACGTGGCAATTGGCTGCAATCTTTCCCCACACCTGGTCCAGTCTCATGAACTTACATTGATGATAGTGTCCCCTTGTAGCTCGGTGACAGATCGGAGTCCTTTCAGGTCAGCCACCAACTTATTGTCGCCTTCCATCCGAACGACAGACTGAGGAAGGGACGGGGGGGGGGGGAGGAGAGAAGGCGAGAGAGAAAGGTTACCCCCTGTGGCATGGGAACAGGTTTCTATCACAGAGCGCACGCACCTCTGTGGATCTAAAAATGGGTCCTCCGATGGCGCCGGACTCAAACAACCACTCCCTCCCGTCCAGACGATGGTTCTCTTTCATTTAAAAATGTATGGATTCCCCCAGGGGGTTGCTATTAAGGGCCAAGATATTCTTTCAGGTTTTAAAGCAGCCTGCAAAGTCCTCTGCTCCTGAGGAAGGGAGAGCCTGGTGCAGATTTTGCCAGCATCCTGGACTTGATATCTGGTGAGAGGTTACTGCTGCCCTTCCCTTCCAAAAACAGGAGCAATGCAGTATAATGAGCTATAAATCCACACCACAGAGCAAACATTAGCCGAGGAAGGAGCTTCCAGAGTGGGTGAAGAGTCAGTGCCAGCTCCCTGTTTATCAAAGACGGATGACTGTTTTAGGATTGCATGTTTCCCTCATTGTTTGAAGTGAACTCACCTCTGTGTGTGTTTTTCACACCGTACAAGATCACAAAAACAAAACCTTCCAAGGGCTCCTCTTGCAGCCACGGGGCAACAATGAGCAGCATTTAGTTCAGGTTTTCTACCTGGGTATCTCAAAGGGAAAGCGAGCCACATCGTCCTTATTCTACAGATGGGAAAACCGAGGCCAGGATGGTTTTTCAAAAGGGGCTTTTAAGTTTGGATGCAAGCTCGAGCGGAAATGGTTGCCCAGTTTGGTACCTGTGGGTAAGACCTGCGTTTTTGGGTAACGTTTAGGTTATCTGAATTGATCCCTGAGTACACCCCCACCCCGCCAAATCAAAACTTTGGCTTTCTGGGTTTTTTTGTACACAAAATTATCCCAACCACACACCCCCCAAAATACCCACCCACCCCATTTTCTAAAAATCTGGGACCAGAAGTCCAAAAATCAGGATGAAAATGGTATTTTGGTATGTCAGTAATGTATTTTGGTATTCAATCGGACACTGTTTCAGGTACCTAAAAAGTACCCAATATTTTTTTTAGTTGAATCGGACTGTGAATTTGGTTGGTATACCCATTTATTTGGGAGTGGGGGTCACCCACTTCAGTGCTAGTGCAAGCCTCGGAGCTGAATTTTTATCCCTGCCGAGTGAGTTTAAACAAGTCTTGCTGTCTGTTCTAAATCCATGTGCTAGGAGACTTACTGTAGTCGTTTGTTCACACCTAGGACAGTGGGTCGGTGACTGGCTACACCTAGAGAACATGCACGTGTTCCTGAGGATATTACCTACTGGAGTGCCCCTTTTTTGCCGAGACTATGATAAGAGCTAATTTGTTGACTCCACTCTTAAAGCCAGTCTGTAATCAAACTAGGAGAGAGAAGGGGATGTGGTTGTTTCAATCAGTCTACGTAATTACCAACGTAGCTTTTTGCTTATTTAGCAGAAGGAATAAGGATTAAATGCCCTGTAATTCATATTTCATAACCTTCTGTACTCCGCCTTGGTGTTGTGAAATTTGATAATAATTAGTATTGGTAGAGAGAACAAGGATTCTTAACCCTTGACACAGGTTTACCTTTCCCTATGGTGAAATTGTGGGGTTTTTTTTAGTTTTATGTATTATGTACTTTGTTATGGCTGTGGCAAAAGCTAGTGCCTTTTAATAAGAAACACCCTATGAAAGTTAAGCTGGGGGCTATGGCAGAACTAAATTCAGGGGAGTAGGGGGTTAGAAAGATCCTTTACTCTGCCCTTTTCTGCCATAACCACGCTCCTTTTTGGTATTGTGATGTCACTGCAATTGGAAAGGGGGTGTGGTCATACTGGAATAGAAACACACACACCCCCGCGCATTCGAAGGGCTCAGAAGAGTCAGAGCCAGGCGGGGTGCAACCGCAGCACTTTCTTTGTTGCCCCCCCACCAGTACCCATGGGTCAGGCCCTTCGTTTCTGAAGGAGGACACCCTTGAAATTAGAGCCCAGTTTTGAAAATCTGTCCCTAAGGGATTTCTCTAAATTAACCTGCTGAATCTCTAGCAGGGCAAGGAGTGGCCCCCACATGTCCCCAGGGGCCTTATCGTTGAACAATGCTGCCTCCAGCTTCCTTCTGGTTCATTGTATTCTCCTAAATCCCAGGTGGTCAAAGTGGGACTCAAGAGACCAATGAAATGACAGGCTACACTCCAGCCAATGCCCTCCCTTCACTCTTCTACCACAAGCTGCGGCCCACCGTAACCCCAGTCTCCATTACGTATGGTTGACCCGAGTGCATGGTGGGACTTCTAGTCTTCAGGGATACCCAAAAACCTGTTGCAGACAAAGAACCGGATACTCTGCTGGTTGTAAATGGGTGAAGTCCTTATGAAGTCAGTAGCGTTGGCAGAGATAAACTGCTTGTGACAAGTGCCGCCACTGGGCGTGTCAATTCATTAAAAGGGAAGGAAGAGCTAGTTCTTTTTCTCACAAATAGTTTCACCAAAGCAACAGTTTTATCTCAAGTTTAGTTTCACCACAAGTTTTACCTTGTTTTACCTCAGCCTCTTCCATGGTGAGGCCGCAGTGAGGCCGTACAAATACAGAGAGGTCCCAAGTGCCTCGTAAATACTGGGACTCATCCTGGTGACCAGCTTCCAGCAGGAGGCACTGAGCCAAATCGATCTGTAAAGGGGTAAGGAGAACCAAGTGGCCTACCTTGACCTTCTCTCCTGTCAGAGTCTCCAGCTCGGCCTCCTCTCCGAGAGTGAATTCATTGGTCAGCACCTTGGTGCCGGTTGTTACCGTGACCGTGAATTTCTTCCCATTCTGCACAATTTCTGAGATGCTCTTGATGTCTTTGCCCTTCTCAATCATCTCATCAGGAAGGCCTGGAGAGAGAGAGAGGGGGCGGGGGGGGGGGAGAGGCTGTGCTTTATGTTTATGGACAATCTGAGGATCTCTACTATGAAGGAGAAATTGGGAAGTCTTGCACACAAATGCTGGCCTCCAGGACCTGTGTAGCCTGCACTTGAGAGCAGGGACTCTTCCCTCTGAAAAATTGCTGTTGTCTCGATTGGTGAGAGCATGCGTCTTGGGGAGGGCGCTCAGCTTTCTGGAGGCAGCATGGAGAGATCTGTGTGATTTGGAGGGTGGGGGTGGAGGGTGGGGGCGTTTCTCACAATGCTACTCCAAGAGACACGCTAGCTTCACTGTGCCACCATCCACCAAAGTCTGCTTCCTGGGAGAAACGGTCTACAGGGCAGGCAAGACCTACTTGAGAGTGACCAGCTGGTTCATCCCCAGTTGGAGTGGAGATGGCATTTTAGCAAACTGGATGTCTGTCACCACTAACTCAAGGAAGACTCATACGCCAGGTCTTAGCCTCCATCTCACACAACTGGTTAGGAGTAGGCAGGGCTGGCCTTAGAATTTGCAGGGTCTGGAATGAAGATAAAATGTGGGACTCCTGGCAGCCCCTTCTCCAACCCGTGCCTTCAAGGGCACCTTCTGCAGGATGCCATTTCCTTTCATCTTTCCCCTTTTAAATTCTCTTAAAGTGGACCATATTTCATTGGAAAACACCAAGCACCATTTGGTATGGGGGTGCTACGTAAATAAAATTCTCATTTATTATTTATTGTTCTAGTGAACCATCAAAGACAAGACATATTCCTCCCCGTTCCCCAAGGACAGAAGAGTGAGCAGAGAGGAAAGGAGAGAAGTGAAGCGAAAGGAGAAAGGCCGAGGGGTTTTTCCAAAATCCTAAACCTGACAAGGCAAAGGGCATGTCACAAAAATTTATTGTCAACCAATGAAATGAACTAGCAGTGGACAGAAGAGTTGGAGAATGTTCGCCAACAAATGATAGAAAATCCTAATCAAAATTTTAAAAGCTTGCTTGGCTAAAAAGCAGATACTTTGGCCACCCTATTAAATGACCCATTTCCTCTTCAAAAGCCTGCGATCCTACACAGCCTGGGAAACAGGGATCAGCTGTGAGCAGTCACCTACTGGTGTATGAATATGGATTTAAACACTGGGTATTTTCAGATGTTACGAGATGACAGTCAACCACAGTGAACCACGCTCAATCCCGCAGCGGGGCCAAAGCACCCTGAACATCTGTTCAGCGGCCGCCAGATGTTCACCACAGTCAATACCCACATGGGGTCAAAATCAACCACGCTTCCGGAGCTCCGCCCCGGACCATCTCCGAAAGCGTGGTCAAAGAGATTCCTGACAGGAACCAACAAAAATGTCACGTCTGGACAGCAACCACTGGCCGGAATCAAAGAAAATGATTCCCAAAGCGCGCAGCGTTGCTGCCAGGCAACGAGCAACAACACAGGCCGGGGAGGGAGATTTAAAGGGCACACAGCAGCAGCCGGGACGAGCCGCCCCGGCGCCTTCCGGGTGCTTTGACCACGGCCCGGCCCGGGATCGGTGTAACGTCTGTTGCGCTGCCCTGGGCTGTGATCTGGCGGCCCGATTCCCTGCCGTGGTCCCAGTCCCGTCACGTCTGTTTGGAGCTTTTTTTGACCACGGGGGGTGGTTGTTCGGTTCAACCCCGCCGGGAATCCACTGTGGTGAATCGGGGCCGCGTAACGTCTGAAATCACCCACTGAAGTCACTAGAGGTAATATAGTTTTGACCTGAGCTGAGGATCAGGCTCATAACGACTAATGGTAGAAGGGACCACCATGACCATCCATCCATCTCCTCATCACCTTCTTCTTAACACAAGCTGTATAATTTCAACTGGTTGTTCCTGCATTCCAGCTGTGAATCCACAAAATATTTTGCTTTCCATCTGCAGGGTCTATTACTCAATTGTTCCCTGTGGCAACTGAGCAGAGGTCTAGAGGAAAAGGAGCTGAAACGGAGGAGAAAAGATTTAGGCTAAATAGGAAGAAGAATTTTCTAACCCTAAGGAATAAGGATATAGAGCCAGTGGATCAGATTGCCAAGGAAAGTGTCGCCTCCATCACTGGAGGTCTTTAAAAAATTGGTTTGATGATCACCTCTAAAGGATGGGTTAGGAATAGCTGGTCATGCTAAGGGGCAGAGAGTTGAACTAGATGACTTTTTAAATGTCCCCTTCAGTCCTAAAATTCAATGCATTTTAAGTACATAGAGTATACAAGGAAGAGGACCAAACACTCAGTTAGAGAAGATAAGATACTTTTTGTTCCAAACAGCTGGTGTTTGATTGGAACTTTTTCGGAACATTGGAACTTTTTCCTCGCTGCCTTTCCCAATGCCTGCTAGTCGTTCCCCATATACTTACCGTCTGCCCTCCTCTGCAGGCTGCTGCAACCATCCTGATTGTAACCAAGCCAAGCACACGCACCTGAGACTTCGCATCCGCTTGAATGTCTGTTTGTCTTCTCCCCTGTCTCTCCCACTGTCCCCTCTCCCTGTCTCCCCCTCCTTGTCTTTTAGATTGTAAGCCACAGGCAGGGACCGCGTCTATTTCTATGTTCTGTACAGCACCAGGCACATGACCGGCGCTATATAAATGTTTATAATAATAATAATAACATCTGATACACTAGAATAACTAAGCAACCAAGGATGAAAAAATGGAGCTGGAGATGGGAGAAGGAAGAGGAAGGTAAGGTAGGTTAGACTCCAGCCAAACTCACCAACAGCTTTCATGAATGGCACAAAGTTCTCCTGGGACTGGAGCTCGTATTTTCCGGTGAAACTCATGGTGGAGATGCTCTCTGTTCACCCAGTGGAAGAAAGGTGGCTCCCCCAGAGCCCAGGCTTAGTTTTATAAGGGTGCTGTTGCCTTGAAAGTCTGTCAGAGGTTACATGATGTAATTCCTTTATGGCCTCGCTGAAACATTAACTCGTGCCAGAGCAAGTCAGCAAAATTTCTCCCCATGTTAGAAGCCTTCAGTGGTAGGGGTGGCAGAGGATTTCCCATAAAGACCAGGAACTTCAAACAGAAAAAAAATATATAAGAAAAGCCAGTGCCTTTAATATATAAAGAAAAGCATCTTATGAATTGCAGTGCATTCTGTACAGTCAGAGTTTGGGAAACAGACATCTAATTAAAGCAGTAGGCGTGGGAAGGTCTTCTGGCAATGGGGTGAGGTGCTGTGTGAATCATCTGGGTGTTCAGAGAGATTCTTGCAAATATGTTCGTTGCTCAGTGCTGACACAAAGCGTCCTGGCATGGGCTGAAGGCTAGGCTACGTGCACCCAGGTATGATGCAAAGTTGGCAAAAATTGTAACCGCACGTTTTGCTGGAAACCATTGCCGGATTAGCCATGGATCCTGTCTTGCTTCTAAAGAGTTAGCATGTCACCTCAAAAGGATCCACAAATAAATGGAGGAAACTGAACCAAAATTCCTGGCTCAAGTTTCCACATACTGGTTCATTCTCACATGATGATTAAAATGCCCAAACTCATTTCAACCATTAACCCCCCACAAAACTTTGTAAGTAGATTAGGTTGCAACAAAACACTTTGCTCAAGATGCACAAGTGTCAGGACACAAATTGAGGTTTAACCATCATGGCTATATCCTCTTTGCATGTTTCTCATACCGTTGGAAGCGACACTTCCTGCTTTTAGTCCGCCAGCCTGCGTAACTAGCGCCCCACAATGCATTGTGCACAAAAAAGAAAAACCACATGGCATCCTGAGAGTGGCGGAAGAGACTGCGGGGCAAAACTGAAAGCGAGGGAAGCAGCAAGGGAAAAGCAGATCAATTCAGCAAAATCAGAATGGCTACTGGTATTCTGATCAGAATAAAGCTCCGATTGAAGTTCCAATTGGAATAACGTTCCAAACAAAACGCCATTTGGTATTTACCCATGTGCAGAATAGCTGGTGGTCATTTTGTCCTCAGGCAAGTCACCAAAAACCAATTTCAATCAGTCCAACAGAATTCCAGTTGGGGTTCCGATGGACCGACTGAAATTGGTTTCGGCGATTTGCACGAGGGGCAAAATGGTCGCCAGCCATTTGGAATTCTGTCCAGTTGGAATTTTGTCTGGTCCAATTTCCAATCAACCCAATCAAGCCACCCAGTTCTGTTGGAAATGGCACCTGAGTGGAATTTCAGCTACACCTTTAGCGGGGAGGCGCGGTGGTTGTCTCCCACCACAGCGGGAGAAGCAATGTGTGAGAATGCACCCTGACCACCTTTAATAGTCAAGGGCTATTTTGCCGTTGACCTTCTGTGAGTGGAGAATTGAACCCTTAATGAAAATTTGATTTTGGATCAAAACGCCATCACCACCAGCCCTTGCCTCTTCAGTGGTGCCGAGTTTGTTAAGGGATAGCTAATTGCATGGGTGGGCATTAGTAGATCAGATTAGTAGAACAGGCAAGAGAAGAGAGCCTGCTCATACTTCTGCAAAGTGAAATCAGTGGTGCTATATCAGCGTACGGCTAGATTGCAAGCAGTGTTATTGACCCACCACAGACATGAACACTTTGTGCTGTTAACGTCTCCCCCGATAAGATTACCACAGTTATTGGTGTCTTGATAAGTCCTTGCAGAGGCAGCAGATTTATAGGAGCAATTACTTCTAGGATTAGTGTTTGATCCAACGTAGAAGGACATGGAAAGGGCTATTCCCGTTGGAGTAACTAGAGTCCAGATTCGAGAAGGGCATTGCTGATTCCTGAACCTTTCAAAGCTCTGCCCTCGACCCCTCAAGTCCCACCTGTGACTCAGCCCATGTTTCTGTAAAACAGCTTTAAAAAGCAGACTTCCAAAGCAAAATTATTCACACATACAATACCCGCTTCCATAAACCAGACTTAAGCCCCTGATCTTTTGATTTTCTTTTCAATGTGCTCTCATTTGAGTGACAGATGCACCACATAGCGGCTGTTTTTAATTCTGCTACTAGAGAAGGAGGTTGTGTATTGATGATTAATTTAAATAGCTGTTGGTTCAGCCTCTGGAGCATTGTAGCTGGGGAGCTAGGATGCTGCAAGAGCATCAGCAGTGTGGCTGGGTAGGTAAGATGCTACAGTAGAATTAGGAGTGTGGCTGGCGAGTTAGGATGCCACGGCTGCAGCATTAGCAATGTGGAAACAGCTGGGATGCTGCAGCAACCTTAGCAGTGTGGCTGGGCAGCTAGCATACTGCAGCAGCATTAGCAGTGCACCTGGGGAGCTAGGATGCTGCTGCAGTATTAGCAGTGCAGCTAGGCAGCTAGGATGCTGCAGCAGCATTAGCAGCATGGCTAGGGAGCTAGGATGTTGCAGTAGCATTAGCAGTGTGGTTGGGGTGGAGCTAAGTTGCTGCAGCAGCATTTGCAGTGTGGCTGGGGAGCTAGGATGCTGCTGCAGCATTAGCAGTATCTCTAGGGAGTTAGGATGCACATATTTAACTGGATTGGTGCACATTTTAATGTAATGTACAAGTGGCAGATAAAGCAATATCAACCAGGTGTAAACTGTGTGCCCCCACTGACCAGAGTACATAGTGCCAGGGGGAGGGTTTAATTTGGGGGTGGGGGTGGTAATTAAATTCATGGGTGTGGGGGGGTGTGAGCCCTAAGAAATGTTCCCAGTAGGAGTGAGCACCTTCGAATGTGAAAGACCAGGAAAAGGCTGTTATTGGTCATGTCAGGGTTGGAACCAAAAGCCAGAATTGATTTGGCTTTCATTAACAATCTTCCTGTCCTGCCTGTCATCATATAGATTAAATCCCAAGAACTCCTGTTTTATAGTCAGCTGCTGAGAGGTGGGCTAGTCCAGTGGTTGGGTTGCTCCCTGGAGACTCTGCTCTGACAAGCTCTGGCCTGGAAGACGTGGCTTCTGGAGCAGGAAGGCATGGCAGCCTAGGGCCCGGGCATTTCAATTATTATTATTATTTTTTTAAAACCAACTGAACGCTGCCTGTCCAGGGGCAGACTGTGCTCTCAGGGCCATGCATCCGCCCTGTGTCTTTCCAGACAAGATTTGCCCCTGACGTTTCACATGGTTGGAAACTGAATCAGCCTCAGCTGTGCAACTTTGGGCGAGAACATAAGGTAAGAAAATTGCACAATCCGTCTCACTTCCTGCAACCTCTGTCGGCACAAGTGTGTCTTGCCCTTTGCTCTACCGAGCAAAGGTTGTTGCTTCGGTGCCTGGGGGCATCTTGTGACACTCGGCTGCTTACAAGCCACCCGAGCGAGGGAGGGTCCAATGCCTACTGTCTCAGCAAAATATACAGTATGACTGCTGGGGAGGGGGAGGGTTGCCATCTCGGCACATTTTTAAGGAACGCTTATTAAAAAATACATGTTGCAGGGCCTGCATTGGCACCTTAAATGCACACCCTGTAACGTGGATTTTTACAAGTGTTCCTTCAAACTGTGCCTGGGTGGTAACCCTAGGAGGGGGAGTAAACTGTACAAGTCTTGTCTTGCAGCAGACAACGGTGACCTTTGATCGAATAGTGTATCGAGATGGAGGCGATTGGGGGGGATGTCTGTCATGTCACAAGGGCAACGGGGGTCACTTTGATTCGTTTGCTGACGTACAAATGGACCCGTTGAAAAAGGCCGTGTTAAAAAGGACATTAAGGGTGCGCAGCGGAGAGCTCCTCTCCCCAAGACAGAGATTATCCTTGTCTTGACAGTTTTGCGATTTTAGTTTTTGGGAACTCCAAATCTCCAGATTTGCAGTAAAATCCTGAGAGCTGACCGTCTTGTATGTGTTTGCCAACACATCTTGGAGCATCAGTTCTGTCTCATCCCCCACATCATTATTAATAATTTTGGGGTGTTGTTTATGGTAGTTTATTGGGGGGGAGGTAGGTTGGGGACTAGTCCTGTGGTTGGGGGTACAGATTTTTAGGTGATTTTTATATTTTTTAAATATGTTGTCTATGAGCCTTAAAGGGAAGCATATAATTAATGGGAAATATTATTATTATCTGCCCATCTTAATCTTTGTAGAGCACCAGGTACATTGCTGGTGCTATATAAATGCTTATAATAATAATAATTTATATAGCGCCAGCGATATACCTGGCGCTTTACAGAGAATAAGACAGACACGGTCCCTGCCTGAGAGCTTACAATCTAAATAAATAATAAATAATATTAATAACAGTGAAGCATCCTGAGCAGTAGAGGGAGTGGCACTATAAATACAATTAATTTATTATATTTAATACGTATCTAGCACTAGCAAGGTACCTGGCACTTTACAGTAATCCATTATAGACAGTTCCCTGTCGGCTTACAATCTAAGGAGAGACAAGGGGGGGGGGGGGGAACACAGGGAACACCCAGGCAGTTGTGTAGTTGCAGGGGAGAAGGTGGACCCTAAGAAAATCAATCAGGTAGCAGGCAAAGGGGATGAGGAACCAGGGAGAGCTAGGATTTCAGGAGAGATCGGAAGGCTGGGAAGGAGGATTAGATCCTTATTGCTTGGGACCCTGGAGTTTGTTCCTGTGTTGGGATGGGGAGTGTTTTCAGAGGACACTCTGGGCGCTGGCTGTGACTTGCTGCTGGGCAAGCAAGAGATCCGAGTTCTTTCCTCGTAGCTGGATTGACTGCCCCTCACTGGGCCGGATGAGCCAGGCTGTGAGTAATAATAATGATCAGCTGGCTCTGATCAGCGCAAAGCAGCTGGGAGGAGCTCCGGGCCCTGAAGCCGCCGGGGTGGGTAATGTATGTCTCCTTTGCTTGGGGCAGTGTGTGCCAATAGCTTCCTTGCTTGCACTGGTGCCTTCCTGCCCCTTCTCATGCACAGCTGGCTTCTTTGCACACTGGGTGTGTGTGCAAGGGCTCCGGGGAGCGTTGCCTTCTATGCACACTGGCCGGGGGGGTGTGTGCAAGGGCTCCGGGGAGCGTTGCCTTCGATGCACACTTTTAAGGCTTTAAGCAATCGTTAGGCGTCAGTGCAGGCCTTGTAACATGTATTTTTCATAAGTGTTCCTTAATAAAAACGTGCCTGGGCGCCCCCCATTTCCCTCCCCCATGTTCCCCGTTGGAAATCCCCCCCTTCGTCCCGCTAGCCTGGGGCTTGGGCCTCTCTCATGCCCCCTCCCAGCTTGGGACTGCATTGCTGACCTAGAAAGCCCCCAGCTTGCCCCAGGGCAGAGGGGAAGGACGCTTTCCCCCTTCCCCTGGGTCCTTCTGAAAACTACTAGGAGCTCCAAGGAGGTTGGGGTGGGAGAAGGAAGGGGAGGATTTGGATACAAAGGAAGAAAACGTCTCCCCTGCACCTTCGTCCCTTCTCCCTAGCTGCCCCCCACGCCTGGAGCTTCCTCCCTGCCCTCATCCGCCTCGCCCCCTCCCTTCGTACCCTCAAATCCCACCTCAAGACCTACCTCTTCCGCTCTGCCCTCCCCGACTCCTCACTCCCCTCCCCTAACTCCTGCTGGTACCCTCCATCCAGTGCAATCTGTTGCCTGAGCTCTGTGTGCTCATATCCTCATCACATGGACCAGCCAGCCATCATTCTCGATGTAATCATGCCAAGCGCGTGCACCTGGGACCTCGAATCTTCGTGAACAGTACACCAATTGTTTCCTCTCTGTTCCCCTTCCTTCATCTTCTCCCGTCACTTAGATTGCAAGCCCTAAGGCAAGGACCGTGTCTATCCAATGACTTTCTAAAGTACCAGGTACATTGCTTGTGCTATATAAATGCTTGCTAATAATAATAATTAATAATAAAAAAGCATTCGTTATCGTCCTAGAAAATAATAATCTCGGCACGTGGGCAAAATGGCCGCCAGGGCCGTTCTACGTATGTGAAATGATTTTATTTTAATTTTTAATTTAAAACAATTTTAAAAAAACACCACAACCCCCGTGCCCGTGCAGAATGACTGCCGGTGCCCTTTTGGGAAAGGGCCAACTCGTAACCAAGCCAAGTACGTTCGTAACCAAGCCAAGTACGTGCTCTTGAGACCTCGCATCTTCATGAATGTTAGACCCCTTGTCTCTCCCTCTGTTCCCCTTCCCTACGTCTCTCCCCAACCCCCCATCTCTCAGATTGTAAGCCCTAGGGACAGGGACTGTGTCTATTTTATTACTTTGTAAAGTGCCAGGTACACTGCTGGTGCTATATAAATGTTTGTTAATAATAATAATAATAATAATAATAATAATTAATAAAGGGCAGCACCTGGGCAGAAGGTTCTGGTGGCCCATTTTCGCGTGCGCAGTAATTTTAAAATTATTTTTTAATAAAATTAAACAACCCGCCCTGAAAAAACCCAACAACAAATGGTTTTTGTAAAGAAAAAACAAAAATGAAAGCTCCAGACCCTTCTAAAAATAGAAGACAAACTCAGAAAATACACAGGGGCATCTCGTCTTGTGCAACAAACAGCGTTGTTGTTTTTAGGGAAGGGGTAGGATTGGTGGTGGGTTTGGTGAATGGATTGCTTGCCCTGTGGGGAAGGGGGGCAACAGGACTGGGTTAGGGTGGGAAGGGTTGACCCCCTCGGTGTGAGGGAGGGGTGCAACCCTTTTGAGGGTGGGGGTATCCTCCGGTGGCAGAAGAAGATAGGGAGGGTATTGGTGGGTGGAGATCTCCCTCAGGGAGCTGGAGGGGGAGGGGTCTGCGGCCATAGGGGTTGAGACGGGCCAGGGGAATTATGGTCCTTCTGGGAGGCGAGTTTGACCTGTGAGACGGGATAGATGTCTTGTATCTGTCCCGCTCAACGCCCCCCCCCGGGCAGGCGATGAGGTGATTGTGAATGAGAGGGCCCCTGGCTTCGATTTGATGCTGATAAATGCAAGGTCGGTGGTCAACAAATCAACTACGGTCCGGGAGGTGATCCTGGATCAGGCGGCCGACTTCACGTGTATTATGGAGACCTGGTTGGACACTGAGTCGGGGCCTATATTGGCTGACCTTGTTCCGGCTGGGTTCTCCATTCAGCAATCAGCCGTGGCTGGAGGGACAGTGTGTGCGTGTGTGTGTGTGTGGCCATTATTTTCAAGGATACTTGGTCTGTGAGGAGATTTCCTGTGCAACCTATCAGGGGAATAGAGGGTCTCCATCTGGTGTTGGATTTGGCCGGAGACAGAGTGGGGATACTGCTGATATACCAGGCACCCACCTGTATAGCAGCTTCCCTGCCCGCACTGACCGAACTGGTGTCGGAGGTGGTCTTGCGGTCCCCCCAGGGCAATAGTTCTGGGGGACTTCAATATTCATGCCGACACCAGTCTTTGAGGGGCAAAGTGTGAGTTCATGGCCGCCATGACAACCACGGGCCTCTCTCAGAGAGTGGTGGGCCCCGCACATGTTGGAGGACATATCCTGGACATGATATTTTGCACTGGTCTTGAGGTGGGGGATCCATTAGTGGGGGAGATGTCAACAGTGCCCATGTCATGGATGGATAATTATCTCCTCCAGGCCGGTGTCCTGGCATATGTCGGCCCCCGGGAGGGTGCGGAACCAGTTAGGTTGGTTCGCCCCTGAAGGCTTATGGAACCAGAAAGGTTCCGTAACGCTCTAGCACATATTCCCTCTGACTTAGGGTGAAAACAGACATGACGCTAACCACCCTTTAACCACACTCGGTGGTCATTTATGCATGTTGCAGGGCTGTATAGGGCACCAATACAGCCCTGCAACATGCATAAATGATCACCAAGTGTGGTTAAAGTGTGGTTAGCATCATGTCTGTTTTCACCCTCTGATGGTGCTCGCTCGATGACCTCGTGGAATTCTGTGTTGATGGAGGCTGTCGACCGTGTGGCTCCCAGGCGTCCACTCCCAAATCGCAGACAACGCAGGTCCCCGTGGTTCAGGGAGGAGCTGCAGCGGATGAAGCGGGAAGGGTGGCGGTTAGAGCGACGGTGGTGTCACTCTCGTACTGAAGTTGACCAGTTGTGACATAGAGTCTGGTTACGTACCTGTGTCGCCCTCAGATGCGGGGGATGCTCTTGGGACTGTTCGAGTCACTTATTGTGAATTAGATCCATGCCTGTCCTGGCTGGTTAAGGCCAGCCGGGAGACATTAGGTCCATTGCTGGCCGGGATAGTCAACGCCTCCCTGGGGGAGGGCAGGGTGCTGGATTGTCTCAAGGAGGCTGGGTTGTGGCCCCTGCTCAAAAAGCCATCATTGGATATTGATGTCCGACCAGCTATCGGCCAGTCTGCAACCTTCCCTTTTTAGGGAAGGTTATTGAACGGGTGGTGGCTTGACAGCTTCAGGAGCATCTGGACCGGGTCAACTTCCTTGATCCCTCATCATCTGGCTTTTGTCCGGGTTATGTCATGGAGACTGCGCTCGTGGCCTTGGTCGACAACCTCTCCCGAGAGCTGGACCAGGGTCATTTCAGCCTGTTGATTTTGTTAGCTCTATTGGCTGCATTTGATACTGTTGATCATGAGTTGTTGGTGACTCGGCTGCGGGACCGGGCAGGGATCCGTGGGACTGTCCTCGGGAATGGTTCCACTCTTTCCTGGAGAACCCAGCGTGTGGTGCTGTGTGATTATTCATCTTCTTTACGGGGCCTCACGTATGGAGTCCCGCAGGGCCCCATCTTGTCCCCTCTCCTGTTCAGTGTCTATATTCAGCCTTTGGGGGAGGTTGTCAGAGAGCTTGGTGTAAGGTGTCATCGATATCTATCAATGTCATCAATCGATTGTCCCGAGCTGCCGTAAGACTGGAGGGAGCAGGGTAGAAGCCCTTAAATAAAGAAATTTATTTAAGCATGTCAACCGTTCTTCTTAGCGGTGCATGAGACATCCAAGCTGGCCTAGTCTGGTGTATTGCACAGCTCGTCCCTCTCAGACCGGCTACACGGCCCCTCACCTGAGCTCAAAAATCACACCAGCTAATCCAAACAGGCTACAGAGAACTGGGTTTGGGTCACACTCTTAAGAGGGCCAGCCTCATTTCCCAGCTCACAGTAGAGAAGATTTTGCTGATGTGTTTGGCTTCCGCTGGCCAGCGAACTCGAGTTTTCAGATCCTCCCAAGTTCAGGTGCGTTTCTCCAAAATTCACAGGGTTGGGTGCCTAAAATGCCCCCCGAATTCCCTAGCAGCTGTGAGTGTTCGCAGTAGTGTTGTGTTGCGGAGAGGCCCAGAACCAGGAAAAGAGTTTTCTTAAGAGAAAATCCTCTTCTTTCCAAGATAATGCTAGGGAGGGGGGAAAATATACGATCCCTTAAATCTCCTCAGGGCCAGAGATACCTTGGCTCATTGGTTTTAAACCTGGCCTGTTTCCTCGTTGCTGAGGATACTTGTCAGTGAAGGGCCAAGCAGTATCCACGGACCGTGTGGTCTGAAGGCCTCAGCCCTCCTGGCGTAACGACTACTGTGTTGTTTTTTTCAGCGATACTGGAAGCATGAGGTACATCAGCACTCGAGGAGGAGCTGGGAGAGTTGATTTTGAAGCAGCTCTTTTTTCCGGCTACGCTCCGGACGGCGGCTTGTTCATGCCGGAGGAGCTCCCTCTGCTGGATCCTAGCACGCTGCGACGATGGAGCTCCTTCTCCTACCCAGAACTGGTGAAGGAACTGTGCTCAGTCTTTATCTCCTCCACACTTATCCCAAGGCCGGAGCTGGACAGTAAGTAGTTCCCACCAGCCGACAATCCACAAACTACTTATTGTGGAATAAGAACATAAGAAGTGCCGTTTACTGGGTCAGACCAATGGTCCATCCAGCCCAGCATCCTGTCTCCGACCGCGCCAGCCTCGGTTGCCTCAGGGGAGTACGTAGGAGGTTACAATGGAGGAATCCATTTTCTGTCATCCTCCTTGTGACTATCAACGGTCTCGTTCTTCTGACTAACTAGTAGCCCTTTATGGACCTGGCCTGCAAAAAATTATCCAATCCCTTTTTGAAGCCAGTTACACTATTGGCTTGCACAACATGCTGTGGCAGTGAGTTCCACAGGTTTATCGTGCATTGTGTGAAAAGTACTTGGGTGTTTTAAATCTGCTGCCTGTTAATTTTTTGGCATGACCCCTGGCCATATTGTTTTTAGAAAGGGTAAATAGCAGCTCCCTGTTTTCACATGTTGCACACCATTCATGAGCTTATAAACTTCAATCATGTCCTCACTTAGTCGACCCTTCTCTCTCTCTCTCTCTCTCTCTCTCTCTCTCTCTCTCTCTCACACACACACACACACACACACACACTCTCTCTCTCTCTCTCTCTCTCTCTCTCTCTCTCTCTCTCTCTCTCTCTTTAGGGATTTGTATGTGGTTTCTGCATTTCTATTTCGATGAGGCTCTAATGTTGTAATCTGCTCTGAGCGATCACATTTGAGTGCATGAATGAATTAATTGTTATGCTCACAGAGTCTGGGTTTCCTAAGTGCAGAATTCAGTTTTATTTTGGCAGAACACATGGAGCAGGGCCATGAGTTTGTGGCCTCCCTCACCTTAGCATGAAAGCACTTTTTAAAGGCGTATTTACTGGACATAAGAAGTGCCATACCGCTTCAGACCAATGATCCATCTAGCCCGGTATCCTGTCCCCGACAGTGGGCAGCTCAAGAGAAGTAAATGTACAGGTCATGGAGCCGTGTCCCATCCCCTGCTAACCACTCCCATCTACCAGTAGCCAGGGTTCAAGCCCAAACTAGTAGGCATTTATGGCTCTAGCCTCTAAGAAGTTACCTTAATTTCCATCTGGAGCTAGTTATGGTGCTGGCTTTCGGTGCCTCCTCTGACAGTATTGTCAGCTGAGTGAAAAAGTACTTCCTTTTATTTGTTTTAAATTAACTGCCATTTAACTTCAGTGTGTGTCCCCTTGTTCTCTTATTGTGGAAAAGGGCAAACAACAGTTCCCTATTTACTTTCTCCATGCCACTCATGATTTTATCAGCTTCTATCATATCCCCCTTTATCGCCTCTTCTCCAAGCTAAACATCCCCGACCTGTTGAGCCTCTCCTCGTATGGAAATTGATCCATCTCTTCTATCACCCTTGTTGCCCTTCTCTGGACCTTTCCCAGAACTTTTATATCTTTCTTGAGATCGAGAAACCAGAACTGCACATGCAATTCAAGGTAGGAGCAGTGCTCCTTAGCCCTTCGCTGACACCTTTAGTTTGCCCAAGAGTCTCTTGTGAGAGACCCTGCCAAATGCTTTTTGAAAATCCAAATCTCCAGTGTGAGGTAGGGAAAACCCAGTGTCCCCAGTTACAGATGGAGGATGACGTGAAAATGGAACGGTTACTCTCTTTTTTTTCAACTGGAATTCCAATCGGAAATGTTTCCAATCAGAATTACAGATGGAGGGGGGGGGGGGGGGGAATGGCAATTTTCACATGCCCCAAATGGCGCTGCCCATGCCCCAAATGGCGCTGCCCATGCCCCAAAATGGCACTGCCCATGCCCAAAATGGCGGTGCTGTCACCACCACCATTTCAGATACAGGCAGAGCTATTTGCATGTGAAAATCGGCCTGGCGGCCATTTTGCAAATGGTCAATTTCTTTTGTCTGAACTGATTAGAAAATGGAACGAACGATCTGTCTGAACATTTGTTATAATTTCTCTGGGCCTCGACTAGCCTCCTCTTGTGTCTATTCCCCTCCCTTTAGATCTGGTTGACCGAGCCTTCAGCAGGTTTCGGCGTAAGGAGGTGGTTCATCTGTCTAGACTGAAGAATGGATTGGCTGTGTTGGAGCTCTGGCACGGGGCGACGTACGCTTTTAAGGACCTCTCTTTGTCCTGCACGGGGCAGTTTTTACAGTACTTCCTGCAGAAGAAGAACAAGCATGTCAATATTTTAGTAGGTGGGTTGCAGCCAGAGCTGGTTGATGGGTCAAAAAGGGGCCCTGTTGTGATTGGACAGCCTGGCATCCTACACAACACCGGCCGTAGAGTTTCATCCAGTCATCCCGACATTCTGGGCTTGACACTGTGCTCAGCAAGAACGGGAGCCTCTTCTTCTGTTGCCTGCTAAACCTCTCCTAAGACCCCTCCCGTGGAAAGCAGGGCACCAGCCATAACACCCCCAAGCTCCTGCATGTACAAGGTGGCAAGAAATGGATTGTCCCCAGCTCACAAGATCACTTAGGGCAGCAGTTGGGGACTCATCCATAGATCCCAAGACGGTCATAGGAAGATGACAAGAGGAGCCCATTGTGGCCTAGGGGCAGGGTCCAGTATCGCCTGGAGGAGCCATGAATCTTGATGTGGCTGCTTTGTGTCCCCTCCTGCCACCTGTTCTTGCTGCTGGTGCGTCCGAGGGTCAGAGGCAGGAGAGGGAAGGGGTGTGGTTTCCCGCCGCTTCTCACCTCTCTGACTCCTGCCTCCTGGGTGCCTGCTGCTTCCCCTGCTGAAATCAAGCCCTTTCACCGTTGCCGTCTGGCCACTCCTAATCCTGTTGTGTTATTTTTTTTTTAAGGTAGTATTTGGTCTTGCCTCACTGCTGCCTCTCCCACTGTTGTTCCCAGGCTCAAACCAAATCATCCACCCCCACCCCCGTTTTGGGTAGCCGAGTAACTGGAGCATGATTTTCCCCATGTTTCTCACTACGTCTGGCAACGCCCATAAACTACAATGAGCTCCCACGCTCTTTCTTTCATTCTTGGATGCAGACCTACTGTCTGATTGTTTTAATTTCCAACAGGCACTTCGGGGGACACTGGGAGCGCCGCTATCGAGAGCGTGCGGGGGGAAGAGAACATGGACATCTTTGTTCTGCTACCCCAAGGCCACTGCACCCGGATACAGGAGCTGCAGATGACAACGGTGATCGAGGACAACGTCCACGTGTTTGTTGGTTTGTATTTTGCTTAGTAAAAAGCTCTGCAAAGGAACCCTGGAACCAGGTGGCTCTGGGGCTGAGAACCAGTGTGGTCCGGTGGTCTTGTTCCGGGGTTGGTTGATGGTGGACTTGGATCTGGGACACCAGGATTCAAATTCTGGGCCTTTTCACACGGAGGCCCCCCCACTCATGTGTGCGGGGGTGTGCAAGGGGGGGATGGGGAGGCATCTGTTTGAATGCTGCAGCCGGTGGGGGGGTGGGTGTGCGTGTGGAGGATTCTCTGTGTGTGGAGATGGGTGGGGGTCCATGGGAATGCCCCCCCGCACACTGCCCACCCACCCCCCCTACACCCATTTGAAAAGGGCCTCTGTCTTAGCCATTAATTCACTGGTTGGCTTGGTCAACTTGCTGTGTCCCAGACTCAGTTTTTCATCTATGGAATGGGAATAATAATGACCTACCTCACAGGGCAGTTGTAAGGATGAGCTAAATAAGGCTGAAAGTGTTTATATTGATGATTAGAATTCTTATAGTACCGGTAATGTGTCTGATAACAGAACAGTTTGTAGTTAGAGACAGGCCCCTCCCCGAGGGCGTTACAATCTAGGAGAGAGAGGGGTACGTTTATGAAGTTGTGAAGTTGCAAATGCACGTGTGCTTAGCTTTGTTACAAAGGGAGGAGTGAAATCCCGAAGGATATGACCGTTTAAGCAGGAGAAAGGCAGCCTGATCGTAAACCCGCGCACCGTTATTTGCACCTCCACAGTGTGTTGTGCGCTCTTTGCACACTCAGCTCGGAATGGATGTAGGATTGGGTCCTCAATGAGCAATCTGTGGGGGTGAAGAGCTAGGGAAAGTCTGACAGAAGAAATAGGTTTTTAGGAGGGATTTGAAGGCTGGTGGGGGAGGGGGAATTAACATGGAAGGAGTAGGACTCTTTGGCTTCGCATGCTGAAAACAAAACTTTGGCGTGAATTTCGAGCGATGCGTTGGCTAACACTTTTGATCATTCACTTCCAACCCCCTTGGGCAGCTGACGGAAACAGCGATGACGTCGACCAGCCCATCAAAGAGCTGTTCGCCGATGCGGATTTTGCCAGGAGGCACAACCTGATGAGCCTGAACTCGATCAACTGGTCTCGGATTATGGTGCAAACGGCCCATTATTTCTATGCTTATTTCCAATGTGCTCCCTCCCTGGAAGTCACCCCGCTGCCGACGGTGGAGATCGTTGTGCCGACAGGGGCAGGAGGAAATCTCTCAGGTTAAGAAAGCCAACCGCTTGGGCTCGTATTTTGGAGTAACGGTTTGTGGGAGCGCTTAATGCGTTTTTAGACGGGAGAGCTTCCTCCCGCAGCTTTAAAATGCGTCTCGGGGAAACCCCCATGTTGGGGGGGAGATCAGACGCTCCTCGCTGGACCGGACGTTGCCCAGGTGCTGTTGGAAACAGCGGCGCCGGGTAAGTCCCAAACATTTTGAGACGCAGACTAGGTAAGTCCTCAATAATTGAGGTCTTAACTAGTCTGTATCTCAAAACTTCTGGGAGTTGCTCAGCGCCGCTGTTTCCAACGGTGCCTGGACAACTTTCAGTCCAACGAGGCGCATCTTGAGTCCGCCCCACCCCACAGGGGTTTCCCCAAGCCACATTCTCAAGCTGTGGGAGAAAGCTCTCCCGCCTAAAAAATGCCCATAATGGTGTTTACACTATCCTCGGCGTGAGGGCAGCGAGTGACCATGTTTCAGCAGTCCTTATGTCTCAGCAAATTGAGGCAGTATTGCCTTGGTTTACAACAGGGGGCGGGAACCTTTTCCCTTCCTGGGCCCAGTTTTAAAATTAGTCCAAGCTCTGAGGGCCGGAGAGACGTTGGGGGTGGGGGTGGTAATTAAATTCATGGGTGTGGGGGGGTGTGAGCCCTAAGAAATGTTCCCAGTAGGAGTGAGCACCTTCGAATGTGAAAGACCAGGAAAAGGCTGTTATTGGTCATGTCAGGG
>QEPC01005526.1:909874-932117 GCA_003113815.1 Sphenodon punctatus
TTTTTTTTTTTTTTTTTTTTTTTTTTACAACCCCCCCCCCCCGGAAATGAAGGGTTTTCTGTAAATAAAAACCAGAACAAAAAGGGTAGGGCATGCCTTCTGTGCGCCTCTACACGAGAAAGATCCCGACTTTTGCCCACGCACTGATCTAGGATGTCTGAACTTATCACACCTACAGGGATTTTATGTTTGCGTGTGCACACCCTGTGGGTGTGCCATCTTTTGTCTGTTTCCACGCCTATTTGCACAAGCATACGCTTATCACAGGGTGGAAACACACGCCTTGACCTTTGGTTTCCCCCTCCCAGCTGGGTGTATTGCACAGAAGATGGGCCTTCCAGTCCGCCTTGTCACAGTGGTGAACGACAACGACATTATTCACAGAGCCATTCAGCATGGAGATTTCTCCTTGTCCGGGGGCACGAAGACAACCTTGGCTTCAGCAATGGATATTCAGGTAAAGGGGCAGAGAGTTCTGGATAAACTCTCCTGCAGGTGAGCATCGTTGAGCGCAGCAGGAAGTCATATGCAAGTTAATTGCAGCCTTCTGGTTGAGAGAGAGTTGTCTTACCCCAGGGCCGGCCTTACTGCAGGGCAACCGTGCTGAGGTCCGGCATTTTCTCTATTTCTGAGGGCCCTGCCGTGGTCCCTTTTTCCACCGGGGCAGTGTGGGGCCCCCGCTCCCTTCCAGTGGGGCCCCCAATGCAACCACTTCTGGAGCCCCAAGGAGGGAGGCTACGCAAGAGGTTGAAGGTACATCGAGGCAGCTCTAGGCTGGAACAAATACCCCCAAAACAGGTATACCTGTCAATTGCGGTACCTGACCCACCCGATTTGTGCCTGATAGGCTACCTGGTTTACTGTTTTATTTATTTATTTTTGTTTATTCATGTATTTACAGTGGCGGCTGGTGGGGCAGTGGGTGGGTTGAACCTACCGCCAGTGGGCCGGCGAGCCTAGGGGTGGAGCCTAGGGGCAACGGTAGGCAGAGCTGGGCCAACGATAGGCCAGTGGTGTGGCTTAACCCAGCAGCAAGGAGTTCCCAGGGTTAACATTGGATGGACATTACATTAGTTAATGCTGGGAACTCCTTGCTGCTGTGTGAAGCACTGCCACCGGGGGATAGAGAGCCCTCTTACTGGGCTCCCGTCCACTCTCTCTTTCCCACCGGTGCCAAATTAACCAGAGCAGGTTACAAAATTAGATCACGTTGCCATCGCCTACCTTTATCCTGAACCCTCAAATCCTAGATTTTCATGACATCCTTGGCCACATGTAGTCTTCTGAAAGTGTAGGCTTTGAGACAAGCCTTCCTTCTGGCTTGGAGAACTTGGGAGGACTGAGTTAGCTCCATGTACTGCAACAAGCCAAATCAGAAGAGAATGAAAGGGAAGAGAAGGACAGGACAGAGGAGAAGGAGGAGGGAAAGGGTTTGGTTTTGGTGCACGAGAAGAGGAAGGAGAAGAGATGAGTTCAGTGGGGGACAGGGAAAAGGGGACTCCTTGTTGTCTACAGCCTTCTGCCACGCTCCTACCTACTTTCTCCTCTGTTCACAAGGAGAGCAGTTGCAGGCCTGTATACCAAGCACACCCCATCCAAACCAGTATCCCTAGTACCTACACTGTATCCCCAGCAGCCAAATGCCTGTCCAAACACACAGGTCTTTTTAAAAAAGTTTGGCTGGTTGCAGGCCTGTATAGCAAACAAACACTCCCTATCTAAACCAGCACCCCCAGGACCAACACTAGCCCCGGCAGCCAAATGCCTGTCTAAGCAAACAGGCCTTTTAAAAAAAGTTTGGCCAGTTTCAGGGCTGCATTGCCACCAAACCAGGCCCATCCCAGACCAGCATCCCTAGTAGCTACACCTTATCCCTGGCAGCCAAATGCCCGTCCAAAGAAACAGGCCTTTTAAAAAAGTTTGGCCAGTTATAGGCCCCTGTTGCCATCAAACCAGCCCCATCAAAATTTAAACAATGCATTTCTGTTTCTCAACAAAATTACAAGCAAGATGCTCAAAAGCAGTCACAAGCAGAGAGGCCAGAAACTACTTTCCAGCAGGGAGCAGCAGTGAAACAGTGAAGGGACCATTTTAAAAAAGAGTAGCCACGACCAGTAGACCCACAAATTTACAAAATGGCCCCTCTAATTCTGCTTGGGAAGGGAGAAGGAAAGCAGCAGTGCATCATGCAAACACAGAGCAAGCAAAGCAAACCATGTTAAGGCAACAATTTTATGTGCAGTCCTTAGCACACCATAAAAGCAGCAGCGAGGATTTCCACTTGTCCCCCAAAACCTGCTACACAGCTCTGTTGCAATGTAAGAGGCACCTGCTGCAACAAAACACGGCGCATTAATGCAAGGACTAGCCGTTAGTGAAAAAGCCTGCCACAACATCCCACCGAACTGCAAAGGGCGGGGCCATTTTAAAATGCAAGGAACATTCCAGCAAAGATTGGAAACTCTTCCATCCAAGCCACTAGGTCCCCCACCCGTAAAACAGAAAGATGGCAGTTTATGTCAAAAACAGCCAAGAAAGAGACCAATTTTAACCAAGAGTAGCCATGGCCAGTGGGGGGCCCAGAAAATGGCCACAGCCTTTGCACATGCTTGAGGGGTTTGGGAGAGAAGCGGCGGAAACTAGCAGTGCAGATGCAAACACGAACACAGAACAAGCAAAAGCAAACCAGACCTTAAACCAACTGAACCATATTATGTGAAGTCTTAGCACACCACAAAAGCAGCAGCGAGGAGTTCCACTTGTCTCCCAAAACCTGCTTCACTGTTACAGCTCTGAAGCCCCATTTTCCCCATTAGCCCCCTTAACCCAGCCCCATTTTCATCCGTGTCTCCCAGCAGCCCCATTTCCCCCTTACCCCCCCCCAGCAACCCCAAGAGCCCCAGTAGCCCCCCAGGTCCCCTTTTCACCAGCGTTTCCCAGCAAAATAACTNGCCCCATTCCCCCTACCTCCAGCCCCATTTTCCCCCCCCTCCACTCCCAAGAGCCCCCAGTAGCCCCCCAGGTCCCCTTTTCACCAGCGTTTCCCAGCAAAATAACTAGCTCACCAATGGGAATGGGTCTGATGCAGCTCCGGCAGCAGTGTGGGGTAACAAAGCCACAAACAAGCCAGGCCAAGCAGCATCCAGGCCAGCCAGCACTCTCTCACCACCAAAATGGCACATCACCCAGCCTAGCACACTAAGAGAGAAGCGCTCTCTTAACCCCATTCTAGGGGGTGGGGTACAGGCAGGCAGCCTGAGCCCTCAGCAGCAGCAGCTGCGCACAGGCACACACTGCCTGGGCGTTTGAGTCTCCAGTCCAGACAGTCTTTCACAGCAGCCCATAGGGCTCTGTGCAACACTGCCCCCACTGGTGGGAAAAGCAAAGTGCTTTTTCCCATTCAGGCAGCATGGGCTCTAAGCCCAGCTGCCCAAATCGCTTTTGTCCCTTAAGGAACTTTTTAGAGCAGGCTCAGCAGGAGGCACTGGCCCCCATCCCCTCAGCTCCTGCCTGCACCTGTGCCCAGGGAGGCACAACAACAACACTGAGCACTCAGCTGATGCTGATCAGCTGATTGCTGAATGTGGAGGACTCGGAGTAAGTCTGGAGTGGGTTGCCGGCAGCCCCCCCGGTGCATTCAGGACTCTGGTGAGTTTTTTTTTTCTTTTTTGATTTTTTTCTTTCTTTTTAAAAGCATGAAGAGCGTGTGGAGGGGGATCAGGCCAGGAGCCCTGCAGTGCACACTGCCCCTGTGCATTTATTTAACAAATTTTGTTACCTTGCCCCTCCTGCTCCAGGCAGCTTGGAGCGGCTTACATATAAAAACCTAATTTGGCCTAATTTCCCAAAATATGGTAACAATTTTTTTTTACCTCTGGTACCGTTTTGCCCGACTTCATGTCCCAATTTTTCCGAGTTCTTGTAACGATTTACTGTTTGTTGATCGGTAAAAAGTTAAATGGGTAATGGTAATACCCAGTATTTCCTGATAGTCCAGTAAGCAACTTGGCACTTGGGTAAGTGATTCAGGTGCCTGATAAGAGGGTTTGAAAATGAAGATATTTACCCCCAGATAGCGAATGCATGGCTCATTGCAGCTCCTACCTTTTATCTTCACCCCTAGGGC
This sequence comes from Sphenodon punctatus, assembly GCA_003113815.1. Classification (NCBI taxonomy): domain Eukaryota; kingdom Metazoa; phylum Chordata; class Lepidosauria; order Sphenodontia; family Sphenodontidae; genus Sphenodon; species Sphenodon punctatus. The sequence continues at coordinate 914,001 of QEPC01005526.1, forward strand.
CCTACAAATTTTAAGGCCAGCCCAAGGCCACCCAGTGAGTTCATAGCTTAGGGAGGAATTGAACCTTGGTCTCCCAAGTCCAAATCCACCATCTTAGCCACTAGGCTACACTGACCGAAGACTGCGTGACCTAGGAAAACAGGCTAAAAAGGCCCCACTCATGGGAGCTGTTGAGTGGTCAGTTAATGGGTGTCAAATGTAACGTCAACTGGTGTCAGAATGCGTGTTTTGACCATGATATGAAGACCGGTTTGGTCCTGTGTTCACCATGTGCTGCTACTTAGACACACAGTCCATCTTGGGACAAATCGGTGTTTTGTTCACCACCCGATCTCAGCACGTGAGCTCTGATACGTTGTTCTCTGCGTTGTACCTGATAACACGCCATGCGATGTCATTAGACGCAACATTGACAATGTGTTCGGCCGGAACATGCAAATTGTCCTTGTAAGGCAATGGTGTTCAAATTGTGTGTTCAACGGGTGGCCATATTGGTGTTGGGATTGTTGTTGTGTTTACGCACAACAGCCAAACACGTGCTTAGGGGTTTTGACACCCAATCTTTGTTATATCTAAAGACGCTCAATAAATGCCTCCAGCATGAGGCATCTCTGTAGAAATGTTTGGCACCCTGCTTCTGAATTTCATGGTTTAAAGAGGTGTGTAATGGGGCAGAGCCCTTCAGGTCAATGGCCCTTCCAGTTAATTAGCTGTCAGTGCAGCGGTAGCAAGGCTGAGGAGAGTGAATTGCACCCTCCAGCCAATGCCGTTAGGAGGAGGGGCTTACAAGGACAGCCCTGCTAGTTGGAAGCCGCTGTGAACTGGGCGGGGTCAGCCCAGCCCAGCAGAGTATAAAGCTGGCCCAGAGCTCAGTGTGTGGCAGTCATCCTGGACTCTCAAGCGAGAGGAGCGCCAGCAGGAAAGCTCTCCAGGCTGCTGAAACCCTGTGAGAAGCTGCCAGTAGAGAAGGCAGCTCAAGGGCAGGCCAAAGGCTCATTCCAAGACTATGTGAGAGGCCAGAAGGTGGAAGCCTGCTTAATTGTGAGTGACGGGAGAGTTTGGGGAGCAAGAGGCTTGGGTCTAACCCAGAAGTCCTGAGAGTCTGTGGGCCTGTATTTGGCTCTGTGTTGTGAGCAGCCTGTCGGAGGGCTGTGCCTGACAGGACTGGGGGCATAGTTAGGGCCTGGGTTGCCGGAGGGGCTGCATTCCCGGCATTAAGTAGAGCCCTGAGTGACTGAACATTGTGTATATAACAAAGGATTGATGATATAGAGCAGATTCCTGGAAACGGGTAACACTTTGGGCCCTAATCCTGACACTACTTACGCCTGCCATTGCCACCTTGTTACAATGTGCTTTTACATTCTTTTTGTTGTTGTTGTTGTCTAGGAGCCTTACAATATGGAGAGGATCTTCTGGCTGCTCTCGGGTTTGGACAGCGTCTTGGTAAAAACCCTGATGGAAACTTTTTATACGTCGAAGCAGCTGAAACTCCCAGAAGAGTTACAGAGAAAGGTCAATCGCCCTGAGCTCTTTTAATGTGTGTGTGTGCATGTGGTGGGGGTGGGGGGGCAGGACTGCGATCCGCAAGCCACTTACTCCAGAGGGGCCTCAGCGAAGCCCGTCAATCAGAGACTGCTCTGCACTCGTAAGTGGTTTGTGAATCACGGAGTAGACGATTTGGTTTTACTGTATTTCATGATTCTGAAGCTCTCCAATTTGGCAGGAGTGGTGGGGCGCGATAAGATGAGGATGATGATGATGATTGACATGTAGGACTTTTCTTTAAGTTGAAGAATTTTCAAGGGGGAAACGGTTGACGTATTTTGTGTCCTCTCCTCGCTTGGTAGCGCAAGTCCCCGGGGCTTGTGTTGTGGGGGGGAAGAAGGGGGGAAAGTGGGAAGGGGTGCTCCCAGGCAATGTTGAATTTGCAAGGACCCACGCCCCCCGGCCCTGGGAGCCACGCCACATGGCCCAGAGCTGGGCATTGAACACTAGTCTCCGGCTAGCAACTAGAGCTGAACCAGGTACCATATTTGGTACTCGTGGGTTATTTTATTTCTATTTCAACCCCACTCCTCTCACAAAAGCAACTTGGGGCAGCTTACAAACTCAAAAAAATAAAACCAGAATCGTAATATAAATATAAATACAAATATATAAAAATAACAGTATAAAAACACACTAAAACACCAAGCATTGTACATAAAATGAAGATACCCTCCCCCCAACCCAACTAACCCATCCCACCCACCCCTTCCCAGCCAGACGCCTGGCGGAAGAGCCAGGTCTTACAATTATGTCGGACGGTGAGATGATCTGGGCTGAGGCGAACCTCCACCGGGAGGGAATTCTAGAGGGATGACGCAGCCGCTGAGAACGCCTTCCTGTCTGTCCGAACCCGCCGATAACACGAGACCTCCAAGAGGGCGCCCCCAGGGCCGCCCAGGGGGTGAGGCGTACGCTCCGATAAGTAGGGCCCAGGCCGTGAAGGGCTTTACAGGCCAATACCAGCACCTATAACTTGCAGTCGTGTCGCGTATTTGATGGCCTATCCGATTACCGATCAGGTATCCAGATACCCCCGAAATCGGTAATTTCCGACACCGATGTTTTGATTTTTCCAGTTACTAATTGGTAAATCAGGATGGAAAACTGAAAAATTGGGACAGAAAAGCAAAAAAATCAGGAGTGGATGCTGACAATCTGGAACATTGGGTACTCAGATTGGGTTGAAATCGGGTGCAGATTTTCACCTCGATCCAGGTACTGGAGGTGTAATGGGCATACCCGTTTTTGCGGGTTGTAATCTCAGCTCTGCTAGCAACCCAACCACTGGACCCCCCCCCCCCCCCCCCCCCTCTCTACCGGCGGATCTTGTGATTCAATCTCTATGATGACCAGCCAGAGAAGCCACACACCCCCTTCCCAAGAAGCCACTTCCTCCTGACCCAGAGCTTGTCAGAACAGGGAACTAAACCCTGATCTCCGGCTAGCAACCCAACCAGTGGACTAACCTGCCTCCCTACAGCTGAGTATAAAGCCGGAGAGCTTGTGATTTAATGAAGACCAACACGGGGCGGAGCAGGAAAGTCATTACTTGAAAGCCAATTAAACCATCCAGCTTTTTTTTGGGTTCTGATTCCAACCCTGAAATGGTCTTTTTCTGATCTTTCACATTGAGGAGTGCACACTCCTACTGGGAATATTTCCTGGGAATCAGCCCCCCCCCTCTCCCTTGCATTTAATTGTTGGATCTGAGCATTGGTTAGCCTCCCCTCTCCCCTATATTAAGCCCTGATCCCAGTCCCCCACTGCTTAATTACTGATGTTAACCTCCTTGGCCGGACTTTCAGAAATGCTTTTACTTTAAGATTGGATGGGGATGCGTTTGCTAAAGTACCTGCCTGGTTTTGGCTTTCTTCTTGGCCCCCCACCAGCTCTCTGAACGGCTGAGCTCCTGTTCAGCCTCTGATGAAGAAATAGTTCGAACGATGAGGCGGTGTTGGGAGGAGAATCGCTACTTGCTGTGCCCCCACTCTGCGGTGGCCGTTCACTACCATTACAAGCAGTCTGACTGCCGTCCTGGCAGGTAAGGGGTTAAGTGGGCCGGCAGACCGTGAGATTACACGGGCCCCGTGAAGAAGCTTGGAATGACAATAGGAGAGGCGCTAGCGTAAAACATAAAACCCAACAGAGCCTTGATCATGGCGAGGCCCTGGCCTCTGGAGGGTCCGTGGTGATTAATAGAATTGGGGGGTTGGAAGGGATGACCGCGACAACATCCTCGAAAGATGGCCGTCCAGCCTCTGTTTGAAAACTTCCGGCAGTGGAGATCCGACGACCTCCCTCGACGGCTTGTTCCGTTGGCGCAACGCTCTTACCGTTAGGATGCTCCCCCTGATACCCAACCAAAATGGAGCCCATTATTCCAAGTCTGTTTCAATCCCAGCTTCCCAGACACCCACCGCGCTTCTCTCTCTCTTCGCAGTGATCCCCGGTGCTGCTTAGCGCCCGCCTCGGCAGGCAAGTTCCAGGACGCTGTGCTCAAGGCTGGGCTCACGCCCAAGGTTCCTCCCGAGATACAAGCACTCGAAATGATGGAGAGCAGGTCCACCACCCTGAGGCGGGAAGACAACTGGGCAAAAATACTGAGAGACCGAATAGAGGCCGTGGCCATGGAGAGGAATCCATTGGCAGGTTGTATCCCACCTTAGAGCAGTTACCTAGCTTGGTAGCCATGAGAAATACCCATGGTTTTGAGCGCCATCTTGGGTATTCAACAGGCTACCCGATCACCGATTGGGTACCTGGATACCAATTGGTAAATGCCAGTACCAATTTTTTCGATTTTCCAGTTACTGATCTGTAAATTGGGACAGAAAAATAAAATAAAAAACAATAAGCAAAAACCAAAAAATGGGGTCATAAGTTGAAATTCCAGGATTTGAAGTCGATATTCTAGGACCGGAAGTCAACGTTCCAGGACATTGGGTACCTAAATCCACTCGAAATTGGATACCGATTAATATAGAAACATTTTGAGTCAATTCAGGTACTAGAAATTCAACGGTTTAAAGGAATACCCCGTTTTGTGGGTATTTGTTTCCGTGCGAGGGTGCGCTTAAAATCAAGACTAACAGCTCTTGCAGAGAGCCAGTCGGCTTGTGCCTCCTTCAAGGCCGAGCTGACTTATTGGTGCTCAAAGACTCACTGAGAACTCCCCCATTCCTAGAAGAGTTGCGATAAACTCAGGAACGTTATACCATCTCTAGCGCGGTCCTACAATGGACGTCGTCCTCTCTTGAGTTCCCTCCAATGGCTTAAAGTTTTTTCTGGAAAGGAACACTGTGAAATTGGATAGAACTGTGACTAAGTTCTAGAGCGGTGGTTCTGATCCACTCAGGGCTCCTGGGAGGATCTTTTAAGTCAATATACTAAATTACTAACGTTCTAGAGAATCAGTCTCAAATGGGCGACGCTACAAGAACGAGCTGGGATGAGTTCTTTTCCCCTCACTGTTAGGTTGAAATAGTCAAATTAACTCTAAAACCGCCACTTTCTGGTCACTGTATTAGTACTCTGTATTACTATAGGCTTTCTTTCTGTATTATTCAGTGCCTTGCGTTTAATTAAATAAAAACTGTCTGATTGTTTCCACCAGGGGGCACTGCAGCCTAAGCTTTTGTGCATTTTAAAATGGAAAGGTTTCCTTCACAGGACCCCAAACTATGGGATCAGGAGTTCAAAGGGGGGATTGGGTGACATTTCTTATGCACATTGCAGGGCTGTATTGGTGCTCTGTGCAGCCCTGCAAGATGCATAAGAGATGTTAAAGCAGAGTTTAAAGGCCCCTGCCTGTTTTCACCCGTTGTGTCATCCACAGACGAGGGAGGCGGGGGCCGGTTGTCACGATCTCAGCTGATACTACATTCTGGCTGTCTTTGTCGCTGTCTCGGGGCCTGGGATTATAACAGTTTGCAGACAGGAAGTTTGGGGATCGCTGGGTGTTGCTTGTATAAATCTGAAAAATAAAATAAATAAATAAATTGTTTGTGTATGGTCTGATGTCGGAACAGCAGGCTGGTTTTGCACACTTGAGTCTCTACCAGGCAGGAGCGTAGTGCCCCAATGGAATTTCCTTACCCTGTGTGCTTTATTATTAATAGAACATAATCTGTGCTGGACTGGGATAGACCAGTTGGCCATTGAGCCCAGCATCCTGTCTCTGACAGTGACCATTCTCGGTCCTTTTGGAGATGTACTGAACAAGCCAAAACGGGGCCACCCAAAACCTACTTTTCACTCCCAGCACCCGAATGTTGGAGGTTACATCCCCCAACCTACTTGGCTAATAGCCATTAATGGATCTATCCTCCAAGAACTTAATAAGTTGTTATTAGTTATATAAATGCAGCAATAGGCCGGGCACTGCTGATCATTAATTGGAGGCAGGCCCCTGCCCCAAGGGGCTTACAATCCTGGAGAGAGAAGGGAAGGGAAATAAGAGAGAGGCAATCTTAGGGAGAGACGGGGACATTCATGAAGTTGAGAAGTTGCAGGGGTACAGACTTAGCTTAGTGACAGGGGAGAAGGGGACCCTCATTGAGCGGTGAATAGAAGGAGCAACCTGTGGGAGACGCGGAGCTAGAGAAAGTCTCATGGAAGGTAGAGGGGTATTCGGAAAGTCGAGAAGAAGATTCAGGGACTCTGGAGCAGTGGGTGGGGTGGCAGAGGAGGAGAAGCAAAGTGAATCCCAGGTAAGAAGGTAACGCGAAATGAGGTCAGAAAGAGAAGAAGGAGCAAAGCCATGACACGCTTCGAGGTTGCAGACAAGGCATTTATGGTGGATGCTAAGGGGGAGAGGGAGGGAAATGGGGCTGAACATTCTGTTGGAGACAGGATGCTGGGCTGGCTCTGACCCAGTAAATGGCACTGGCTGTGTTCTTGTGTGATGTTCTTATGATCAAAGTGGGGCATCTGTACGCACAATCACTGCAGTGCACACTGGGACGGGGGGTGGGGATTTGCACGCAGTCCGCCGTGCACCCTGCTGGCTACAATATGCACATGCTGCCAGGGTAGGATTTAGGGTGATTCAATTGCATCTCATTTTATTAATGACAAAAACAAATGGAGCCCCATTAATTTTCATAAGTAAGTTAATGGAAAGGAATGAATAAGGAAACAATGTTCACTTGATGTCATTTGTTTTTGTTTTTATTTTTCATTTCATTGTATTAAAAATAATTTAATTTAAAAAAAAAAAGTAGAAATCACTGCGCGGGCACCGATGGCCGCGAATACAAAGATCGGCTTCCCTTTTTCAAAAAGGCACCGACGCAGCTGGCACCATTTTGGAAAAGGGCTTCACATGCGCAGACATTGTGCGCATGTACGGTGATTCTCTCCCCCCCCCTTTTTTAAATTTTTAATAAAAAAAAGAACAGAGCCCTTTACAGCCCCCCCTCACCCCCCAAACGAACAGGTTTTTGGAAACAGAAATTAAAATGAATGGTGTGCCTGCTACGCACTCCTGGTAGGATTGTACAACACAGTTAAGGCGAAATGCGTGTTCGCCTTAACCCCAGCAACTGAGGACTTAGCTCCGGGACCTTATCCAGACCCTGCCGCTGTCATTACTTTGCAAAGCAGCAATACACCACTCTCCACAGCGCCACCCCATGGACGGGTGGGATCAAGGGAACCGGAACCCCAGGCAGCAGCCTGAGATGTCAGTGCGGCTGCAGGAGGTGCAGGGCCGGATCTGGCAATCCAAGAGGAACCGGGAAATTCCAATTTCACACAAGATTCAAATTGTGGGGTGGTGGTTTGCTCCTGCAAGTTAACCGCATGCATGAGAGCACTATTCTGCGTCCATCCCGCAAGTTATGCCTTGAGGACTCACACGTTAGTGTGCTCCGAAATCCTATTATTATTATTATTTACTATAAACATTTATATAGTGCCATCCATGTGCCTGGCACTGTACAGAACATAGAAATAGACGCGGTCCCTGCCTGTGGCTTACAATCTAATAGACAAGGAGGGGGAGACAGGGATCGGGGACAGTGGGAGAGACTGGGGAGAAGACAAACAAACATTCAGGCGGATGCGAAATCTCAGGTGCATGTGCTTGGCTTGGTTACAGTCAGGTTGGTAGCAGCAGTCAGCAGAGGAGGGCAGACAGTAAGTATATGGGGAACGACTAGCAGGCATTGGGAAAGGTGGCGAGGAAAAAGTGGGTCTTGAGAGATTTGAAGGAGCGGAGGGAGGGGGCAAGGTGGATGTGGGAAGGGAGGGAGTTCCAGGCATAGGAGGCAGTGAGGGAGAAGGGTCGAAGGCGGTTAGGTGAGCAGGAGAAACGAGGGAGAGAGAGGGAGGGGACAGAGGAAGAGCGGAGAGCGCGTGCAGGAGTGCATAGGGAGATTAGGTCCCAGAGGTAAAGGGGAGCTTGGTTGTGGAGTGTTTTGAACGTGAGTACCAGGAGTTTATACAGGATACGTTCAGGAAGGGGGAGCCAGTGAAGAGAGGAGAGGCTGCACATGGTCGAAGCGACGGGCAGAGTGAATGACCTTGGCTGCGGAGTTTTGGATTGCGATAAGGGGGAACAGGTGAGAGCGAGGGAGGCCAGCAAGGAGGAGGTTGCAGTAATTGAGGCAAGAGATAACCATGGCATGAACAAGGGTTTGGGCCGAGGAGGTAGAGAGAAAGGGGCGGATCCGAGCAATGTTATGGAGGGCAAATAGGCAGGATTTGGCCACAGAGTCAATGTAAGGTTTAAAAGAGAGAGGTGTGTGTCAAAGATGAAGCCCAAGCTACGGGCTTGGAGAACAGGATGGATGGTGACTCCATCGATGCAGATGGTCAGGTTAGAGGGAGAGGAAGAGGAGGGAGGAAAAATGCGGAGTTTGGTCTTGGCCATGTTGAGCTTGAGCTGACGTTTGAACATCCAGGCGGAGATATCAGAGAGGCAGTTGATGAGGCGTGAGTGGACAGAAGAGGAGAGAGGGGGGTAGAAAGATAGAGTTGGGTGTCATCAGCATAGAGATGGTATTGGATTCCGTGGGAGGCAATAAGTTTGCCAAGGGACAGGGTGTAAATAGAGAAGAGGAGAGGGCCAAGGAGAGAGCCTTGGGGGACCCCAACCAAAAGAGGGAGGGAGGAGGAGTATGACTTGGGGAGGGAGACTTTAAAGGAGCGGTCAGAGAGGTAGGAGGAGAACCAGTCAAGGACAGAGCCATGGAACCCCTGTCTTATAGTGATAGGGGTTATGGTTACGCAAAATGGGAAACGTGGGAATACCTATCTGTATGACAATCACAGGAGATAGCAAGCATGGAAACCAGCCGGAGGGAACCATGGTTCGTTCCCAGCTAGTTAATTTCAGTCATCTTCTTAATTGCACCTCACTCTGCAATTACACCTCACTCTGCTGCCAGCTTGTTAATTGCACCTCACTCTGCTGTTGGTATGTTAACTGCACCTTACTCTACTGCCAGTTTATTAATTTCACCCAGCTCTGATGGCTTATTCATTTCAATCCATGGCTGGCTTGTTAATTTCCGCCTCAGTCTGAAGTTAGTTGGGCAGAAGGGGCAGGCTGAAACTGGTGCAAAATTTTTGCTCGTGAGAATGGTAGATCCCGTGATTAGTGATGTCAGTGTAAAATGCTCAAAGGAAAAAATTGCAGGAGACACGTCTCGGGAGAAGGGTGCCCAGATGTATTTTAGATCTTTTGATCCATTTGTTTTTAGTCCCTTTTGAAGGACAAACTGCGAATTGTAACTATATAGTTTTTCTTTTCTGTAATTGGATTGTGGCAAAAGCTGATCTGTAATAAATTTGAATTTGACTTATCAGAAATTTGACTTAAGCAGACCTTAAAGAAATGAACCTGGAGATGGAGGAAACTGATGCTCAGATACAAGTTAGCACCAGGTTTCTCCATCTCCAGTTCCCTTCCTGCTGCTTAGAATAGAAACAGTCAGAGTAGACAGCAAGGCAGAGCTCTGCTTCTCCGGGTGGTTTTAGACGGACACCTGCTCAGCACTTTCACTGCCTCATCCCTGGGCGACGGGTCCATGTAGAGGCAGGCCACCCTGGGAGGAGGCTGACAACGGGCCGTCTGCTTCGGGCCAACTCCGCTCACCTTGCTCCGGAACATCCCGGAGTTCTGCGACCGGTGTGGACCTCCCGAGCCTGGCACAGCAACCGGAGGCAGAGAGCCGGTCAATCTAAAGAATGGCCGGTTGCTGCAGCTCTGCTCCTGTCGTCAATGGCCATCGAGCTGCGGGATCCACCTGCACCTCTATGGGGAGGGGGGGGCTCTGTTTAAACCAGCTGCCACTGGAGCAGACCTGGGGGTGCCCCTCAACCCCCGCTGAACGGCCCCAGGGGGTGACCACCCATGTATCTGTCTAAAAACACCCTCTCTCTCTCTCTCTGTAATCCTGTCATTTCTGAATCTGGGGGGGTTGGGTAGGCTGGAGATGGGGAAATTTGGAATTCACAACCAGTGTGCAGCCTGCTTGAGACTCCTGGAGTCAGAACTGACAGGATTTCTCTCTCTCTCTCTCTCTCTCTCTCTCTCACGCACACGCACACGCACAGAGTTGTGTCTGGCTGAAAGCTGAGTTGTCAGGCTTCAGAATTCCGCTGATCCAGATCAAGAAGCAATGCATCCCCCCTAGACCTGGAGTCCTGGAAAGCAACCACCCAATTCCACTTATCCAGAAATTCAAGTGATGCAAGTTCTTCTTAAGTGGATGCCCCTGTATATGATACAATGCAGCTGACGCTGGCAGTCTGTTAAGAGAAGGGGGTGAGGATTAAATCTTCAACCCAGGGGCCAAATTTGGGCAGTGGCTATTTTTTTGTTTTTTAAAAAATTCGGCCCCTTTGTAATACCTCGATTTGGCCCGTGGATCCATCCAGATCTTGCCTTGGTTTACAGCCTTGATTCCTCTGGCTGTATCCCAGCTCACTACAGGGAAACTCCAGTTGAAATCAGTGGGAATTTTCCCTGCCTTGGGACTGCCATTGTCCGTGCCTTTTAACAAAGAAGGTGTATGGTTTTTTTTGTGGGATCCTACAGATTGTGGGTTTCTGCCTCAACAAGTTACCGACCAAGGAAGTATCATCTGCCTCGAAATTACCTTGGGAGAAACACCCCCCCCCTTTTTTAACCATAAAAAAAATCCCCTTTTGACATAAAAAGAAGTTTCTTAATCAGAGGATTAGTTGCAAGACTGAATGGTGTTTGGGCTGGTTCAAAGTCTGTGCTTGTGAAGTGACGAAAGGTGGGATTTTTAGGATGTAAGAGAAGAATAGGGAAATTCACCGGCGCATAAGCACCCTGCTTTTTAACACCTGGGCAGCCTCTTCTTCACTTCCACCAACTGCCTCCCAAAGGTACCAGGGAGTACCTTTCAGCTTTTCTTCATAAAGTCTGAGAAATCGGGGGAGGTTCATCTCACAAACTAAGTCCCTAGAGCTGAATTTGCAGGGAGCAGATTTGTTAGTCGCGGGAAATACCGACATTTTTGCGTATCATGTTGGGTACTCAGTGGGCTATTGGATTACTGATTTACTTGATTTATTGATCGGGTACCCAGAAACTTAAAAAAATCGATAACTTCCAGTACTAATTTTTTGAATTTCTGATTACCAGTCAGTATATTGAGACAGAAAACAAAAAAATCGTGCCAGAGACCGAAACCTCCCCCCACCCCAAAAACAAAAACAAAACAAAAAAACAACAGGATCAGAAGTTGAAAAATCAGGACCGGAAGTTGATTTTCCGTGACAGAAGACCGAACGATAGGTATCAGAGGTCAGAATATCAGTATAGAAGTTGAAAAATTGCAACAAAGATGATCGAGGTTCTAGAACACAAGGGCTACGAGGAAAGGCTGATGGCAGTAACCTAGAAAAGGAGATTAATTGGGGGCCGTGTTGACTGGTTTCAGAAGCCATAAAAAGATGGGACGTCATTTGTTCCCCACCACTACAGTGGAAAGATCAAGAAGCACCAAGCGGAAGGTAGGTTTAGGTTAAACTTTAGGAATAACTTCCTTCCTAATAGTTAGAAACGGGTATATCTGTTGAAATTGTGATACATGACCCCGCCTGGTAACATAGGATATTAATTGGTATCCGATTTGAACCCGACAGGTTACCCAAAGTATTGATTGACCAACTTTTGCCCCGATTTTATGACTTCTGGTGGTGACGTTTTGGTTTCCAGTACTGGTTTTCCAACTACTGATATTGTTTTGTTGACTTTTCATCCCAATTACCTTACTGATGGTGGACAGGTTCCTGCCCCAGTGCAATTACAATCTAGGAGAGACAAAGGAGGGGAGATGAAGGGGATGAGAGCAGAGGGAGAGACGGATACAGTCACAACGTTGAGAAGTTGCAGGTGCACGTGCTTGGCTTAGTTAAACAGGAAGAAGGGACCCCTAAGAAAACCAGGGAGGAAACTAAGGGGATGAGGAGCTAGGGAACGCCTGACAGAAGAGGTAGATTTTCAGGAGGGATTTGAGATTGGAGGGGAGGGAGCAGAAGGAATATATTCAGGGTGGGAGTTCCAGACATGGGGGGGGAAGCAAGCGAGAAGGGGCAGAGACATTTCGAGGAGCAGGGGAGTTGTGAGTAGGCGAGGGTGGGGGCAGAGGAGGAGCAGAGCTCTCGGACAGGAGTATGGGCAGGAAATGAGTGCAGAGTGATAGGAGGGGGCAGAGTCATGGAGAATCTTGAAGGTAAAGGAAGAAGACTGTAAAGGCCAAAAGGACAACCTACTGCATGCATCCGATAGATGGCAGCATTCCGTAAGGTTTGATTTCATCAGCAGAAAGATAGCTAGAGATTTGATAGCAACCTAGAGCAGAAAGAGGGTTCCATTAAAAAAAAAAAAAAAAAAAAAAAAAAAAAAAAAAAGTAGCCTGTTGTATTTCCAGTAGCTGAATCAACCCATTACCCATTCGTATTGATCGGAACCCTACTGCGTCCCGATTCGGGTACCCAAAGTCCCACAATGTCAACTTCCGTTCCTGAAATGTCAGCGTCCAGTACTGATCTATTCCCCCCATCTTTTTTGTCAATATGCCGACTTCCAGCGCCTTTTTATCGGTTTTCCATCTCGGAAAATCAACTTCCAGTCCCAGAGAGTCAACTTCCAGTCCAGGAAAGCTACTTCTGGTCCCATTTAAAAAATAAAATAAAAAAAAATTCTTCTTCCTTTTATTGACTTCCAACACTTATATACAAGTTTCCCGTCTCAGAAAGTCAACTCTCGGTCCCAGAAATCAACTTCCTGTCACGGTTTGTTTGTTGTCTTTTGAAATCTTGCCAATTTGGGGGGTTTTCTGACCCGACATACTGATTGGTGTACTGATAGACCGACTGGGAATTGAAAAAATTGGTACCAGACATTACTGATTTTTTCAAGTATCCAATCGGTACCCAGGTAATCCATTGGGTACCCCATGCACTACCTGAAAATGTGGACATTACCCATGGGTACTAAATTAAGCACCCATTTCTGCCCTATAGCAGCCTCATCGTGTTAGCATAGTTATAAATTTACTTAACTCTGAAAGTCCTAAAATCATGAGGCGAAGACCCTACTGATCATAGACTGCGACGCCTGTGATACATGGACTCTGGAATATTTCCATAAAAGCCTTATGGCAGGGCTTGAAATCTTGGGCCTAGAGGCCAAATGTGGCCTGTCGGTAGTTTTTATGGGGCCCCTTTCTAATGCCTGGATCTGACCCCTGGATCTAGTTCCTACCCCCAAACACGGACAGACTGAGCCCAGGGGAAGGGAACAGAGGTGAGGGCAGGCAAACAAGGACAGAGGACAGAGCCATGATCTGGTCACTCCTCTTCCTCAGCACAGTCCTTAAGTGCTCCCATCCCCAACTTCCATGCGGCCCTCAGAGCTTGTATTAATTTTCAAAGCGGCCCCTGGGAGGAAGAAGGTTTTTCACCCCTTCCCTATGGTTTTCAATGAGACTACTCTGGAGTAAGTGGTGAGACTAAGTGGTTTGTGAACCATGACTCATGATGAGATTAATAACAACAAACATAAAACTTTTGCAAAAGATTTTTTTTAATACCAATATGCTTTCTCAGTTCTTGCAACGCTGTGAGATACCGTCCTAATTCACCAACTTTACATTTACCATTTAACCCCATAGCACGTCCTGTTCATTTACTGCTTTACCAAGTTGCTGAGGGCCCTGTTTTACTGCTGGCTTTCTGTCTCTTTGTGTAATGCAAGTTGGGGCCAATCAAGGTGTGGATAGACCACCCCTTAACCTCTCCCGTCTCTGCCCAAATACAGTTTGAAAAAGCAGTGCCTCCACCGCAGCGCCTCCAATCAGAATTGTTGATCTGTGTTCTCTTTGCTTTGACCAATCTGCAGCGGGATTGTAGATTTGTAAAGAGATCTGCGTACCAGCCAGTGAGTGACAAGGAAGTAGAAGCCAAGGAAATGGAGTGCAGAGAAGGTAGAAGAAATGCTGTATTGTGTCGGGATCGGAATTTGAAATTGACGATCAAAGGGCTTTTCTGGCACGAACAAGCCATTGAGATAGGCATTCCTGCTTCAGTTTCCCTCGGTTGACACTGCCAGTTCCATGGTCCCCAATGGATATCCCTGTCTAGATGACATTAGGCCATGCAGTTTCTTCGATAGCCGGAGTCCAACCCAATCTGTGTACATAGCAGGGCCCGGGGATTGGGGAACCTTTCTCCTCCCACAAGCTACTTTGAAAATTAGTACAAGTTTCACAGGCTGGATAGGAGTTGGGGGCAGCGAGTATGCTTAGGATGGGGGAAGGAAAGAAAGGCTCCAGATCATGGATCGATGCCGTAGACAAATCAGAAACAGATAGCACATTTGATACCTGGGGTAATACACCCACAATTTCAAGAAGTCTGTTGAGTGCCTGATCGGAACCCGAATGCTGAGTCAGGCACCTGATTACTCAAAAATTCAAGGTATTACCACTACCAAATTACTGATTTACTGTTTTGCCAGTTGGAAAATCGTAAAATGGGTATCCTAACAGGCCATATCTGAATGAGGCTCTTACAGACAGAGCCAAAACTGGCAGTGAGCTTTCCCAGGGAATACCCATATTTCTGAGTAGTCTATTGTATGTCCAGTACCCAAGGTTGGGTACCTGATTACCTCAATATACTGGGTATGACTGTTACTGATTTACCGACGGTAAAATTTGGGACAGAAACTCAGAAAAATTGGGATGGGAAGTCGGAAAAATGGTACCGGAATTTGGAAAATTGGTTGGGATGAAAAATAGTAAAACGGTAATTCAGGGATTCTATTGCATGCTATTTGGGTAGCACTTATTGGTTCAGGTACCGCAATTCTGAAGACTTTACCCATTTTTGTGGATGCTTGTTTCATCTCTACAGCTGATAGGGATTTTCATTTCGGTTCAAGTGGAAGGTGTCTAGAAGAAACTCAGTTGTAGTCTCTCTTCCACCAGAAAGCTACAAGTGGCCACGTATCATTGGGAAGTCTTAGGGGGTGTGTGTGTTGCAGGGGTGCAAGTTTATTAGGAATGATTCGTATCCCAATTTCCTCACTTCGGTATTCATTTCTCCACAACTAGGGGTGTGCATCTGTAATCTTTTCTGTTAGTTACAAAAACGAATGAATAAACAAACGGTTAGCATTTGCTTTCATATTTTTTTGTTTAGGAAATAATTTATTTTTTTTAATTGAAAAAAAAACCCAACCTTGCACACGAGCAAAATGGCCACCATTCTGCACATTTTTCTTTTTAAAAAAATTAATAAGAATAATAATAAATAATCACAAAATAGCTGCTGGACCGTTTGGGGCCATTTTGGAAAAGGGTCGTGCATGCGCAGTATGACCCAGTAGCCGTTTTGTGTTTGTGTAGTGGTTTTTAATTTTCTTAATTAATTTTTAATAAAAACACCCCCCCCCCCCAAAAAGTGTTTTTGTTTTTTTTGGTAAACGGAAACGTAGGGGTGCCTGCTGCACAAACTTGCACAGTCCTACGGAAAAGGTCCATGGGCTGATGTAGCTTCCTACAGAAAGACAATCTCTCTCTCTCAGTTCTTCACTTCTGCTGTACAGAGCACGGCAGACTGTACGACTGTCTCCTGAAGCAGACAGGCTGGGCTGGGTGTCTGTGTTTAATTACAGCCCAAAGAGCTCAATTTAAAAGACAAAAGTAAGGTATTTAATTAATCCTTATCATTAGCCCGTATGTGAATGCCTAACAGCTAACTCCAACAACAAAGCAGAATCCATTTTCTTCCCTTTCCAGCTGGGAGAAATTAATTTTAAAAATGGATAAATCTCCCCCAGACTTGGGAATGTTTTATGAAACGGGACAGTGGTTACAAGGAAGGGAGCATCTGCCGCATCACATCTTTGCCCTGTCAGCTCTTTAAGGCAAGATCCAGTTACAGTCTCTCTCCCTTCCTACCTGAGTATTTCTCTGCATAGTTTCCGGGCACCTCCACGTCTCCGCGCTCACTCTTAAATTCCCTGCTGCCCCGTGGGCGCTCTATTAAATGATAGTTCGGCTCCTAAAACTTCAGAACGCTGCTTTTAAATAATTGGCCTATTATCTGCGGCAATCCTGGCCTCTGCCTCTTCAGAGCTACTCAGCTAGGGGCACGGTCAGAAGATGCGGGGGGGGAGGGGGGAATAAATTAATTTTAAAATCCACAATCCAGCGAAGGGCGTGTGTCGGAGAAGCATAGATTGTGCATGTAAAGCCTAGCTTAATTGTTAGACAACACAGCAATTGCCAGCACGGCAATATAAGCCAAGATTTTCTAAACAGTTTAGCTCCTATTTGGCCGAGGTGCTGGCCTCTTCTGAAAATCTGGCTCAAGGTCCCAGATTTTGGAAACCTGCTCCTCATTCCGGCACCCAAAATGGGTCGGAAAAGAGCTGAAACAAGTATCTGCCAAAATGGGTAAACCCATTGAATGTTCGGTACTCAACTCGACTTGCTACCCTTTGGGTACCAATTTGTACCAAATCAGTGACCAATGGCATTACCCAACGTCCTGATTTACCACCTTCAGTCCCAAAGTACCACATTTTTTTTTTTAGTTTCCGTCCTGACTTTTGCCTGTTTTCCCATAACGATTTCCCAATGGGTAATTGGTAATTTGGCAATAACCGTCCGTTCCCAATATTTGGGGTAATTGGGTACCCAAGCAACACTCAGGTAGACCATCGGGTGCCTGACATGTTGCTTGAAATTGCAGGTATTGTCCATTGGTAATAACCTGGGGACTCGTTTCAGAACGTTTTGACAAACATGGTCCAAATTTTGAGTTGCCGAGACCTTGAAAATCAGCTGTGAAAAGACCCTTTTGGGGGGATGTGAAGATGACTTATTTGGCTCTTGGCTTCTAGGGATTAAGTCTGCTCAGAAGGAGATACAGAAATTAGCCCCTGAGGAAGTGGACAAAGCCCATTTCTCATAGGCCACTATATTAGATTAGAGACAACTCCATACCCATTTGGTATAATCACAAAATAGCTGCTGGACTGTTTGGCGCCATTTTGGAAAAGGGTCGTGCATGAGCAGTATGGCCCAGTAGCCGTTTTGTGTTTGTGCAGTGGTTTTTAATTTTTTTAAAATACTCAGCCCAATGGACTATTATTATTTATTATTATTAGCAAGCATTTATATAGCACCAGCAATACAAAGTAATGAAATAGACACGGTCCCTGCCCTAGGACTTACAATCTGAGAGACCGGGGTGTAAGGAATCTAGGGGCTAGAAAACGCATCAGCCCCCTCCCGGCTGCATCGGCCCCCGCGCAACTGCTCCCCGCACTCCCCGTCGCACCGGACCTACCCCCCACAGCTGCGCGCCCGCTCCAGCAACGTTCCGAGGCCACGCCTCTCCACAGCCCGACGCCCCCGCTGCACGCCGAGACGCCCGGGGGCGGGGCCAGCACGCAGGCCACGCCGACCCCTGCCACGCCCCCTCAGGTGCGCCGCTCGGCGCGGCTGCAGCAACGCCCTGGGGGGGGAACTAGATAAAAGGCTGTACTGGGGATATCTGCGCTGCTGGTGATCGGAGCCTGATGTGCCCGTGAGACTGGCCCCTTGTGTGCTGCATCCTATAGCGTGTGGATCTCTCCTTCGTGTGTGTGTGTGACTGCCTCTAGTGTGACCGGTGGGTGAGTGGGCGTGTGCAAGTGTTTGACCTAACAGCGTGAGACAGGTGAGTGATTATTCCTGCGGGTGTGGGGGGGAGCACGGGTGCCTGGGCGCATTCCCTGAGCCTCAGACCTACCCCTCCTGCCTTCCCTTCCTGGGACCCTTTGCACCCCCGCCCCTCACACGTACCTCACCCCTCCGGCCCCCTCCTGGGCCCTGTGTGCTTGCGAGCAGGTGGCAGCAATTAAGGTCTGTGATTACCCCCGTGCCCGATGATGACCTAGGCTGGGGACTCACCATATTGGTATCCCTATTCCACCCTGAGGGCTTGTTTTCCCAGCAGGGCCTTGCTGTCATCTATTGCTCTAGCGATTGTGGTGCGTGCCTGTGTGTGACCCCGTTCCTAGGGACA
>QEPC01005526.1:935182-953423 GCA_003113815.1 Sphenodon punctatus
GCAGGCCACGCCGACCCCTGCCACGCCCCCTCAGGTGCGCCGCTCGGCGCGGCTGCAGCAACGCCCTGGGGGGGGAACTAGATAAAAGGCTGTACTGGGGATATCTGCGCTGCTGGTGATCGGAGCCTGATGTGCCCGTGAGACTGGCCCCTTGTGTGCTGCATCCTATAGCGTGTGGATCTCTCCTTCGTGTGTGTGTGTGACTGCCTCTAGTGTGACCGGTGGGTGAGTGGGCGTGTGCAAGTGTTTGACCTAACAGCGTGAGACAGGTGAGTGATTATTCCTGCGGGCGTGGGGGGGAGCACGGGTGCCTGGGCGCATTCCCTGAGCCTCAGACCTACCCCTCCTGCCTTCCCTTCCTGGGACCCTTTGCACCCCCGCCCCTCACACGTACCTGGGCCCTGTGTGCTTGCGAGCAGGTGGCAGCAATTAAGGTCTGTGATTACCCCCGTACCCGATGATGACCTAGGCTGGGGACTCACCATATTGGTAGCCCTATTCCACCCTGAGGGCTTGCTTTCCCAGCAGGGCCTTGCTGTCATCTATTGCTCTATCGATTGTGGTGCGTGCCTGTGTGTGACCCCGTTCCTAGGGACACTCCTGTCCCCTCCCGGCTCCCCAAATCCCCACACGGGGTGAGGGGTCGGGAGACGAAGGAAAGGGAACAGAGGGAGAGACGAGGTATAACGTTCACAAAGATGCGAGGTCCCAGGTGCACACGTTTGGCTTGGTTACATCGAGAACGATGGCTGGCTGGTCCGTGTGGTGAGGATATGAGTATTATTTTTATTATAAACATTTATATAGCGCCAGCCATGTGCCTGGCGCTGTACAGAACATAGAAATAGACGCGGTCCCTGCCTGTGGCTTACAATCTAAAAGACGAGGGGGGGACAGTGGGAGAGACAGGGGAGAAGACAAACAAACATTCAGGTGGATGCGAAGTCTCAGGTGCGTGTGCTCAGGTAACAGATTGTACTGGATGGAGGGTATCAGCAGATGTTAGGGGAGGGGAGTGAGGAGTCAGGGAGGGCAGAGCGGAAGAGGTGGGTCTTGAGGGATTTGAAGGTACGAAGGGAGGGGGCGAGACGGATGTGGGCAGGGAGGGAGTTCCAGGCGTGGGGAGCAGCTAGGGAGAAGGGATGAAGGTGGTTAGGGAAGCAGGGAAGGCGTGGAAGGGTGAGAGAGGGGACAGAGGAGGAGTGAAGTGCACGAGCTGGAGTATGGAGGGTGATAAGTGCAGGGAGGCAGGGGCGAGCGAGGTTGTGAAGAGCTTTATAGGTGAAGACCAGGAGCTTGTGCAGGATTCGTTCAGGAAGGGGGAGCCAGTGAAGCGAAGAGAGGAGGGGCTGCACGTGGTTGAAGCGACGAGTGAGGTGGATGACCCTGGCAGCAGAGTTTTGGACGGAGATGAGGGGAGAAAGGGGAGAGCGGGTGAGGCCAGTGAGAAGGAGGTTACAGTAATCGAAGCGAGAGATGACCAGGGCATGAACCAGGGTTTTGGCAGAGGAGACAGAGAAAAGGGCGAATCTTAACAATGTTATGGAGGGAGAAGCGACAGGATTTAGCAACAGAGTTGAAGTAGTGTTTAAAAAAAAAAGGGGTGAGTCAAAGATGAAGCCTAAGCTACGGGCTTGGAGGATGGGAAGGATGGTGACCCCGTTGATAAGGAATCGACAGGGAGAAGTGAGAGGAAGGATGACAGGGGAATGATGAGTTCAGTTTTAGCCATGGGATAAATAATCCATCAGTAGTCCATTTAGGACTATTAGATGTACTCGATGTACTGATTTTCTAAATTCTTGTACCAATTTTCCAATCCCTCCACCCCCATGATATCTGTACTGATTTACCATTTTACCTCTCAGTAAAATGGTAAATAAGTAACTCGGACTCTGTACCGTTAATACCCAGTATTTTCACATAACCGGGTGCTTGACCCGGTACTTGGACTCCTCAGAAATGTGGCTATTTCCCCCAGGGTAAGGAACGTGCTGCCCATTTCGGTTCTAGAGCAGCTTACTATAGACCAGTTTGAATTTCGGAGCTGCCTCGTATATTTTTTTACTGTGTTCTCATCGTATCGACGCTGCCTAGTTGTTCTTTTATGGTACTGGGTTTGCTCAACTGTAGCGATGTTTTTTGTGAAATGAGGTTCAGGACGATGGATGGGTAGGCAGGATTTGGGGGTGTTTGTATTTTTGTATTAATTGTAAGCCTCCCTGAGTCATCCTTTTGGAGAGGAGCGGGATAGAAATAAAATGCAATAATAATGGGATCTCCCCAACTGGGCTGCTCTGGGACTGGAGAGGAGCCTTGTATCCCAAGGAACAGAGTAGGCCTCGTAGTAGTACTGCTTTACAAGAAGGCCCAATTCTGCTCTAACCAGCCTTGGCTCCCGCTCCCCTTACTGGGGCAGAGGGAGTTCTGCTAATTCTTTTAATATCGGTTAAGAAAAGTCGCAGCAGTAATTCATTCTCTCTCCTAAGCACCAGATTCTTGGAACCAGTTTATCGGAGAGTCTTATTCTAACACAAGGGAGCTCTGCCTTTGAAGCAAGGGAGAGGAACGTCAGGCCTTGGGGGTGGGGGGCAAAGGCAGCCCCGGGACTCATTTTTATTTGGTCCCTTTCCAGTTTTTGAAAATGGCCTTTGGATCCAGTTCCTACCCCCTAGGTACTGAAAGAGTGAGCTCAGGGGAAGGGAGCCGGGATAAGGACATACGTACAAGGAGAGGGGACCGATCCGTCATCTGGACCCACTCCTCCTCCTCCTGAGTGCATCCCTGAAGAACTCCCACCCTCAACTTCTGGGCAGCCCTGGAACTAATTTTCAAGTGACCCTTGGGACTGGGAAGGAGACTGTTTCCCATTTCTGCTTTCGGCCTTTCCCGATGTCTACCTTGAAGGTGTCACCAGCCAAGCTGTCTCTCAGGCGCATCGCCTGGGGTTCATCTTCGACTCTTCCCTCTCCTTTATGCCTCAAATCCAGCTTGTTTCTAAGTTCTGTCGTTTCGCTCGGCATAATATTGCAAAACTCCAGCCTTGCCTTATGGCTTCCACTCTGAAATGTTTAACCCTAGTCATCTCTTTTCTTGACTACTGCAACTTACCGGCCTCCCGTGCTCTAATCTTGCCCCCCTCATCTCTGTTCAATGCCCTTCTACCAAAGTCATCCCCCTTGCCCGTCACTTCGACCACATTCAGCCCTTCCTCTCCAACCTGCACTGGCTCCCTCGACGGGAATGCATTCGGCACAAGCTCCTGGTCTTCCCCTTCAAGGGTCTTCATGGCTTTGCTCCCCCATATCTCTCTGATCTCTTATCCCACCACATTTCTGCTTTGGAGCTTCACTCCTCTGCCCCCACCCTCACTTGCTTGCGACTCCTCTGCTCCTCTAAACTTCTTTGCCCCTTCTCTCTTGCCGCCTCCCAGGCCTGGAACTCCCTCCCTGGATGCATTTGTTCTACTCCCTCCCTCCCAACCTTCAAATCCTGAAAACCTACCCCTTCCTCGTCATGAGGAGGAAATTGTCTCCTCTTCTCTCCCCTCCCCACCTTCAAATCCCTCCTGAAAACCTACCCCTTCCTTGTCATGAGGAGGAAATTGCCTCCTCTTCCTTCCCTCCCTCCCGTTCACTCTCTCCCTCACTCAGAATCCTTCTCTTTCCCATAACTAAGCTAGGAACGTGCACCTGTGACTTCTCAACTTCATGAATGTCTCCTTTTAGGGATGAACCAAGAAGCATTTTAGCTTCCCACGAGAAATACTGAGAACCGGAACAGAGATTTCAACGAGATCTCGGTCGCGGTACGAATTCTTGATATTTCTCAGTGTAAAATAAATAAATAATTTTTTTGAAATCACGGTGTGTGCGCAAAATGGTGGCGCCGGGCCAGTTTGCGCATGCACGGCCCTTTTCCAAATTGGCGGCATCACCGTTTTGGAGAGAAGGGCACCCAGTTTGTGTGTGTGCAACCAGGCCATCACACATGTGCAGACAGTCTGCCCTTTCCCAAAATGGTGGCGATGCTGCCGCCACTGCCATTTTAAGAAAGGATGGTGCATGCGCAGAATGACCCAGAATCCATTTGTATGGCCATAGTGATTCTTTGGCGGTATTTCCCCCTCCCTCCCATTCCTATTGAAAATTAAATCAAGACACTGCTGATTCTTGGGTCCCAGAACAAACCAAGAACCAGAATTCTCAACGAGACCAAACCTCCCCCCTCTGCCTGAGAATGAATTTTCAGCCCTAATCCTTGTCTCTCCCTATGTCCACCTCTTCTTAGACTGTAATGGGGGGAGGGGCAGCAGTGGGGCACCCCAGTTGTTTTGGTTTTGTTTTTTTTCATTTTTGTTTACAAAACACCCTTAGCTTTTGGGGGATGGGGAGTTTCATAAAGGAAAACATTCGTTTTCGTTATTGGGGCAGGGGGGTGTCTTTCTGTTTATTTTTATTACAAATCACTTCACGTGCGCAAAATGGCCACCAGACCAGTCTGTGAATGCGCAGCCCTTTCCTAAAATGGCGCTGGCAGAATCAGTGCCATTTTGGGAAAGAGTGCATGTGTGCAGTACGGCCCTGGTGGCCATTTTGGGCAGTTACAGTGTTCTTCATTTTTGTTTTTTATTTTGGTAACAAAAACGGATGCTTTTCTCCCTTTTGTTTTCATCCGTTTGCTTTACCCCGGCCTGTGGTTTTCATAGTTTAATTACTAAAATGAACAGGCCCTCGTTTGTTTTAGTAATTAAAGAAAACGAAAACAAATTACTCACCCTGAGACTGTAAGCTCCTCGAGACAGAGGCCTGTCTATAACTGCCGCTATATAATAATAATAATTAATCATAATAAATACTAATAGACCTATCCACCATCTCTCGATCCCGCAGCAGCTGTCCTACCTTCTCTGTCCTAGTTAATTGGTGTGAAATTGGAGCAAGTTCTCAAGTGATAATGTGTTTGGATTTACTGCATGACTGACCCCCAGCCTCTCCATCCCATCTCCATTAAATCCTCTTGCTGTCCGTCTCAAAACCCTATTTCCTGTCCTCGAGCCACACCGTGTAATGCCTGTCAGTCACACGCTACAGCTAGTGGTGACCGAGGAACTCGTGGGCCGACAGCTTTGAAAAAAACCCGACACCCCACCCCAGAAAGATCCCTCCATTGGCAATTGTGATGTATTTGTAGGATGCTTCCCCCCCAAAATAGAACTCTGATAAAAAAGGAAGAAAAAATACACAATGCTTTTCAATAACTCCCCCCCCCCCCATTGTTTTCCATAAAAGGGAACGCTATACTAGAACCCCATAAAAACCATACCTAACCTTACACGTTAATCCAGCGGCACGGCTAAATTGCACGTGATCGCTGGGAGGGCATAGCCCGTGTTCTGGAGCGCTGCAAATGAAGTGCTTAGTTCCCATACTTGAAAGGATATATTTAGCTCCCTTTAATTATCCCTGCTTAATTAATTAAGGCTGGAATGGGGCTTTGAAGCTATAAGGTGTTACGTAAGTTCTGTTATTAATATCTAACCGCAAGTGCTCCTGAAAGTATTTGAGACGGAAAACCTGGCCAGGGCGTCACAGTTGATAGGAGCAACTAAAGGCCCCATACTCTACGGTTAATAACACAGGGGCAGGGTGCCAAAACTTCAAAAATCTTGGATCAGACCTGCAGAAATCCTGAGACTGTTGTAATAAGAATAATTAATAATAATTACTTAAGGAAAATGCAGTGAATTCAGGTCCCTGGTCGCATAGGCCCATAAATGGCTATTAGTCAAGTTGACTGGGAAAAGACCGGATTGCTACCGGCTGGGAGTGAACAGAAGGGAATAATGATCACTCCATTATGACACTTTTCTGAAGCAACAAGCAGCTGCTCTCGGAGACAGGATACTGGGATCAATCTGGGATGGGCCATTTTGAAAATTAGTACAAGGTCACAGGGCCAGATAAGAGTTGGGGGCGGGGATACTTTAGGGGTGCACTCAAGATGGGAGAGGGTCCAGCTCAAGGGTCTATGCTGTGTGGATCCACCCTCTGTCCTTGCGTACGTGCCCTCAACTCTGTACCTTTTCCCTGAGCTCATTCTTTCATTGCTTGAGGGCAGAGCAGGATTCACGGGTCAGATCCAGGAAGGATTGATGGGCTAGATAGATCATTGGTCTGACTCAGTATGACCCTTGGTACGTTCTTCTGTAACTTGGTATGTTCTTCTGTAGTGATAATACTAAACCCACCGACTTCAATACCTCTTATAATCTGTTTTTGGGCTTCCAAGTCTTTCTGGCCCCCACGACAACATCTTCAATATTTTCTTTGCAGCCAGCAGGCTGAGAGTGTCCCATTTTTAAAGTGAAAGCTAAAATTCTTGCCTTTGTTTTTAGGCTCTAAGGATCCCCTAATATCAAGGGATTTGTGATAAAATTGCAAGAATTAAAAACCTTAGTCATAGAGTCCCGCTAGGGATTAGCACCCCACTCAACTCCATTCCTTCTCCTCTGTCCTCTTTTGACTTACGCGCCGGTTGGGTAGGTTCCCCAGAGGTATTGTGAGCTTTTTCCAGGTAGGTACGGCTGGGTGTGATTTACCTTGTTAAAAAATGTGTTTTTGCTGGCACAGAGGTATGAATCAACTAATGATTTTTAACTTGATATGTGGTTGTATTTTTAATTTCAGGAAAAGAGCCCAGAGCCGAAGGCAAACCTTTCTTTTTTGGGATATTACAGGTGTGATTTTTTTTCACAGGTTTTCTCATGAACTTGACACTGCTTCCCCTGGCTGGAGGGTTATCTCTGAGGCCATGATCATAAGCCAGGACAACCTGTGCTGATGCTGCCGTGGAAGTGCAACCGTGTTGATGGCTTTGGTCAACATTCCATTCCACAATTTAACCAGGCCATCGGCAGAGCCGCCGTCAAAATCAGTGGGTAGGTATCTCCCCCTCCCACCCACCCCCAGAGTTTTGGAATCCAATTGGCTTCATTCGTCTCCAAGGGTGGACCAACCTAACCTAACTGGTCCAACACCCCAACAGGGGAACAGGGGAACAAGATGGGAGGGATGCTTATCAAGTTTGCAGATGACACAAAACTGGGATAGCTAACGTGTCGGAAGATTGAATTCATTTTCAAAATGACTGGGATGGGTTGGAAATATGGACTGAAATTAACAGAATGAAATGCAGCCAAGATAAATGTCAAGTTCTGCATTTGGAGAAGGAAAATCTGACGGCACAAGTCTAAGATGGGGGATGCCCAGCTTGGAAGCAGCACATGGGGAAAGGATCTAGGGGTTGTGGCTGATCACAAACTGGACATCAGTCAGGAAGGTGCTGCGTACGTGCGAAATGACTGCCCTTTCTCAAAATGGTGGTGACACTATGGGCGCCATTTTGGAAAAGAGCCGCGCATCCGCAGAATGACCGTGGTGGCCGTTTTGTGTACGTGCAGAGCGTTTAAAAAATTTTTTTCTTAAGATTCTCGTGAGATCTCAGAACGTTACTCATGAGAACTAAGTAACGTTTCTCCATTCTCTTGAGAATCTCACGATAATAGGGAAACGATTCTTGATTCAGTCAGCCCTACTTTGGATACACAAGCAAAGTACCTGTGTCAGCGCTCTCCTGGGTGGGCACCCGGAGGCAAAAGGAGAGGTTCTGGGGGCTCAGTGGTGACATCAGTAATACTGCAGTCCCTTGCCAGGCTGAGTGGATAGGAGACTTTGAAGGAAACTACAACTCCCAGGATCCTCCTGTGCCACTTCCTCCTT
Organism: Sphenodon punctatus; assembly: GCA_003113815.1. Lineage (NCBI taxonomy): Eukaryota > Metazoa > Chordata > Lepidosauria > Sphenodontia > Sphenodontidae > Sphenodon > Sphenodon punctatus. Next base: position 942,964 of record QEPC01005526.1, read on the forward strand.
GCACACAAGTGGGCTTCTGGGAGTTCTGAAGGCATCCGGCCCAGCTTTGTCCCCGGTTCCAACCATCACTGCTGCTGCTGCTGACACTCCCACTGCCATGGAATCCGCCAGCCCCACTGTTGCCGCCACCGGATTCCACTGCCACTTCCCTACTGAGTCCCCGCCACCAGGTAAGCATTGGCATGGGTACCCCCGTTCAGGCACCACTCAAATACTATTGCATCTCAAACATCTTGGACAGTTCAGGTACTGCAGTTTTGATAGGTTAACACATTTTCACAGGTGTCTATTTTTACTCAAGACTCGAGCTAAGTGACACAGCTGCAAAAAAGGCTAATGCGATTCTAGGCTGCATGAACAGAAGCATTGTTTCCAAGTCATGGAAAGTAATCATTCTGCTCTGCAATGGTCAGACCTTTGTCACCTGGAGTTTTGTGTCCAGTTTGGGGCCCCTCATTTTAAGGACATTTGACAAGCTGACAAGCGGAGGGCATTAAAGATGACAAGGGGTGTGGGGAAGGCAGGATTACACCCTCACATGCTTGTGGGAAAACCATGTACACCTGCACACGCTTTCAGGGACATCAGGGGGAAATCGTGGGGTAAACAACCCCACCACATGATACGAAGGAGCTGGTGTTGCTACCCTGGAATGTGCGTCAGCTCCCTGGTAAATTACCCAGGGTAAAATGATGCCAGAGTCATTAATTCCAGACTCTGATCCCAGCTTTCTAGGAACAAGGCTAATTGGCCAGTAGGTGGCACTGTTTGCTACTGTGTTAACAGAGGCTGTTTCCACAAGTAACCGGTTAGAGTAACTTACACCCCATGCTCCCAACAGACACCAGGATCTTACCCAGAGCCCCAATTGCATTTGAGCAAGCTGCTGCTTATTGAGCAAAAAAAAAACCCGTGGTTCCCTAGAATACACCTGAAGAACTGCTTGGTGAGTTTGATGCACCATGTACAATAGAGCTAAGGTGAAATTGGGGAAACACTTGTCGCGTTTAGGACGTTTTCAGGCAGACAAACTATCCCGGGTGATTATTATCCTGGGATAACAAAGTGGTACCTGTTTAGATGGACATTTCTATCCCGGGACAACTTAATTCCAGGATAGTCCCATGGGAACAGTGCGTTGGGATTAGAGTCTCTGGGATGAACTAAAAATCCCACGGTGCTTTTCTGCCGAGTTCAGCGTGATGTTTTCTAGGACTCAGACGTCACGTCCTTTCTCTGCAATGTCACGTCCTCTGTGCAGCTGAGCATTCTGAGCGTTTCTGAGCACATACCTTGCCATTGGACTCTGTGGCGCTCATCACCGGGAGAGTTGACTATCCTGGGATATGTCGTTCAGACGGACATTATCCCAGGATAGTTTAACAACCGGTTGTTATAAACCCCAGCAATTTGGGATTTTATAACACCCTGATAAGTTTGTTATCCCGGGATAATAATCACTGCTGACAGCATTTAGATAGACAAACTATCCCGCTGATAATGCTCTTATCCCAGGATAAATGTCCGTCTGAAAATACCCTTATTCCCGGGCTCCTCACCCCACAGATTCCTCCACTACGCTGCTCTTTATACTCCTCCCTTGCAACTAAGCTAAGCACGGACACCTGCAACTTCTCATCTTCCTGAATGCCTCCCTGTCTGTGTCTCCCTATGTTCCACTCTCCCTTGTTCATTCTAGATTGTAAGAACCTTGCGGACAGAGACCTGTTTCTAATGACAACTTTACAGTGCTGGGCTAATTCATAATAATATCTACCTGCTAGGTCTGTGATGAGCGCTAATTGTGGGTGTGCAGAAAAAAATAGTTCATTTTGATTTTGATTTTAGCTTATATAAATGCTGTTCGTTTTAGTTTATTTTTCTTTTTGTTTTAACTTTAATTTTTGTTTTATGTTGGTTTCAATTGGAAATGCATTTCTGGCTGTAATGTCTTTGTTGTTCATCCATTTTGCACAAAATTTGGAAAGCTTGTGCCCCTCAATGAAGGGATCATCCTTGCCAAATTTCAAAAAGATTGGATAAAGGGTCTATGCAGGGCCCTGACATTATCAAGGTTCCAACAAATGCTCTCAGCTGTTTTGGAGGGCAGATATAGAGGGACCTCATATGACCAGAGGCTTTGTCCTTGCTGTTCAGGGCAGATTGAGTCTCCCCCACTCCCTGTTTGGCTGTCTGGCCCTTGGGAAATCTGCTCTCCCTCACCTTGATTGGCAGTGTTTTTCACTGTATATGATTTATTTTCAGGGGTCAGGCCTGGTTGAACCTGTGCTCTATAGAAGACTTTAGGGAGGCTCATTGACTTTCTCTCTAGGATTGTGGCTTTTCTGCTTATGTTGTGCAGACTGGTGATGGGATGATATTATCCACTTTCTATCCTGGGTTTTTATCAGAAGATTATTTAGTAGCAATTTGGGGTCTTGATCTATTATTAACTTGTTTCAGCATTCTTTACTTCGTGTCTATACTCTAGACACATTTATATTTTTTGTCCAGTTTATGTTGTTTCTTATTTGTGTTTTTGTATTTTGTTATGCCCTGTGGTTGAAACAAATAAATTAATTACTTACTAACTTGGATAAAGGGTCCCAATTTGATAAGCAATAGACTATTCATCATTTCAACAGAAGTCACAACTCGCCTTTTAAATCACTTGCAGCAGGTGCCTCTGTTTAAATGATAGAGGTTTTACTTTGGTTCTCTGACAGTTTCCCATCCCCAAACTTGAGAGAGTGCCCCAGGGTGGCATAAAGATCAAAGAAAGATTGGCACGCAGCAGGCAGGCACAGGACAGAGCAGACACTGGCCGAGGGCACCACCAGGCACAGAAGCTACAGGCACTGTGTGGGTAAGGCTTTGCCTCTCTGACACTTCCCCCCCTTGCCAGGGTGGCAGAAAGATCAGAGAGAGATTCGGCAGGCAGCAGGTGTGCACAGGACAGAGCAGCCACTGGCAGGCAGTGCTGGGCACTGAGCCATCAGGGCTGTCCTAACTAGCCTGTAATGACTTCAACTTGTTAAGAGCATGCCAGGGGGTAGGATACATGAGAGAGAGAGAGAGAGGCGCACTCAGGCAGGTGAGCAGGAGGCAGGTGCACCAGCATTGGCACCCCAAGGTGTGTGGGGGCATCAAGGTAGATCAGATGCAGGCTCAGATCTGCTTGGAGCACTTGAAGTGAAGTGAAGGCAGCTGCAGGCAGCACACAGATCACACGCCCGCAGGGCACGTAGCCGGCCTTGGAGCCACAAACAATCTAGTGGGGGCTGTGTAGCTTGGCAGAAGCTTATGTTTGCAACCCAATGAAAGTGACTGGGTACTGGCAAGTTGGAGTCTGAACAGCAGCTACAGAGAATGAGCTTATGCTAGGGATTTTCTTATGTTTGTGATGCCAGTTGGCCAGGAGAAATGGCAATCATGGTATCCCCATTCTGTGCTGTGCCACCCAGAATAAAATCAGGACCCTTTATCCAAGCTTTCTGAAATTTGGCAGTGACGATTCTGTTGTCAATGGGTACAATCTCTCCAAATTTTATTCACATTGGATGGAACACAAACACATTACAGCTGGAAATGCACGTCCAAACCATTCACTTTTAATTGTTTATAAAATCTGGATCCTTTATCCAATCCTGCTGTACTTTGGTAGAGATAATACCTTGGGTGAGGAGTACAGTCTGTACAAGTGGCATGCACCTTGCATGAAAACCAAAGACATTACAGCCAGAAATGCTTTTCCCATTTCAAATTTTCCATAACTGTTCGATCAAGTTTTGTCATTGCAGCAACAAAAATGGAAATGGCATTTTTGTTTTTAATATTGTATTAACAAAAACCAAATGCACATCCCTAGCTCCTACTCCCATTCACAGATGAGCAGCCAAATCTCAGGGAGACCAAAGAAGCAGTCTAAGCCCCAAGGAATTAAACCCGGACCGTGTGAAGCCCAAGCAAGCCCCATAACCACACGACCAGACTTCCCCTGGTGTGTGCATCACAGTACTTGGCTACCAGAGAAGCACATTGACTAGTGTTATTAGTTAAATAGTTGTTTGCTAGGATTGTTAAGTAGGCCCTACCCTTTGGCTGAGTTGTTTGGTCTTGGTCTGTGGTGTGAATGGTCCTGAATTCTAGTTTGCGTTGTCGCCCTTCTCTGTGTGAGGCTCCGTAGAGGAATGAGGCAGCAGCAGTTCCAGTGAGAGAAGAAGGCTGAGGTGTAGAGGAAGCCCCAGCAGAGGGTTAGGGCACTGGATGTGAGTTAGAAGAGAGCGGAAGCTAGAGGGACACAGTGTAGACTAGAACCCAGGCCCACGAGGGGAAGAGGAAGGGCAGAGTTTTGCTGACAAATAGAATAGCTGATTCCTTGCTAAAAAGACCCCACTGTTGTCACCTCCAGGGAAATGGAGCAGCACCAAGGAACCATTCTAAGGCCGCAGGGCCTTTATAGAGGAACCAGAACTTGGACCGTCTGAATCCAAAGGTAGGCACCTGAACCACAAGACCAGCCACACCCTTATACCCACTCTGGTTAAGCAGATAGCTGACACCTGTACTTGCTGCAGGCACCCCTGGAAGTGGGGGGCAGGCTCCTCCATGGAGGCCGGGGGCTTCCTGGATTGCCCTCATGCCGCTGCTGGTAGCAGGGGGATCAGGCTGGGCAGCAGGAGGGGCTGCCCACTCAGGGCCACTTTTGTGAGGTTGGCCAAGCTGGGGCAGAGATGCTGCGGGGCTGGAGAGTGCCTGCCTGTCACAGAAGGGAAGCAGCTGGTTTCGATACTGGATTTGATACCCCGCCGGGTTGGATAGTACACCCGAATGACCATGTCCCAGCAGGGCTCAGCACCCAAACAGCTTTGCCCTTGGTTACTGCCAGAAACACGGACAGGGCAAAGCAAGAGGAGGTCGGATACCAAGAGCTGCCCACGGCTGGTTCTCCTACCAGAGCGAACAGTGGGTCTGTGTCCAACCTGAGGGGCACCGGCTGGAAGCAAAGCCATGGAGAGCTGGGCAGGGCCCCAAAGGCAGAAGCAGCCGCCACCGGCCTGCCTGTCAGAGTGTCAGTGGATGGAACACAAAGACATTGCAGCCGGAAATGCATGTGCAAACCCTGAATCTGTAATTGTTTATAAAATCTGGATCCCTTTTATCCCATCTTTCTGTCATGTGGTGCAGACAATACATTTTGTGACGGGTGCGGCCTGTACAGATTTTGGACACATTGGATGAAAATCAAAGGTCAGTTTTTCGGAACATTTTAATTATCTCAACTTCTTTGGAACATCTTATTCATTTGCGTTATTGCAACAACAAAACGTAAAACAAAATTATTCTTTTTCATATTGTATTAACAAAACCTGGCGCACACCCCTAGCTGCTTCCCCCATTCACAGATGAGCAGCAAAGTCTCATGGAGACCAAAAGAGCAGGCGAACCCCCAAATAATTACACCTGGACCGTGTGAATTCCAGGCAACCCCATAAACACACTTACCTTGCACACCCTGCTACTCGGCTACAAGAAAAGCATGTTGACTGGGGCCATTAGTTAAATAGTTGTTTCCTAGGATTGCTAAGTAGGTCCTTCCCGTTGGTGGAGTGGTTATCTCCTGGGTTCTGATACACACCATGGACTGGACAGGGAAACCAAGGCATGGCACTAGAAGTGGGGTAGAGCAGAGAGGAAGCTGCAGAGGTGCGATGTAGACTAGGACCAGGATGGGCAGGGTTTTGCTGACAAATATAATTGAAGATGCCTTGCTAAAAAGATCTGTTTGCTATCATCTCCTGGGAAGTGGGACCAAGCTCTAATTCCCCCATTTATAGATGAGCTGCACCAAGCAACTATCTCAAGACTTTCATGGTACACCCAAGACTTGAACCTGGAGCTTCTGCATCCAAGGGTAGGCACGTTAACCACACAGCCAGCCTGACTGCTGGTTTCAGTTCTGGGTTAAGCAGAGATAACCAACATCTATACTTGAGACGAAGTCCCATTAGTTCAAGAGCTCTAGGCTGGGGCTCCTAATTAGGCCCCGCTGCTTGGCTGAGTGGCTGTGCTTTGGCCTACCGCTCTCATGGTCCTGGGTTCTAGTCTCCAGTCCACTGCAGCTCCAAAAACCAGCAAGAGGAGAAGGATGAGGTACAGAGCAAGACCCAGTGGAGCATGCCAGGATGCCACAGCAGAGCCCAGAATCCAAGTCCCTGGGAGCAGAACAGAAGAGTTTTTGCTAAAAAGACTCAATTGCTAACTGACTCAATTTGCAGATGAGCAACACCACTCAACCATTTTAATGCCCCAAGGCCTCCTTGGGGGAACCAGGATTTGAACCTGGAATACCTGCATCCAAGAGTAGGCATTAACTACACAGCCAGCCTGACCACTGGTGTCATGTCTGGGTTAAGCAGAGATAACCAACATCTATACGTGAGAAGAAGTCCCATTAGTTCAAGAGCCCTAGACTGGGGCTCCTAATTAGGCCCCGCCACTTGGCTGAGTGGTTGTGTTTTGGGCTATAGCTCTTATGGTCCTGGGTTCTAGTCTCCACTGCCACTCCAAAGACCAGTGAGAGAAGAAGGATGAGATGTGGAGCGCAGGATGCCAGAGGGGCACAGTAGAGCCCAGAACGCCAAGTCCCTGGGAACAGAAGGGAAGAGTTTTTGCTAACACACATATAATCACAGTTGTCTTGCTAAAAAGACTCAGTTGCTAACTCACTCAATTTACAGATGAGCAACACCTATCAGCCATTCTAAGGCCCCAAGGCCTTCTTGGGGGAACCAGGATTTGAACCTGGAGTACCTGAATCCAAGGGTAGGCACTTTAACCACAAAGCCAGCCTGACCACTGGTTTAATTTCCAGGTTAATCAGAGATAACAACATCTATACGTCGGTACTTGAGCCGAAGTCCCATTAGTTCAAGAGCTCTAGGCTGCGGCTCCTAATTAGGCCCTTCTGCTTGGCTGTGTGGTTGTGCTTTGGGCTATAGCTCTCATGGTCCTGGGTTCTAGTCTCCACTGCAGCCTCAAAGAATGAAGCAGCTCTAGTGAAAGGTATAGATCAAGCCCCAGCAGAGCATGCCAGAGGGGCACAGCAGAGCCCAAGTCCCTGGGAACAGAAGGGAAGAGTTTTTGCTAACACACATATAATCACAGTTGTCTTGCTAAAAAGACTCAGTTGCTAACTCACTCAATTTACAGATGAGCAACACCTATCAGCCATTCTAAGGCCCCAAGACCTTCTCAGGGGAACCAGGATTTGAACCTAGAACCTCAAGGGAAGGCACCTTAACCACAAAGCCAGCCTGACCACCACTTTCAGCTCTGGGTTAAGTAGAGATAGCCAAAGCCAATGTCTATACTTAGGTACCAGAGAAGCAGGCTGACAAGAACTCCCATTAGTTTAAGAGCTCTTTGCTGGAACTCTTAAGTAATCCCACCTCTTGGATAAGTGGCTGCATTTTGAGCTACAGCTGTCATGGTCCTGGGTTCTAGTCTGCACTGAGGCTCCATAGAAGAATGAGACTGTGCTAGCAGCAGTTCCAGCGAGAGAAGGATGAGGTGCAGAGGAACACCCGGCAGAGTGTTTAGGGCAGTCAAAGTGAGTTAAAGCAAGAGAGGAAGTTACAGGGGCACAGCCTAGACTAGAAACTGGGAGGAAGGGCAGAATTTTGCTGTCAAATACAATTGGCTGTCACCTGCAAATTGAGGACAAGCTCTAACTCCTTCATTTACAGATGAGCAACATCAAGCAACTATTCTAAGGCCCCAAGACCTTCATGGAGGAACCAGGAACTCACAAGGCCAGCCTAACCACAGTGAATACACACCTTGGTAAAGCAGAGAGCCAACGTCTATACTTCACTACCAGAGACTCACATTGAGAAGCAGTCCTGTTAGTTTAAGAGCTCCTATGCTGCTCTTCATACTCCTCCCTTGCAACTAAGCTAAGCACAGACATCCGCAACTTCTCATCTTCCTGAATGCCTCCCTCTTTCTCCCCATCTTCCACGCTGTCTTGTCCATTCTTGGGGGCAGAGACCTGTTTCTAATGACAACTGTACAGTGCTGGGCTCATTGCTGGCGTTATATAAACAATAATTCATAATAATATGCACCTGCTAGGCCTGCAATAAGTGCTAATGAGGGGTGTGCAGAAAAAATAGTTCATTTTCATTTGAGTTTCAATTTCTAAAATCCCAGTCATTTTAGTTATTTTTGTTATTCCTATGAATTTCATTTTAACTTTCATTGGTTTCAATGGGAAATGCATTTCTGACTGTTTGTAACATCTTTGTTTTTCATCCAATTTGCAGAAAACTGGACAGCTTTTCCCACTCAATGAAGGGATCATCCCGGTCAAATTTCAGAAAGATTGGATAAAGGGTACCAGTTTTATAAACAATAGAACATTCATGGTTTTAACAGAAGCCACAACTCGCCTGTTAAATCACTTGCAGCAGATGCCTCTGTTTAAATCGTAGAGGTTTTACTTTGACTCTCTTACAGTTTCCCATCCCCAAACTTGAGAGTGCGTCCCAGGGTGGTAGAAAGATCAGAGAAAGGTTGGCACGCAGCAGGTGGGCGCAGGAGAGAGCAGGCACTGGCAGAGGGCACCTTTCATTTAAAACCCTGGGTCTGTTGTCCAATGGCAGATCTCAGCATGTTGGGGGGGTGGGGGGCTGTGAGAAACAATGATGTTGGATCCCTCCTTTCCTAGGAACGTTTGACAAACACACACTGACTCATCTATGCAAATTTACAGATATATTTGTAATCCCGTAGAGCAGGCGTCGGAAACCTTTTTTCCTCCCAGGGGCCACTTAGAAAATGTGTACAAGCTTCCGTGGGCCGCATAGAAGCTGAGGGTGCCCACGGGGTACACTCAGGATGAGGAGGGTCCAGATCATGGATCTGTCCCCTCTCCCTGTGTGCCTGCCCTCCTCTCTGCCCCCTTCGCCTGAGCTCAGTCTGTCAGTGTGATCTGTTCCCTGTGAGCCTGCCCTCCTCTCTGCCCCCTTCCCCTGAGCTGTCTGTCAGTGCGATCTGTCCCCTCTGCCTGTGCGCCTGCCCTCCTCTCTTCCCCTGAGCTCAGTCTGTCAGTGCGATCTGTCCCCTCTCCCTGTGCGCCTGCCCTCCTCTCTGCTCCCTTCCCCTGAGCTCAGTCTGTCAGTGCTTGGGGGTAGGAACTGAATCCAGGGACCAGATCCAGCAACTGGAACGGGGCCACATAAAAATGATCCATGGGCCACATTTGGCCCCCGGGCCTTGAGCTTCCTCATTACTGATTTACGTCTACGTTCCTGGGTCAGACACAACAGGCATTAATCTCCCCGCTGAAGCTTTTAAATTTTACCTGAATGAAGCAGAGGGCAGCCTCTGCCGCTTTGCAAGCCAGGAATATCATGCGCTAGAGAGAATGCATGGAAATGTGGCAAACTTTAATCTCCGAGAGGCTTTTAGCCCTTGTCCATTATTAACCTATCAAATAGGGGTAAATGCCGCCCTAGGGGTATGCATGGGAGGGTGGTAGCGTGGCCCCTATCTCCTCCCCCTTTATCAGAAAACACAGTCTTTTCTAAATCGTTAGGATTAGCTTTAATGAGGACACCTAAGGGGGCAGGTCTTTGGCCCAATCTCAGCTATCAGGAGGCTGGGCTTTCTTTTTCATCTAGCTGCAGTCGAAGGGCGTCCCCCACGTCTGCGCATCTGGGGAGAAGTTACGCAGAGCCCACGCGCATGGCATTCGAAAGCCTCAGCAGCTTTAATGAAACAATTTTAGCCTTGCGCCCCCCTCGGTGAGGCAGGCCTGGAGGTGAAACACCAGTTTACAGTTAGGGGAACGGTGGTACAGGGATACCCAGGCTAGAGTGATCCATGAACCAGTAACTCAGCAGCAGGGAGAGCTACCTGTAGGGCAGGGCCGGGAAGCCTCAGGGCCAGGGGACCCAAACGTGGCCCCTTTCCCAGTGCCTGGATCTGACCCGGAATCCGTTTCCCACCCCCAAGAACTAAAGGAGTGAACTGAGGGTAAGGGAGCAGCCATCAGGGCATACGGACAAGGAGAGGGGACACAGATCCAGGATTGGGACCCGGGGCCTGATTTACCTCAACGCATCCTGATGTGACCATACCTCCTCTCTAAAAAGAGGACGCTTATGAGAAATACAGGTTGCAGGGCTACACTGGCTCCAATACATCCCAGAGTTCAAGGTCCTAGTAATGATCTATAAAGCCCTATACGGCCTTGGCCCCTCTTACCTTAGGGACCGCCTCGCCCTTCGCGCCCCGGAACGACTCCTGCGGTCTGCCGGGGGTGCCCGCTTGGAGGTCCCCCGTGTTAAGCGGGGGGCCACGATGAAGCGGGCGTTCTCGGTGGTAGGGCCGCGGCTGTGGAACTCCCTTCCGGAGGAAGCTCGCCTGGCCCCAAGCCTTTTGATATTTCGGCG
>QEPC01005526.1:954994-978401 GCA_003113815.1 Sphenodon punctatus
CGAGACAGCAGGGTCTGGGTCAGTTGAAAAAGAGAGGTACAGCTGAGTATCATCAGCATATTGGTGACATCGCACCCCGAACCCTCTCACGACCTCCCCCAAGGGCTGCATATAAACATTAAATAATAATGGAGATTTTATTTATTTATTTATTTATGAACTTTTACCCCGCCCCTCCTGCCATGCAGCTCGGGGCGGCTTCCAACAGCTTTTAAAATACAATAAAAACAATTTAAAATAACCATAAATATTATAAAAATAATTAATTTACAGGGCTAGACAAACACTCTAAAAGCCAAAAATAGGTGGGGGAACTAAAACCCCCCCACCCTACTCACCCTCCCTCCCAAAGGCCTGGGCGAACAGCCAGGTCTTACAGTTTCGCCGAAATGTTAACAGGCTGGGGGCCAGGCGAGCTTCCTCCGGAAGGGAGTTCCACAGCCATGGTCCCACTACCGAGAATGCCCTCTCCATCGTGGCCCCCCGCTTAACACGGGGGACCTCCAGAAAGGCGGAGATTTGCGTCCAATATCACCCCCAGACTCCGATCCTGCAGAGCTACAGGAGGGCGAACCCCCCCCCAACCAGGGGGGCCACACACCCCTTCGCTCTCCCCACCAACATCACCTCCGTCTTGTCGGGGTTAAGCTTCAGTCTGCTCAGCCACATCCACTCCGCCACGGCCTCCAAACATTGGGAAAGCATATTGAGATAGAATGGAACCCTGCAGAACGTCGCAGGATAAAGCGCGGGGGCAAGATGTTTCAGCTCCCAACACCACCTGCTGGCTTCTCCCTGAGAGGAATGAGCAGAACCATTCAAGAACAGTCCCGCCCAGACCCCCAGGTCACGCAGCCGTCTGAACAGCAGCCCATGGTCTACAGTGTCAAAAGCGGCCGAGAGATCTAGCAGGATAAGAAATGTCAAACATCCTGCGTCCATCTCCCGGCGGAGGTCATCGACCAAGGCCACCAACGCTGTCTCGGTGCCATAGCCGAAACATGCAAATTGTCTTTATGATGCAAGGTGTTCACATCGCATGTTCAACGGGTGGCCACATTGGTGTTGGGATTGCTATAGTACTTACGGCCAACCACGTACTTAGGGGTTTGAACACCTGATCTTTGTTATGTCTAAAGATGCCCACGCTGTGCTTTACACTTCATTACTGGCCCCTTGGCATGGGGCAGCCGTTGGAGCCCACCCCAGCCTCTTGGCTCTGGGTTTTTGCAAAGCAAAGCAAGGGAAATAGGAGGGGAGGTTAGCTGGCTAGATCTCCAGTGTCAATAATGTCTTGGGCTTTGGGCTGGTAGCAGCTAACACTTTGGAAGAGTCTAAGGTAGCTCAGGTGGCATGATGCCTTCACACTTGAGAACCTGTGCTGGCACTGCCCCTGTCTAACACAGCAGACTTCTTCTTGGGGCTAAGGGAGCTTGCAAGCTTGCATTGGGTGGAGCCTGGTGGCTACGGCCATGGACTTGGAACTAGGAAATAAGAATTCCAATCCCATTTTAACCGTGAATTCACCAGGAGGCCTGGAACAAGTCACCGTCTCTCAGCCTCAGTATCTTGCCGGTTATAAATAATAAAATGGGAACGTACATCTCCCTACCTCTTTTCCTGGTTTGCCCTAGATTGTAGTACCCTTGGGGCAGGGATCTGTGTCTCAGTACAGCTGCCCAGCACCTGGCACATACTGCTGCCATGTAATTAACTGATGAATAATAATAAAAGTCCTGAAACAAAGGCCCTTTTCAAACAGCCACCACCCTCCCTTGCCCAAGTGTGTGGGAGAGGTGGGGGTGGGGGTGTTTGAATGCTGTGGCGGGTGGGTGGGGGGATGGGTGAGCAGGTGCAGGAGGAATGGGGGTGGGCATCTATGTGAATGCCGCAGCTGGTGAGTGGGGGTGCTCCAACCACCATCACCCATGCATTGAGCAACGGGCACCAATGCCGGATGCACCCACGCCCATTTGAAAAGGGCCAAAGAGTGGATTTTATGTTCATGGCTAATTAGGGATGGGACTCTGGGCAAAATTTCGGTTTTGGTCCATTTCAGTTTCGGTTCTCATGTGTTTCAGTTTCAGTAGTATCGGATCTTTTGCATTGATATTTGTACCGGATTTTTAACATTGCGTTTTTTTAATGGGGGACAAACCGCAATGTTAAAAATCTGGTAAAAAAAAAAAAATGAATGCAAAAGATCCAATAGCACCAAAACCGACAAAGAACCAAAATTTTGGATTACTCTGAAATGGCCATTTTTGGGTACTTTGGTTTTATCCGAAACCGAGATTCCCATCCCTAATGGCTATTATTTATGTTTTTGCATTGACATCGGAATATCTGAATATTCTTCCAATCAGGGCCGACCTTAAGCAAGGTCTGTAGGGTCCCTGGCCCAGACCCGGGCAGTCAGAGGGAGCCCTGCAGGGAGGCCAGTCCGGAGAGGCTCAGATCCAGTGTTCCCGAGGCTCCGGGGACCGACTATTTCTCTGCAGAAGTGACCTCCCCTTCCCACACTCTCAGTAAACCATCGATCCCTGAATAGGTACCTTCCATGGGGCCCTGGAAGCGGCCATGTTTGGGACTCCTCTGCCCTCTCCTATCATTGCCAGATCAGACTGCTGCCTGGTCTTGATCCCCCACCCATCTCCCGATGTTGGGTGACAATAAACGTGCAGCCGGTGTGCCGGCTACACGCTCCAGGAGCAGGGGCGGTCGTCGCAGCGTGAGGTCAGGCCATGGAACCGACGTGTACCCAACTGGGCCAGCTGGCAAGCCCTCCCCTGCCCCATACCTGTCTCTTATACACATCTAGATGTGTATAAGAGACAGCCTTATATATTTATTTATGATTGTTCTATGCCCTGTTTTATTGACATATTTTATATTTGTTTTAAATGTTTTTATACTGTTTTATTGTTGTTAACCGCCCCGAGCTGCATGGCAGGATGGGGTGGTATAGAAATCTAGAAAATAAATAAAGAAACCTGTATTTTTCATAAGTGTCCTCTAAAATATGGATACCTGGCCACCGTATGGAGGGGGTGAGGTCAGCAGGGCCCCCATATTTTACCTTGACCCGAGGTCCCGCAAATACTAAGACTGGCCCTGTACGGACCTTCCTCAGCGCACCCCGTGAGCCCCAACTTCTAAGCGGGCCTCACAGGTTGTACTCAAGTGGTCCCTGGGGCAGACCATGCAGCGCTTCCATGGGACCACGCAGGAGTCTGTTCTGTGGCCTGGGAGATCGGGGAGTGGCCCCTCTTCCTCACCCCACATTCTAGAGAGCCAGGGGTGACAGTGGCCTGGGTGTCTGAATGTGTGTTTTGACCTTGATATGAACACCGGTTTCGTCCTGTGTTCACCATGTGGCGCTGCTTCGACACCCAGCCCAACTTGGGGCAAATCGGTGTTTTGCTCGTCCCCCGATCTGAGCACACAAGCGCCGCCGCCTCATTCCCCGTGTTGTGCCTGGGGCCACGTGTTTATTTTATTTATTTTATCTTATCAATTTATACCCCGCCCCTCCTGAAAACAGCTCGCGGCTGCTAACAGTCTTAAAAACATAAAAAATACAATCATTAAAATTTAAAACAATCATAATATAACAAAAAAAACAGGGTTAGGCACACGATAAAACAATAAAAAAGGGTAGGAGGAGATTAAAAACCCCTAACCCCCCCACCCTCCCCAAAGGCCTGGGCAAACACCAAGGTTTTACAAACTCGCCGGAANGGGCGGCCAGGTGGCCCGGTACCCTGCTCCCCGCTATGACAGTCAGCCATGGGGGTTGGCCATGACACTCCCCGATCCCTGGCAGGGATGAGGCCGAAAGGAGATGCGCTGACTTGCTACGGCCCATGTTGGCCTAGGCTGCAAGCCCAGAACCATCCGGGGGACCAGTTCCGGGCCAACCACCTACTCTGGCCAGAGCAACAGCGGGCCCATATCTGGTGGCCTGGAAATAGATGTCTTGGTGAGTCTATGGCCCAGGTGGGCCATAACAGGTCCTCATCACGTCTATCACCACCCACTGTTGTAGCCTCCGCGTGTGACTCTGGCGATAGTGGTGCTCAACCTGGTCTTGACACTACTTAACATGGTTCAGATCCTGAGCAACCATCCACAACCTTGCCCTTTCCTGCAGCCATCGCACTTCTGCTGCTGTCACGTAGCCGTTGTTCCATATGTATAAGATCACTCTCTCCACTTCTGGTCCATAATAATCCGAGAGCCCATAGAAATATCAGATCATCTGGGCTGCAGCTTACCAGAGGAGACGCTTGGGTAGACATTCGAACAGCAGCAATGGGATTGGGATGATGTTGGCAACTTCAGCTTGCGATGGATTACCCTCTCTTTAACCTGTTGTGTACTCCCCTGAGGCAACTGAGGCTGGCCTCTGTCAGAGACAGAATGCTGGGATGGATGGACCATTGACCTGACCCAGTAAAATGGAGGTGGAGCCAATCCAATGGCCCGCAGATCCCGCCCACATCCACACCTGTGTGTGGTTTCCACGCTGGGCATGGGACCGCCCCTATTGACTATGTTCTTATGATTAGGGATGGGCGAACACGGTTCGGAAGAAGTTCAGACCGAACTCGATCAGTTCAGTCGACCGCACCTAACTTCTGAACCGAACTCTATTTTCGAACCAAACCGAATTTCTGAACTCGGCTCTGTTCGCCCATCCCTAAAAGATAATATTCCATTTAGTTCATTGGGGTTTGAATTTCCGAACTTTGTTTGGAAGTTTGGAGTTCGGACTGAACTCGAATAGTTTGGTCGACCGAACCGAACTTCCGAACTCAGTTCTGTTCGCCCATCCCTACTTTTGATTTCCACGGATTTAGTGTTCTGTCTGGGAACACCCGTAGATTAAGGAACATGTGGTGAGTTTGCAAGGGATAAGGGTGTTGCATACATGATCTTACCATAGACCAGAATCAAGCCCAGGGGGTACAAACCAGATTTTGGCTCTTTCCCAACTCAGCCATGAGGATAGCTACAGTCCCCTTTCAGCCGATCACTGAAGGTGTGTTACCCATGCTAAGTGCACCATCCTGGATTGAATTACCTGAGGAACACTCTCTTCCTTTTGATCATGGACTTTTTAATGTCTCTTGTAGCTACTGCCTTGGGTTGCAGAGTGGCTCTTTTTAAAAACGGGATTTAAGAGGAGCATTAGGGACTGATTACAGCTAATCAACATCAATGGCTGCTGGCCAAGAGCCTGCAATTGACATCAAAGGGACGATGGGCTTGCTAGAGGGGGAAAGCAGGCGTTATCTGGAGCAGGAAGGATTTAAGGAGTGTAGGGTCTTGCCCAGTTCTTAATGGCATGGTGTATTGTATCCCTAATCCCCAGTGGCCCAGCTGGCTGTTGGGACGATGAATGCTACTATTTCCCACTGAAGACAAATTAATAGAACATGAATTGTACTGGCAGTTTTGTGATGCATGTCAAATGGGTTCAGGGGAGGACTCATTTCAAACAGCCGTTTCGATCTTGTAGAAAAGTTCCACCAAGTCAGAATGGCTGTCGGAATTTTGATCTGAATTTCGATCGGGAATAAATTGGAATTCCAAATCAAACGATTTCTGCATGTGCAAAGCTGCCTGCTGGCAGTTCTGCGCGTTCTCAAATGCCCAACATTATTTTAGGACTGGTCGGCTCGGAATTTCATCCAATTGGAATTCCAATCAAGATGCCCGGTTCTGTCAAAAATGGAAACGGGGCAGAATTTTGGTTTCAAGCCTAGAGCACGGGCTAGCCACGCAACTCACCAACTTTCAGATGGGGACCGGCGTCTGTTGATGGACAGACAGTGAAACTGCTGGGTGCTGCTGGCAGCAAGAGGGACTGAGGGAAATCCCTTTGGTGCAAGGAGTGGTCGAGACAGACAGAGGTACAGCTGGACTGGAATGGGCTCAAACGCAGAAGATGAAATGCCCCCACCCAAGAGCTGAAAGGAGTACCCCCCCAAAACGGGTATACTTGTCAAATTTCTGATACCCAAATTGAACTGAATATTTCAGTACCCGAATCAGTTTTCAATTGGGTAACCGAAATACCAACAATCAATTACCGAAATACTGAAAAAATCCCCCAAATATTCAGAACAAATTGTCCCCGATTTTTCAGGATTTTTTTTTTTGTATTTTGGTATGCCGATTTGGATTTCAGTTTTTTGGGTAATCTTCTTACTGCCATTTTTCTCCCTGCATGACAGTGGAGCAGCAGACTGGGGTACTATTATTTATAGAACGACAGCAATGCACCTGGTGCTGTACAATCAGTAGTTAGACACGAGTCCTTGCCCCAAGGAAAAAGGAGGGGAGTCTAATAAAGACAAAGGAGGGGAGACAAGGGAGAAGGGACCATAAGAAGAGAAAGTAACACATTAAGGAATTGAGAAGTCCCAGGGACACTTAGCTTAGTAACAGGGGAGAAGGGGGCATTGGATGTTAACAAATGTGACGGCAGGCTGCTTTGACCTGCTGTGTCATACTTTTAGCCCCGGACCTCATCTGCATGTTTGTGCAGAGCTGCCAGATGTTGGCCTAGGATTGCCCCAAGCTGTGTCCCGTAAGACCTGTTGAGTGAAATGACGGAATCAGCGAGCAGTCTGGGTGCGGGGTATGTGAGGAGCTAGGGGAAGGCCTGGTGGAAGAGGTAGGTTTGCAGGAGGGATTTGAAGGTTGGGAGCCAGAGGGAGCAGAGCAAATGCATTTAGGAAGGGAGTTCTAGCAATGGGAGTGGGGGGGCAAGGAGCAGGGACAAAGACATTTTTGAGAGCGGTGGGGGTACTGGGGCAGGAGAGTAGGAACAAAGTTTGCAGGTGAAGAAGTGCAGAAAGATATGGGGGAGCAAGGCCATGAAGAGCCTTGAAGGGAAAGACCAGGAGCTTGTGCTGAATGCGTTCAGGCCGAGGGAGCCAGTGGAGGGCGGAGAGAAGGGATTGAGCGTGGTCAAAGTGACAGGTGAGGTGGAAGGCTTTGGCAGCCGAGGGTTGAATTGAAGCGAAAGGGGCAAGGGGAGAGCCAGGAGAGCAGAGCCAGCTTGGAGCAGCTGGGCAGTCCTGACAAGCTGAGCATTCGACTCCTTTCCTGTGTGCTTGGGCCTTCCAGTGAGGAGTTGTCCTCAAGGAGACTGAGTCATCCCTTTCATTCCTCTGATTTATCTAACCCTTGTGGTCTAGTCCTCCCTGAGAAGAGAAATCCTGCAAGGGAAGCATTGAGCCCATCGAGACTTTCCCATGGAGCCTCAGACGAGGAGAAGATTAAGGCAAACTGCCTGCGGCGGCAGGCGTGCGGGTTGATGAAATCACAGAGAGCAGCTAGTCTTTAGATGGGATTCATCAGCTGCACTGGCACCTTGTGATTTCAGGGGGCTCCCAACGTCTCCGTGGCTCTGAGTCACTTTGAAAGTTACAGATTTATGGGGAGCCACAACTCGAACTGTTCAGCTTGACAAATAGGTTCTGTTTTAAGGCAGGAATGGGTGGAACCTCAAGCCGAGTAGCTGAATGCAACCCGGGGCTAGTTTGTATGTAACTGCTTTTCAGTTCCTAAATTTGGTGCCTGGATCCAGTTCCTACCCTTTAAGCACTGAAAGACTGAGCTCAGGTGAAGGGAGCAGAAAGGAAGGCAGGCACACAGGGAGAAGGGACAGATCGCACTGACAGACTGAGCTCAAGGGAAGGGGGCAGAGAGGAAGGCAGGTACACAGGGAGAAGGAATAGATCACACTGACAGACTGAGCTCAGGGGAAAGGAGCAGAGAGGAGGGCAGGCACACGGAGAGGGGACAGATTGCACCGACAGACTAAGCTCAGGGGAAGGGGGCAGAGAGGAGGGCAGGCACCCAGGGAGAGGGGACAGATCACACTGAGAAACGGAGCTCAGGGGAAGAGGGCAGAGAGGAGGGCAGGCGCACAGGGAGAGGGGGCAGATCGCACTGAGAGACTGAGCTCAGGGGAAGGGGGCAGAGAGGAGGGCAGGCGCACAGGGAGAGGGGACAGATCGCACTGACAGACTGAGCTCAGGGGAAGGGGGCAGAGAGGAGGGCAGGCGCACAGGGAGAGGGGACAGATCGCACTGACAGACTGAGCTCAGGGGAAGGGGGCAGAGAGGAGGGCAGGCGCACAGGGAGAGGGGACAGATCGCACTGACAGACTGAGCTCAGGGGAAGGGGGCAGAGAGGAGGGCAGGCGCACAGGGAGAGGGGACAGATCGCACTGACAGACTGAGCTCAGGGGAAGGGGGCAGAGAGGAGGGCAGGCGCACAGGGAGAGGGGACAGATCGCACTGACAGACTGAGCTCAGGGGAAGGGGGCAGAGAGGAGGGCAGGCGCACAGGGAGAGGGGACAGATCGCACTGACAGACTGAGCTCAGGGGAAGGGGGCAGAGAGGAGGGCAGGCGCACAGGGAGAGGGGACAGATCGCACTGACAGACTGAGCTCAGGGGAAGGGGGCAGAGAGGAGGGCAGGCGCACAGGGAGAGGGGACAGATCGCACTGACAGACTGAGCTCAGGGGAAGGGGGCAGAGAGGAGGGCAGGCGCACAGGGAGAGGGGACAGATCGCACTGACAGACTGAGCTCAGGGGAAGGGGGCAGAGAGGAGGGCAGGCGCACAGGGAGAGGGGACAGATCGCACTGACAGACTGAGCTCAGGGGAAGGGGGCAGAGAGGAGGGCAGGCGCACAGGGAGAGGGGACAGATCGCACTGACAGACTGAGCTCAGGGGAAGGGGGCAGAGAGGAGGGCAGGCGCACAGGGAGAGGGGACAGATCGCACTGACAGACTGAGCTCAGGGGAAGGGGGCAGAGAGGAGGGCAGGCGCACAGGGAGAGGGGACAGATCGCACTGACAGACTGAGCTCAGGGGAAGGGGGCAGAGAGGAGGGCAGGCGCACAGGGAGAGGGGACAGATCGCACTGACAGACTGAGCTCAGGGGAAGGGGGCAGAGAGGAGGGCAGGCGCACAGGGAGAGGGGACAGATCGCACTGACAGACTGAGCTCAGGGGAAGGGGGCAGAGAGGAGGGCAGGCGCACAGGGAGAGGGGACAGATCGCACTGACAGACTGAGCTCAGGGGAAGGGGGCAGAGAGGAGGGCAGGCGCACAGGGAGAGGGGACAGATCGCACTGACAGACTGAGCTCAGGGGAAGGGGGCAGAGAGGAGGGCAGGCGCACAGGGAGAGGGGACAGATCGCACTGACAGACTGAGCTCAGGGGAAGGGGGCAGAGAGGAGGGCAGGCGCACAGGGAGAGGGGACAGATCGCACTGACAGACTGAGCTCAGGGGAAGGGGGCAGAGAGGAGGGCAGGCGCACAGGGAGAGGGGACAGATCGCACTGACAGACTGAGCTCAGGGGAAGGGGGCAGAGAGGAGGGCAGGCGCACAGGGAGAGGGGACAGATCGCACTGACAGACTGAGCTCAGGGGAAGGGGGCAGAGAGGAGGGCAGGCGCACAGGGAGAGGGGACAGATCGCACTGACAGACTGAGCTCAGGGGAAGGGGGCAGAGAGGAGGGCAGGCGCACAGGGAGAGGGGACAGATCGCACTGACAGACTGAGCTCAGGGGAAGGGGGCAGAGAGGAGGGCAGGCGCACAGGGAGAGGGGACAGATCGCACTGACAGACTGAGCTCAGGGGAAGGGGGCAGAGAGGAGGGCAGGCGCACAGGGAGAGGGGACAGATCGCACTGACAGACTGAGCTCAGGGGAAGGGGGCAGAGAGGAGGGCAGGCGCACAGGGAGAGGGGACAGATCGCACTGACAGACTGAGCTCAGGGGAAGGGGGCAGAGAGGAGGGCAGGCGCACAGGGAGAGGGGACAGATCGCACTGACAGACTGAGCTCAGGGGAAGGGGGCAGAGAGGAGGGCAGGCGCACAGGGAGAGGGGACAGATCGCACTGACAGACTGAGCTCAGGGGAAGGGGGCAGAGAGGAGGGCAGGCGCACAGGGAGAGGGGACAGATCGCACTGACAGACTGAGCTCAGGGGAAGGGGGCAGAGAGGAGGGCAGGCGCACAGGGAGAGGGGACAGATCGCACTGACAGACTGAGCTCAGGGGAAGGGGGCAGAGAGGAGGGCAGGCGCACAGGGAGAGGGGACAGATCGCACTGACAGACTGAGCTCAGGGGAAGGGGGCAGAGAGGAGGGCAGGCGCACAGGGAGAGGGGACAGATCGCACTGACAGACTGAGCTCAGGGGAAGGGGGCAGAGAGGAGGGCAGGCGCACAGGGAGAGGGGACAGATCGCACTGACAGACTGAGCTCAGGGGAAGGGGGCAGAGAGGAGGGCAGGCGCACAGGGAGAGGGGACAGATCGCACTGACAGACTGAGCTCAGGGGAAGGGGGCAGAGAGGAGGGCAGGCGCACAGGGAGAGGGGACAGATCGCACTGACAGACTGAGCTCAGGGGAAGGGGGCAGAGAGGAGGGCAGGCGCACAGGGAGAGGGGACAGATCGCACTGACAGACTGAGCTCAGGGGAAGGGGGCAGAGAGGAGGGCAGGCGCACAGGGAGAGGGGACAGATCGCACTGACAGACTGAGCTCAGGGGAAGGGGGCAGAGAGGAGGGCAGGCGCACAGGGAGAGGGGACAGATCGCACTGACAGACTGAGCTCTGGGGAAGGGAGTAGAGAGGAGGGCAGGCACACAGGGAGAGGGGACTGATCGCACTGACTGAGCTCAGGGGAATGGAGCAGAGAGAAGGGCAGGCGCACAGGGAGAGGGGACAGATTGCACTGACAGACTGAGCTCAGGGGAAGGGGGCAGAGAGGAGGGCAGGCGCACAGGGAGAGGGGACAGATTGCACTGACAGACTGAGCTCAGGGGAAGGGGGCAGAGAGGAGGGCAGGCACACAGGGAGCGGGGACAGATCGAACTGACAGACTGAGCTCAGGGGAAGGGGGCAGAGAGGAGGGCAGGCGCACAAGGCGAGGGGACCGTTCTGTGGCAGAGATCCATGATCTGGACCCTCCTCTTTGCGTGAACACCTTAAGCTCCCACGCTTACAGCTTCTCTGTGGCCCTCAGAGCTAGTACTAATTTTCAAAGGGCCCCACTGGGAGGGACACACTTCCCCACACTGGTTTTAAGGTTCCAAGCAAGGAATAACTAAAAACAAAAGTTGAATCTAAAACTAAACAACATTGTCTTGCAAACCTCTTCCCCCATCTGCACTGCAGGCAGGACTGGGAAGTCTTGAAAACACATGCATTTGAGATTTCATCATCCAAATACCATTTCAACTGGAGTTTGTACCTGAAAGGCTGTATTTTCTACAGTATTTTTGTGTGCGTCTCGCAGATAATTTCGGAAATACATTCTCGATGAAGAAAACGAGTCCCTCTTCTTGTGAGGCAGCCCACGGGGTATGCATTCTCTGTCTCAGCGACTAGGGTTGTCACCTAGGCAAGTTTTAAAGGAAAGCTTATGGAAAGTACATGTCGCAGGGTCTGCATTGGGGCCCTAACTCACTGGCTCTCTGAGTTACTTCAATTACCATTAATCTCTGGCCTTAGGCCTTGGCCTAGTTACTCATCTCAGTCTTCAGACATCTTAGTTTTTAATTTAACAACCGGATGGGGAAAACAGTTGAACACATCTCATTTCTAAAAGGCACAAAGTGCCTCCCCCTCTGCTTCCCCCCCTAGTTATGGGCCTGACTCAAGGTAAATGATAGAGCTGTGTATTTGACAAAACACAAATAAACACAAATATAGTCCCTTTTGGATTCTGTACTCAGTACACAAATACGAGGGCTGTGTATTCGGGTTCCGAGTAAAAACAAATCTCCCCCCAAAAACATGGTACCTGAGGTCTCAAACCGGACCCCAGCAATGGCATCATATATCCACCTGCAAGTTGGGCAGCTCTCGAACTCCTTTCCCTAAAGGCCTGTCAAAATGGCAGAGCCTCACTGCCCTTGAGCACCAAAATAACCCACAGGCAGGGAGCCGCATTCCCTGCATTTCTCGCATTGACAGCTAGAGGGAAAACGCAGGGAGCCCGAGCAAAGACACAACTACAAACACACACAGATACTGAAATACAAATAAATACAAATACTTGACTCCGTCTGCAGCCCTGGTAAACTACCTCACTTTGAAGGAGAGGTAAATCCCTAAACCCCTGATTTGACGTGAGGATACAGCTACCCAGGAGTGCGGGAGTCATGCTGAGGCACATTTTTAAAGGAACGTTTGTGAAAAATACATGTTGCAGGGCCTGCATAGCGCCTTAGCCCTGCAACTTGTCTTTTTCATAAGTGTTCCTCATGAACGCACCTATCTGGCAACCCTAACTTGAGAGTCTTCATTTATCACTCGACTGGGGTTCCCACACCCAGGATGAGTTAACCGCTAGGACTTCTCCAGGGCAGAAGAGATCCGCCTTTCTTGGTGGGGGCATTTGCGTAGCAATCTCCTTCCCGCCCTTTTAAATATGGTAGGGACTGAGGCTCTGCACCTGGTATTGGATTTGGCGGGGGACAATCTGGGAGTGCAGCTCGTATACCGTGCGCCTACCTGTATGGCAGCCTCTCTACATGCTCTGGTAGAGGCGGTGTTGGCGGCGGGAGCAGTGTTGCGGTCCCCGAAGGCATTAGTCTGGGGGGACTTCGACATCCACACCGACGGCGACCTCGGGGCGGGGGGATGGGAGCATGAGTTCATGGCCACCATGGGCCTGTCCCAGATGGTCAGTGGCCTGACACATCAGGGGGGACATACCCTTGACCTCATGTTTTGCACCAGCCTTGAGGCGGGGGGTCCGCTATTGGGGGAGATATCGGCAGTGCCCTTGTCATGGTCAGATCATTATCTCCTACAGATCACTCTCTTAGCACACGTCTGCCCCTAGAAAGGTGTGGAGCCAATCCAAATGGTTCGCCCCCGGAGGCTAATGGAACCAGAACAGTTCCGGTTGGCTCTCGGGGAGATACCCTCTGACCTCGACGACCGTCTCCTCAATGACCTCGTCGCACCATGAAACACTCTGCCGACTGAGGCCATTGATCGGATGGCTCCTAGACATCCGCTGCCCAGGCGACAGCCCCTCAGGCCCCCGTGGTTTTCGGAGGAGCTGTGTGTGCTGAAGCGAGAAGGGCGGCGGTTGGAGCGACGGTGGCATCGCTATCGTGCTGAAGCCGACAGATTGCGGCATAGAGCCAGTTTACGAGCATATGCCAAGGCGATGAGGGCAGTGAAAAAAAGTTTTTTTCGCTGCTCTCATAGCAACTGCAAAATCTCGCCCCCCTGAACTTTTCTGGGTGGTGCCGGAGCTGGTCAGTCGGGCCTCCCTCCACCCTGGAGTGGAGTCATCTATAGCACGCTGTGATAGGTTTGTGAATTATTTTGTATTCAATACACTCTTATTCACTGCGATTTCGACGCTGCACTTATTACACTTGGGGAACCTGAGGTTACAGAAGTCACGCCTTGTCCTGTTTTTGGGGATCAATTTCAGTCGGTGACACCCGCTGATGCAGTTGGGACCCTTGGAGCTGGTAGAGCCACTTTTTGTGAATTAGATCCGTGCCCGTCTTGGCTAATTAAATCTTGCAAGGAGATAATGGGGCCGTTGCTGGCGGTGGGGAGGGGGGTGTCAATGCCTCCCTTCGGGAGGGCAGAGTGCCGGGCTGTCTCAAGGAGGCGGTGGTGCGGCCTCTGCTCCAGAAACCATCACTTGACATTGGATTCCCTTGCCAGCTATCGACCTGTCTCTAACCTTCCCTTTTTAGGGAAGGTTATTGAGTGGGTGGTGGCTCAGCAGTTGCAGGGGCATCTTGAATGTGTCGGGTTTTTTTATCCCTCTCAGTCAGGATTTCACCCGGGTTATGGCATGGAGACTGCGCTTGTGGCCTTGGTGGATGATCTGCGCCGGGAGATGGACCGGGGTCATTCGACCCTGTTGGTTCTATTAGATCTGTCTGCTGCTTTTGATACGGTTGATCACGAGATGTTGGTGGCACACCTGCGGGACTGTGCAGGGGTGGGCGGGACTGTTCTTGAATGGTTCCATTCATTCCTGACCGGGAGAACCCAGCGAGTGATACTCGGGGAGTGATTTTTATCATACCAAGACCTCGCGTGTGGTGTCCCGCAGGGTTCAGTGTTGTCCCCCCTCCTGTTCAACGTATACATGCAGCCTCTCAGCGAGGTGATCAGGAGGTTTGGTGTACGGTGCCACCAATATGCTGACGACACCCAGCTGTACCTCTCTTTTTCAACAAACCCAGACCCTGCAGTCTTCATGCTTATTCAGTGTCTGACGGTGGTGGGGGACTGGACGAGGGCTAATCGACTGAAGCTGAATCCCAACAAGACGGACGTGATGCTGGTGGGTAAGACGATGGAGTTGATGGCCCCCATCATTGATGGGGGTCTGTCCTCCATTGGTTCCCCAGGTGCGGAGTCTGGGGGTGGTCTTCGATGCACAGCTCTGTCTGGATGCTCAGGTGGAGGCTGTGGAGAGGGTTCTCTTTCACCAACTACATCTCGTACGTCAGCTTAGGCCATATGTTTCAGACACCGACCTGGCCACCATCATCCATGCTTTCATCACTTCTAGACTGGACTATGGTAACACACTCTATGTTGGGCTACCCATGGTGACAGCCTGGAAGCCGCAGCTGGTGCAGAATGCGGCGGCCCGTCTCTTGGTGAGACTGGGCCAGCGGGAGCACATTACACCAGTGCTCTGTTCTCTGAAATTGGCTGCCGACAGTCTTCTGAGCCCAATTCAAGGTGTTGGTGTTAGACAGGGCCCGTTTAGGGCTTTATAGGTTATCTGTGGGACCGCCTCACCCCCCTGGTACTGGACCAGCCCTTGCATTCATCAGGGGATGCCCTTCTTGTGGTTCCCCGAGTCTTCCGGGGGGTCACGCAGGGGAGGGCATTCTCAGTGGCTGCACTAAGGCTGTGCAACTCCCTTCCGGTGGAGACACGGCTGGCCCCGGACCTGCCCTCCGTTCGAAAAAGCTGTAAGACTTGACTGTTCTCTCAGTTGTTTGGCGGGGGAGATGGGTAGAGGGTGGCGGGAGGAGAGGGATGTGGGAAGCAATATGTTTTTATAATTTTCTGGGTTTATGATTGTTGATTGTTGTTGTAAGCTGCCCCAAGCTGCCTGTGGCAGGAGGAGCGGGATATTAAATCTTTTAATAAATAAATAAATAAATAAATAAAATACAATACACCACCCGGTTCTCCTCCATCATGAAGTCAACGCAGGCACCATACCAATTGTCTTGTGCTTTGGGGGTCTTTGGCCACGATCCACACATCACGTACTTTAACGGGACTACTTCATTGGACACGTGGTTTGTAGACCTCCGTCTCTGTAATACAGGGATGGGGAAACTCAGGCCCGGGGGCCAAATGCATCTGCAGCTAGTTTTTTGTGGGGCCCCTTCCCAGTTCCTGGATCTGGCCCCCAGATCCAGCTCCTACCCACAAGCAATGAAAGACTGAGCTCAGGAGAAAGGGGCAGAGAGGAGGGCAGGCACACAGGGAGAGGGGACAGATCACACTGACAGACTGAACTCAGGGGGAGGGAACAGAGAGGAGGGCAGGCGTACAGGGAGAGGGGACAGATCGCACTGACAGACTGAACTCAGGGGGAGGGAGCAGAGAGGAGGGCAGGCGCACAGGGAGAGGGAACAGATCGCACTGACAGACTGAGCTCAGGGGAAGGGAGCAGGGAGGAGGGCAGGCGCACAGGGAGAGGGAACAGATCGCACTGACAGACTGAGCTCAGGGGAAGGGGACAGAGAGGAGGGCAGGCACACAGGGAGAGGGGACAGATCACACTGACAGAATGAGCTCAGTTGTTTTTTTTTTACATGACACTCCAATAGGCCAAAATGTAAGTGTCAGGAAAAACACAACCAAAAGATGACAACCCGAAAGAGAGAGGGGAGAGATCCATGATTTGGACCTTTCTCTTCCTCAGTGCATCCCTTAATCCACCCCCCCTCCCCCCCGCAACTTCAAACGCAGCAGGCCTGCTGGATACGGGGATCCCTACAAGGTTTTAAGGCCTGCTTTCGCGCCCGCAGGAGGCAAAATGCAGGGGCCACCAAACACCGACATTTGAAGGGTTGATGCTTTGTCTTCGAGAGCGGCACAGAACCTACAAGCCCTTGGACCAAATCTGGCCCAGACCTGGTTTAGCTTTAACCGCAAGATCCAGCCTCTACCCTCAAGCATGAATACGGTGAGCCCGCCCAGGCAGGGTCGACTTGCCAATGCCATAGATGCAAATGTTTCCAGGACACGTGTTGCAGGGCCTGCTCCCTGCCTTCCCCATTTTCCAAGCCGGCAAGCTTCGATTGAGGAGTTCGTTTTTTTCTTTTTTCCCCTGAGCTGGAAGAAACCCCATGCATAAGAATGCTTGGAATTGGCTCAAGTCACCGGTGACATAATTAGAAGGCTTTTGATATGCCAGTTTGGCTGATCTCAGTTACTTCCCCCCTGGTGCTGGAGAGTGTCAGTGTTGGGATTAGCCCGCAGTCACTTCCTGACACGGCTAAATCTTCTCCTTCCCACTTTGTTCTTCGTCCAAGAGACTAAAGAAAGGGTGGAGGAGAAGTGTCTAAGAAAATATTGAAACAAAGATCCCGGGAGTCCCTGCCCTGCCTGTGGCACCGTTTACAATTCCATGTTAGCTGGCTGTAATGCAATTACAACCAAGGAGCTGGGTTTACTGCATTCATTTTCTTCACTGCCGCCAATCGGAAAAAACAGGGAATACAGGTCCCCGATGACAACTGGAACCATGTACCGTACATTAGAAACCGCTCTTCAGTCGCTCCCGAGTTGCTGGAACCGGGAATCCCCTTGGAGTTATTATAATGGAGGCTGTGGGGGACACCCCCCCTCTGCAAATTTCCTCCCCTCTCCCCCCCGTTCTAGAGATACGGGGTGGAGTTTATGTGGGTCAGCATTAGGGACGTGAAGGGGGTTAAAGTTCTGTATTTCTGATTTCTATTCTGGGTTTTGTGCCAATTTTATTAGTTGTTATTATTATTTAGTTTTGCGTCTGCAAATGTGGAGACCTGCTACAGTTAGTTGGGAAGCTCAAAGTAGTAACTTAAGGTGTTTTCAGACGTGACGCTGGGCACAGATTAATCCGTGCTCAACATCACCTTTAAAAGGGGCTACCAAGCTTTGCCTCAGGCCATAGCATAGGCCAGTCCCCAAGGAACAGCCCGGTCTAAGCGCTGCCACAGCCCGTGCAAGGGACTCCGGACCAGAGTAAATTTACCCTGGTCCAGGCCCACGGAAGTTGTGGGCAGGGAGGGGTGAGCGGCTCCTGGCAGTGCGGGGGCGTGGCATATGGGCTCACGTCAGTACGTCACCCACCCTCTCCCTGCCCCAGGCTGCCATTACTTGTTTGGCGGCCTGGGCGAATCCTGCCCGGAGGACCTCATTCTGGGGGTTGGGAACAAAGCGTGACGGTGCTCAGTGCTGTCATGTCTAAAAACACCCTTTAGTAAGCAAGGGTGTTGGAAGGGTGGGGTACAGGGGGGATGCTAGGCAAGTTAAATGGGTGTTCCCTTCATGGCTAACTCCTGGGTTTGCTTGAATAAATGTAATGCTTGCCCGCAGGTTAGGCGACGGGCAAGCATTCCGTAAGGCCGGCCTTGTCAATCACACTTGGGAATTACAAACTCGGTGCGTGCATAGAGCTTTTTCAAAGCCACCAGTGTCAGACTCAGTTAAAAGATTCAGCATGACCAGGGTTTTTGTGCTGGGCTAGGAGACTGGGGATTCCCCCCCAACGGTGCATTGCTAGCACCATTGCTAGGGATGCTTCTCTTTCTGGTGGAACTCAAATACGAGACCCTGATCGTTTGTGGTCATTAAAGACTCAACGGTATTTCTGGTGAGAGTGGGAGCGATAATCCCCCAGGGCCCTTTATGAGATCTCAAGAGGACTTTAATGTTCCGCAGTAATTGCAACTTTCGAAAGCCCGATAAAATGAAATGAAATTCTCAAAAGTATCCACCCAAGAGCTGGATGGAATCAGGTTTGTATTTAGAGGCTCCTAATGGGCATAGGAACATCAGCTGCCTAATTGACTTTGTCTTTGAAGGGATATCCCAGGACACTCCGTAATTGAAGGATAATCTTTCCAATAGCTTCCTTTGATAGCAGCCTCCGCCGCCTTTCCTTTTTCTTGGGAGTCTGGTTTAACAGGTAAACCAGGGCACTGTGAATAAAAGTGGAACTTGCTCGCAGACTGAACAAGCGTGCTCACCCCAGAACAATAAGACCTTTTTTGTGGCAAGTGGATTACGCATAGGTTTCATTTGGGCATGCTCGGAGCTCCCCGTTTCAGTCACTAAGCACAACCCCTAAATAATCTCTTTTGTAAAGTTAAATCGTGACACACCGAATAAGGTTTCTCTCTTAGAGATATAGAATTCGTTTTTGTTTTCTTTAATTCCTAAAACGAGTGACACCTCATTCATTTTAGTAATTAAAATACGACAATGAATGACAACGGTAGTGAAAACCGATGAAAATAAAGGAAAAAAAGAGTCCTTTTTTGTTATAAAAACCAAACACAAAATAAAACGGCTACCGGGGCTATTCTGAGCATGCGTGCCCTTTCCAAAAAAGACACCAGCAGTGACGGTACCATATTGGAAAAGGGTGCACGTCTTGTATAGAATTCCCTCGGTAACCATTTTGTGTATGTGCAGTGCTTTTTATTATTATTATTATTATTTGGAATTTTAAAAACAAAAACAAAAAAACAAAATCACTGTACATTAACAAAATGGCCACCAGACCAGTCAGCACATGCGCGCCCTTTTCCAAAATGGTGCCAACGCTGCTGGCACCATTTTGGAAAAGGGCTGCAAGTGCACAGACTCTTCCGGTGGCCATTTGCGCATTCATTAGTGGTTTTAAAAATAATTTAATAAAATTAAATGAAAAACAAAACAAAACCCACAAATGAAAAAACAAAGATAAATGGTTTTGGTGATGAAAACCCCGAAAACAAAGGGGGTTTCGTAAACAAAACCAAAAATGGATGATGTGCCTGCTGTATAGTGCACACCCCCTACGCAGAACAAAGCTGAAAGGAATAGGCTAACCCAAATTTGGGGAGCTTGTTCAGATATCTTAGTTACACCACTGAAATTGGCACAAAATAAATTCTAAGAATGCAAACTAGGGGGAACAAAGGTTTTAGACTCGAGCTGAAAGGGACCTAATTTGGAACCCACAGGTAACACTCGCAATTTCAAGCACCGTGTGGGCTACCTGGTAACGGATTTCCATTACTGATTTTTTTTTCAGTTACCGATTGAAAAAAATCAGGATGGAAAACCAAAATATCAGGATCAGAAGTCAATATTCTGGGACTGCAAGTCAATATTCTGGGACACCGAGTACCTGAATCTGGTTGGGTACAGATTTGTATCCGATATTTTCTAGTCAATTCAGGTACCGGAAATTCAACAGATACACCCATTTTTGAGGGTACTTGTTTCAACCCTATTTTAGACCAAGGTTCCCAAACACCAAGAGTCATGGAGCAAAATATCCATTGAACCTTGCTTTGTTCTCACCTCTCCTCCTCCATAACTGGTTGGCTGCGGTCCTGGTTGCTGAAATTCTTAGGAGCGGCAACAAATTCAGCCGACGACACTTGGGTGCAACCAAGTAAGAGAAGGACCATCAAGGCACCGTGGGACTAAGACTGGCCTTGGCTGAGAGCTGGACTTGAACGCCTCAAAATCACACGCGGTGGCTCACAAGCCACCGTTTGTTCCTGCGTTCTAGACGTAGGAGTTTATGGAGACGGGTCCAGGCTAAGAAAGTAAACAACAAGGAACAGGGGGTTAGAATAGACGCATCCTTTGAATATATCTGGCCATATCTGTTCTGTGAGATCCTTCCTCTCCCATGAGGCACCTCCCAGCTGAAAAGCCAGGGGAACTAAAGCTGAGGAATGCTAAAAGTGAGATATCCAGGATAAGAAAGAGCCTGGCCATCACCATCAGTGCCCTGGGGATGAATATAACAGGCTGGTATCCTCAGTTAGTGCCACGGACAATTGTGGGTGAAAAAAACCAGACATGACGCTAACTCCACTTTAAACACCATTCACACCTTTGTTATGCATGTTGCAGGGCTGTATTGGTGCCCTAGGCAGCCCTGCAACATGCATGAGAAATGTTAAAGCGGAGCTAAATCGGAGTTAACGTCATGTCTGTTTTCACCCAGTGTTTTCCACCCGCTGACAGACAACAGCACCAAGATGGTTTGGCGCTCCAAGGAGCCGGGTCCCGGGACCAGACTGGAGAGCTTCCATTAGCAGGAGCCTGACCGAGACTGAAATCCAGCATTGATCTTCTCAACTAGGGCTGTCAATAGAGAGAGGTGCAATTTGTTTTGTTTTCATTAGTTGCTTAAACTAATGGAGCCCCATTCAATTTAGTAACTAATGTTCTGAAAACGGATGACTCAGCCAATGTCATACTTCGTTTTCAACCGCTCCCCCCCCCCCTCATTTAATTTATTTAAAAAGAAAAGAAAAATCAGTTGCAAATGCACAACTGGCTGTCGGGGGCATTGTGTGCCCGCGCACCCTTTTTAAAAATGGCCATTTTGTTCATGCACCATGATTGGTTTTCCAAAATGTTTTTTATTTTTTAATAAAATAAACCGGGGGGGGGGGGGGGGAAGGACAAAAATGAATGTTTTTAACCCAGAAAATGACACCGAAAATAGAAGAGGTAAGTGGTTCACATCCCTAGCTGTCAACCATCCCATTTTCACCAAACACGGAAAAATGGAAGGTGGGGGGCACTTGTCGATGTCTGGGCTGCCGTGCCAAATACTCGGAAACTGAAATGCTGGACTAGCATCGCCATCTGCGGTCATGGTACTCCTGTGGCCTTGCATCGAATCCCAGTGCCCACACTTATGCTACACCCTGAGCCATATGCCTCCATATCCAGCTCCTTCCCCACCAACCAGCCTGCCCCTGTCCCCCATGCCACTGCCTCCAGCTCTTCCCCTTCCACCCCACATGCCAACCTGCCGTTTTCTGCTAACCTATATCTCCATGACCCGGCATGCACCAGTCCCTGTCTTTTGATTAGCTTAGCCCAGGGACCTGTGGCAGCAGTGGGGGAAAGGTAGAGAACCCAGGTCTCTTGCCTAGTCTCAGTGCTAAGCAATGGGCTCTTTAAACTGCATCCATTTTCACAGACTGATATATACAGTTTTTTGCAAATCTGCACCATCCAATCTTTTTCCCCATGGAGAGGTGGCGACTGGACCTAAAATCGAGTCATCCTCGCGATAATGGGAATACCCAACAAGTTCCTGGTAACTGAAAAATTTAGGTACTTTTTGGTGCTCGAGCTGGTTCTTGATAGGGTACCCCAAACTAACTAAATTACGGCAACCGGTATACTGAAATACTGATTTTGTCCCAGATTTTTGGAATTTGGGGGTGGGGTGGGTTATTATTTCATTGGGGTTTTTTCAGGTAATTCCGGGTACTCGAAAAACTGGTAACTGAAGTTTTGGGTTTTGAGTACTTGAATGGTATTCGGGTACCGATTCAGATACTTGAAACGGTACCCAAAAATGCCAAGATTACCAAATTAGGTCCCCGTTTAAGTTCGGGGGAAGGGGGTGGGACCCGACATGCCCTTCTCGGTTGTCAATTCAAGAACAAGCTATCTGGAATTGAGATTCGGAACCCAAACCTTTAGGATGCCGACATGCTTCACCGACGAGACCAAAACCAACCTGAACGCTTTACCCAAGTTTTCATTTTTAATCCTTCCTCGGGCAAAACTCCCAACACCTTAAAAGTGAGGAAAGAGCCGAGGATTTGCCTTGGCTATCTGAAGAGTAGATGAGCTCATTCCCCTATTCTGCCAGGATCATGCCCCATTTCTCAGAGGCATCGCTTCCCCCCGGCTTCCCCCCCCCCCCTTCTTAACTACCTTTGTCATTCGCATCAGCTGCAAATCGCCCAGTTTCCTGGCTACATTCTTGCCCATTATTTAATGTGCCTTTATAATCCACGTCTAAATGCCATGCTTTGCTCTTTGCCTTTAATTTCCCGGGCCAAAAACAAAATATTAATACTGCTCCTAATCTCCCAGCTTTCCCTGCTCCGAAGCTCCCATTAAAGATGCCAGCCTTTTGTGCTGTCTGTGAGAAGCTCCTTGAAAAGGACTTTTGTCTGTTATTACTTGGACCCATTTCCCATCTGCTTCGATGGGCTGCACCCATTTCCCTTTTGGGATTAAAGTGTGCAACAAAAGGCCTGCCACATGCTGCCAGCCCTGAACTGAATGGCAATTCAGCAAATAATAGCTGAGTTTTGCAAAAAAATGCCCAAGACTTCCAGGTGTAGAGATCTGTCTCCAGGGTGTTTATAACACCTCCATCTTCACTACAGGATCAGGGTTGGGAACCTTTGGCCCATTGGGCAAAGCCAGACTACGGCTGTGGCCCCTGGAAGGAAAAGGTTCTTTGCTCTATAACAGCACAAGTAGTGCCAGAATTGGTCCGATTAGAGTCTAACTAGCCCAGCCTCCAGCCTCCAACAGCGGCCGAACTTGGTCGCTTGGGAGAAGTTCCCAACAGCTCATGGCGGAGTGATACAGACAGAGGCTACGTCCCCCAATCAACTTAACCAACAGCCAGTTACGGACCTATCTTTTAAGAACTCTAGAGAACACAACGGAGATCCCTTATTCTGAACAGCACCGCTCCACGAAATGTAATGGGCACGTCTTACTTCAGTAGGCGTGTGACAACTCATTTTGGGTTTTTTTTAGTTACTAAAACAAATGGATCCCCATTCGTTTTAGTAACTGAAGACCCGAATATGGATGACCAAGCAAATGGCATTCATTTGCTTTCATTCAAAAACCCACAGAACTATAAAAATCGTTGCGCATGCACAAAAAAAGTGGCTACCGGACTGTTCTGTGCATGCATACCCTTTTCCAAAATGGTGGCGATGCTGCCACCATCATTTTGGGGAGGGTTTTGCATGCGCAGAAATGGTCTCTTCAAGAGAGAATGTCACGTGGGAGGGGCTACGCAGGCCTATTCCCACTCGCACACTACCCGGGGTCACCCCACTCAGGGCTAGGAACGCTCGTGGGAGAATGCCCGTCAGGATAGAAGTGTGTCCTTTACCTCCAATTAAGGAGAACAGGCCTCTATCATCATAGGGCGCCACTGAGTTGGGGTTCTCCCAGGTCTGCCCCAAGACACACGCACACAGCTGTACTAGGAATGCAGGGGGAGCGGGAAGGAAGGGGGCGGACACACCGGGGAAGTGGAGTGCACTGGGCCCCACTGGAGAAGGGATGCGGGCAATCAGACTCAC
>QEPC01005526.1:979619-1019857 GCA_003113815.1 Sphenodon punctatus
GGAGAGTTCCCCAGGGAGGCACTGGGGGCATTGTTATAGGTGAATTCGGCCAGGGGGAGCCAGGTGAACCAATCGTCCTGAAGATAGTTTATGTAACACCGGAGGTACTGCTCCATGCTCTGGTTCACCCGCTCCACCTGGCCATTCGCTTGCGGGTGATAGGCGGTGGTGGGCTTGAGAGTAACATGAAGGGACTGAAAGAGGGCCTTCCAAAATCGCGACGTAAACTGGGTCCCTCGGTCGCTAAAAATCTCGCGGGGGCACCCATGCAGCTTGAGAATATGGCGGATAAACAAAAGGGCCATGCGTTCGGCGGACGGTAAGCCCTTACAGGCGATGAAGTGGGCCAGCTTGGTAAGGTGGTCTACCACAACTAGCACGGTAGTGTAGTGACGTGACAGCGGTAAGTCCACAACGAAGTCCAGTCCGACCCATTGCCACGGCCCATCGGGCAATGGGAGGACCTGTAGCGGACCCGCCGGGGCACGACGAGGGATCTTGGTTTGTGCGCATGTGACACAGCTGGTCACATGTTGGCGAATGTCCTTGCCCATAGTAGGCCACCAGAAGGAGCGTTGGAGTAGTTGCTGCGTTCGTTCGATTCCCGGGTGCCCTGCCATCGGGCCTTCATGATGAGCCCATAAGACGTGGGGGCGACAGGAAGGGGGTACAATTACCTTCCCTTTGTGCCATTGCAGGTCGTCTCGGGCTGTCTCTGCTGATTCTCCCTCAGAAGGGAGTTCTCGCCGAGTTGCCTCACCAAGTTCGTCCAAGGACACGAACGTAGCAGCAAAGGATCGCCCTTCTAAAATCCGTTCGGGGGCCCGTGGTTCCTGGGGGTGTTCCTCAGTATAACGAGATACGGCGTCTGCTAACACGTGGAGTCGGCCGGGGCGATAGCGGATACGGAAGTTAAAACGAGCGAAAAACAAGGCCCACCGGGCATGCCGGGCATTGACGATATGGGCGGTCTGCAAGAAAGTGAGGTTTTTGTGGTCGGTGACCACAGTAACAGGGTGTCGAGCCCCCTCCAAGTAGTGCCTCCATGTATCAAAAGCAGCCTTAATGGCCAGGAGCTCACGGTCCAAAATGGAATAGTTGCGTTCAGCCGGGGTGAGTTGCCGGGAGTAGTAGGCACATGGGAGAAAGGTGCGGGCGCTGTCGGTGGGTTGCAGGAGCACT
Organism: Sphenodon punctatus; assembly: GCA_003113815.1. Taxonomy (NCBI): domain Eukaryota; kingdom Metazoa; phylum Chordata; class Lepidosauria; order Sphenodontia; family Sphenodontidae; genus Sphenodon; species Sphenodon punctatus. The sequence continues at coordinate 980,802 of QEPC01005526.1, forward strand.
GCCCCTAGGGCTCGTCCTGACGCGTCTGCTTCCACACAGAAGGGCTTCTCGAAATCCGGATGCTGCAACAAGGGGGCGGTAGTAAATGCTCGTTTTAGGAAGTCGAAGCTCCACTGTTGTTCCTTCCCCCAGTGGTATACTTGATTTTTCTTTAACAGCTGTGTCAAGGAGGAGGTAATTTCCACGTAGTTAGGAATATATTGGCGGTAGTAGTTTGCACTACCTAGGAAACGCTGTAGGGGTTTCACGGCCTTCGGTGGGGGCCATTCTTGCAAGGCCTTGACCTTTTGGGGGTCCATCATCACCCCCTCTGAACTGATAATGAACCCCAGGAAGCTCACCGTTGTCAGGTGGAAGAAATATTTCTCCCTCTTACAATATAATTTGTTGGCCCGCAGCCGCCGCAGAACCTCCCGCACGTTCCGGGTATGTTCTTCAAGGGATGATGAATATACGAGGATGTCGTTAAGGTAAGCGATAACGTAAATGTCCAGAATATCCCGAAAGATGTCGTTAATCAGATGCTGGAAGGTTGCGGGGGCGTTTGCCAACCCGAAGGGCATGACGCAATATTCGAACAGTCCATAGCGCGTGCGGAAGGCGGTTTTCCATTCGTAGCCCTCCCGCACCCGCAGCAAATTGTATGCCCCCCCGTAGGTCCAATTTTGTGAACAGCCGAGCCCCTTGTAACCGGTTTAGGAGCTCCGGAATGAGGGGAAGCGGGTACCTATTTTTGATGGTCATGCTATTGAGTCCTCGGTAATCCACGCAAGGTCGCAGTCCTCCGTCCTTTTTGGTTACGAAGAAGATCGGGGCTCTGGCCGGAGAATTGGAGTGTCGAATGAAACCCTGCCGTAGACTCTCTTCCAGATAATCCCTCAAGGTCTGCAACTCCGGGCCTGCCAAGGCGTAGATACGCCCGAAAGGGGGCTCGGCCCCGGGCACTAAATCAATGGGACAGTCATAGGATCGTCGTGGTGGTAACTCCGTCGCTTGGGTCTTGCTAAACACGTCTTGAAAGTCTTGGTAGGCCGCGGGTAACCCGGCCTCCCTTGCACTTGGGATCGGTTGGGCCGTCGCACATCCAGCTGTGTAGGGGTTGGGACGAAGGCACCTTTGAACGTAGTGAGGGGCCTCGAACCAGAGACGTTTAGTTGACCACATGATGCGCGGATCATGATGCTGGAGCCAGGGCGCGCCCAGGACTACTTGGAACAGAGGGGTGCATACTATATCGAAAGACAGTTGCTCATAGTGAGCGCCAATTGCACACTCCAGGGGGACGGTGCACAAGGTCACAGGTCCAGAGACCAGGGGGGAGCCATCGATGGAGTGCACCGCTTCCGGAAGTGTTTTGGGCTGGGTAGGGACGGACCATTTTGTAATGAGGTGGCCATCTATAAAGTTTCCCGAAGCCCCTGAGTCCACCAAGGCCCAAATGATCAACGACCCCCGGGGGGGTAGGGTTAGGGTTACCAGGATTCATAAATGGGGATCGTGGGGAACAGGGCTACGGGGGATTTTCAGGAGCTCATGGGACGAGGCGGCCCCTGCCCGCCTCGGCCCCGGGCGTTTCCCGCCTCGCGCTGATACGGGGGCAATGCCGGGCATTCCCCAATAAAGTGGGAAGGTTCCCCACAATAGAAGCAAGAGCGGGAGGCTCTCCGGCGCTCACGTTCTTCTTTTGACAGGGGGCCTCGAGAGGCCCCCAGCTGCATTGGTTCGGGCTCGGGGGCCTTGGGGGTGCTCATTAGCGGGAAGGGTCTAGGGGCCCCTGGACGGGGCTCCTGGCGCCTCTCTCGTCTATGCTCCAACAATCGTTCCTCTATGTGTAGGGACAGGTTGGCCAATGCCTCCCACATTGCTGGGGGTTCGACCAAGGCTAACTGGTCTTTAATTTCCTCCCCCACTCCCCTACGGAACATCACCTTTAGAACACTGTTGGGCCACTGCAGTTCCAAGGCCAGTTGTTGGAACTGCGTAATGTACTCTAGTACCCCCCCTTTCCCTTGGCGAAGGGTTACGATAAGCGCTTCTGCATCTCGGGCTCAGTGGGGGTGGTCAAATAAGAACGTAAATTCTTTCACGAAGTCCTCGTATTTGGCCAAGAGCGGGCTATCACCCTTGAGGAGGGTGGTAGCCCACTCCAAAGCCGTTCCCCCCAAATTCCAAATTATGAAGGCTACTCTTTGTTCCTCGGTTTGGTAGGTGGCTGGCTGGACCCTAAACGTGAGTCGACACAGGGCCATAAACCCTTGAAAAGCGTGTCGGTCCCCTAGGAATTTTTCTATATTGGGGCCCTTAGGTTCCCGTGGGCTCATCGGGAACACCCCAGCCTGCCGTGGGGGGGGTGCAGGAGCGGCCGCGACCGCCGGGGCTGCCGCTCCCTGCAGTTGACCCACGGTTGTGGCTAGGTCCCCCTGCCTTGCCTGGAGGTCTTTTACATCCATGGCTAGGGATTGCACTGCGTGGACTAGTTTGGAGATCTCTGTTGAGATATCCATCTGGTTCACAAGCCCGTACCGGGGCCAGGGGATGCTGGTGATTTCTGTCATGGGGGAGGGGCTACACAGGCCTATTCCCACTCACACACTACCCGGGGTCACCCCACTCAGGGCTAGGAACGCTCGTGGGAAAATGCCCGTCAGGATAGAAGTGTGGCCTTTACCTCCAATTAAGGAGAACAGGCCTCTATCATCATAGGGCGCCACTGAGTTGGGGTTCTCCCAGGTCTGCCCCAAGACACACGCACACAGCTGTACTAGGAATGCAGGGGGAGCGGGAAGGAAGGGGGCGGACACACCGGGGAAGTGGAGTGCACTGGGCCCCACTGGAGAAGGGATGCGGGCAATCAGACTCACAAGCAAGGGTCCCACAGTATAAGGAAGCAAGGGAAGGGGGGAATGGAGGGACAGGGCAGGACACGCACACACGTTGACTCACCACTCGCTCACGATGCACACCGGGAAGGCAGGTTAGGAAGAGACAGACTCACGGGGCTATGGACACGCTCACAATCGCAGTTGTACTCGTTCACTCGCTGTTAAGCTCAAACTCGCACAGGGCCGGTTTCCCAAATCACCAGCGCCGGCTTCCTGGCGGCGCTGGTTCTTATCCCCCAGGCCCCGCCCCCGTGCGCGCACGCAGCCGTTCCGAGCGTCGCACCAGGGGCGGGGGCAGCCCTACGCTCAGTGCAGGGCGCGGGGGCGTGGTTCCCTGCGTTGGGACTCCTACGGGGCGTGGGGGCGTTGCCGGAGGCGGGGCTTGCGCCGGCGATCCCTGCCGTCGTTCTTGATGGGCGGGGCTTAGGCTCGGTGGCGAGGGCAGGGCTTGCGTTGGCGAGTCCCGCCGCTGTTTTCGGTGGGCGGGGCTCCCTGTGGGGTGGTGCTGCAGCACCCCTCTAACCTGAGTGCTCCCCGGCCGCCTCCGCCCACTGACAGAGAAGGGAAATTCAGCAGAGGGATTTAGCCCCATTGCCAACCCTTCCTTTTCCCTTAACTTTTCCACACTTACACCTGCATTACACCCCGAGCACCCTCACCATAAGCTTTTCACACATTCACCACTAAGGCATGGGACGTGCTTTCTGCCAAGCTAACCATCTCATGTGAATGCACCCTCAGTCTCAAAATGGGGTCGCAGAGTAAACGTTTGAGAAGTGTTGTTCTAGAGTCTCTCTAGATGTAGGGAATGGAGCACAAATTGCCAAGCAGTTTAGTTTTGCAAAATAATTGTCCTTGGACCCACTCCTCCATCCATTAACATCAATGGCGCAACTCCCACTGGGGGAAGGATTGAGCCATTGGTGTCATTTGTGCGAAAGTCTGTCAAATGGGTGCAATAAAAGGTAACAATTCAGCTCATGCAAAGAACAGAATCTGCTACCCTACCTTAGGCTGCGTTCTTCCAAACAGAGGTAAACTGAACTAACTACTTAAACTGAAGTAACTGCTCCACTTTGGTGAACAGCACATAAACCAAAGTAACTACTTCTGTTTAATTGAATCAAAGAAACTACTCCACCTTGGTACCATTCAGACAGTGTAAACCAAAGGTTTAATTTAATTGAACTGAAGTAATTACTCTACTTTGGTACCATTCAGTCACACAGCGTAAACTGAAGTATCAACTTCAATTTAATTAAATTGAAACTACTCCGTTTTGGTACCATTCCAACTAATAGTGTACACAGAGTATCTACTTCAATTAAATTGAAGTAACTGCTCTACTTTGGTACCATTCAGACAAACAGTGCAAACCAAAGTAGTTACTTTGCTTTAGTTAAACTGAAGTAACTAATCCACTTTTGGGAGCGTTCAGATGAACAGCGTAAATCAAAGTAGAGCTCCATCAATTTCCCGCCCTCTAGCTGAGATGTAATGATTATTGAACCAAGGCCACTACTCTCACACTGATAAGCATTCACACAGTTACTTTGAAATACAAACCAAAGAGGAGCATGTACTCCCAATAGTGCTCTTCCTACTTCCAAACAATGTTGATTTAGTGCTCTGTTCGTGAGAGTGCTTCAGAGTAACAATGAAAGGAAGACCCAGCTACAGCAAATTAGCTGTTGCTGGCGAAACCCCATTGGCATGGTGTCGCCGTCGATCCAAGTTTTGCTTGAAGACTAAACCAAGCACAGATTTACCAATAAACTCATCATCTGCCGAGAACAGTGCTCCCGAGAGCTGCTGAGTGACTCAAAAGAGATCAAAAAGATAAAAGCCGTCGCTTTTTAGTAAAGCTTGCAGATTTATTATAAGGGAGTCTACAGGACCACACAGATCTCCAGTTTCAGGGGGAAATAAAATCCCAAATCCACCCTCTCTTGAAAAAATAAATAAAATACCGTGTGTGGTCTCTATGAGCCACAAGCAGCAGGGAGGCTGCATTTGTAAGCACAGCGTAAGGAATAATTATCACCCCTTTCAGAATCCAAAAATTGTAGAAATTGTAGTCCTCTAGTCTTACTCACCCTTGAATTCTGAGCCTTCAGACACCTGCAATATAGGGGGCTTCTGCAGGTACAAGGGCTTTGAGGATTGGGTCGTTACTCTGCGGGTAGCCTCTCTGGTTTCAGTGGGATTGCTCCATAAGGGTCAGATCAGTAGAATCTGACCATATGTCAGCATCCGAACAGAACATCCCGCAAAAAAAGGTGTACCCGGCGAGTTTGTGGTACTCAAGTTGACTCAGAAATTTCAGGTACTGAAGTATTTGTTCAGGTACCCAAACAATCAGAATCCCAAATTCATTTTGATTTTTTGGACTTCCAGTCCTGGAATATCAACTTCCAGACCTGGAATTTCAACTTCAAATTATTATTATTATTATTATTATTATTATTATTATTTTGGGGGGGGGGGGGAGGGAGGGTTGTGGTGGTATTATTTTTTCCAAGTTTTTGAGTAATTTCAGGTACTCAAAAACTCAACAGCCAAAATAGTGGGGGGGGTTTGGAACATCGAAAACCAGTCGAGTACCAATTTGGATACCCAAAATGGCACTCACAATTTCAGGTATGACTTGCAGTACTGGATCAGATACCCATTTCAGATGTAATGCAGATACATTGATTCAGGCATATGTAACTGGTAAGCAGGATCAGCGGGTTAGAAGAAGCCACCCTCCAAAAGACAGATAGGTAAAGGTGTGCACCAGGGGCCCATGTTGGTTTTGTTTTTCGTTTTTGTTATTTAAATCTGTCATTTTCGTAAATATCAAATTGTCGTTTTAGTTGTTTGCTGTCGTTTTTGTTTTCCATCGGTTTCAATGGAAAACACATTTTTGGCTGGAACGTTTTTATTTTTCATTGTAGTTGGCTGAAACTTGGAGGACATTTACCTCCAATGGAAGGCATTATGTGTACCAAATTTGGATAAAGGAATCCAATTTTAGAAGTAGTTGAATTATATTTTACAAAAATCTTCATATACATTCTTAGCTGTAACTTCTTTCCCTCACATTTAATGTAGATGAAACGTGGTACGTTTACACCCCTTCCTACATTTACTATCTCTACCAACTTTCAAAAGGAGTGGAATAAGGATCCTGGTGGTACAATCAATTAACTTAAAAATGTATGCCTGACTAACATCTTTGTAGTCCAACCAGCGTACATGAAATTTGGCAGGTTCTGTATCACACTTTCACGATCATCTCTGCCAAATATCAGAAAGATGCGATAAAGGGTCCCAATTTTATATGCCTGAACAGCATGTGTAGAGAAGGAGCCTATGCCAAGGATTCTTTTATGTGTCACTGTGGTATAAGATCAGTTTGTGATGTCAATTGGCCGGCAGAAATGTCAAGTAAATATCCTCATTCTGTGCTGTGACCATCCCAACATCTCTCCCCCACTTGTTACTGAGAAGTCGGAAGCATCTGTTTAGGAAAGAGCCAAAAGAGATTCTCTTATGTCCTCTGTCACAGTGCTGCAGGATGGGATTGTGATGATAATTGGCCAGCCTGAATGTGTAAACTATGTCTCCTGATTGCTGGGATGCTATCCCCAAAGTCCCAGTTATCTTCCTTCCATGCCCGCCTGAGGGCCGCCCCCTATGCCCGCTTCAAAGCCACTACCAATTGGTCCTGTAAAACTGGAAGCATACAGTAACTGGCCAGTGAATGTGTCTCTTGGGTTGCTCCACAGCTTCCCTCCCCCTGCCATGCCATGTGCCTGCCTCTGACTGGCACTGCATGTGCTACTATTTATCTGAATAATGGTCTTCAAGGGGACAATGTCAATTGCTTATAAAATTGGGTCCCTTTATCAAATTGTCCTGTGGTTTGGCAGAGATGACAGGGAAGTTATGTGATACATTCCTGACAAATGTCCTGTAAACAGGATGGAATATAAAAATGTTATAGCTGGAAAGTATTTTAAAGTTAACATACTGGACCCTTTATCCAATGTTTCTGAAAATTGTCAGGAGTATTAAACTTGTGGAGGGACATAATATTCACAGGTTTTATGCAAATTGTATGTAAGATAAAGCAGCTGTAGCCATGAATGTGTATGGAGCTTTTCTTGAAATCACAACATTCAAGTGCTTCTAAAATCGGTTCCCTTTATCTAAACGTTTTGAACATTGGTACATATAGTGCCCTCCACTGGGGGTACAAACCCCCTAGGTTTCATCAGAAGTGAAGAAACACAAAAGGTATAGCCAGAAATGTGTTTTTCAATGTTTTCCATTTATTTTGAAAACAAAATGTCATTTCCCCCCCTATTTTCATTATTTGTTGTTTTCATTATTGCAATAACGAAAATGACATGCACACCCCTACAGTTTGGCCAGCCTGAACAGAATCATAGGATCTAAGAGATGGAAGGGGACATTTAGTGCAACCCCATTTGGATGAAGGATGACTACATCTACAGCAACTCCAACAGATGTCTGTCCAGCCTCTCAGTTTGTCTTTAAATGAGGCATCTATAAGGACCAAGTTTTGCCTCACTTTTATTCCGGCTGCAACCACAGTGAAATAACAATTTAGTAGGAGTGACGTGAGCAGCTAGCTAAATTGCTGCTCACAAGAAATTTCACCATTATCAGGAACTGGGATCGATTTCCCAACCATGTCACGATATACCGATGCGATTTCTAGATTCTCAAGATACCATCCTGAGTTACCACCTTTCTGCCTACTGCATACCACATACTGATCAGTTGCAGCTTAATGCATTGCAGAGGGAACCATTTTACTTCTGGGTTTCTGTCTGGTCTTTGTACCACTGTGCGGAAAGGCCACAGTTTAAGGTCCCCTCAGTGCCCCTTAACCTCCAACACTAGTACCTCCGAATCAGAACTCGTTACAAAGGAAAACGGAGCGTCAAAAGTATTGTGTCGGTCTTACCTCTCAGGCTTTGAAATGGATGGCAAGTGGTCAAGGGGATCCCAGTAAGTGGAAAGCCGGTAAAGCAAGAAATGAAATGTTGATCGAGTCATTGTCAAGTACCAAGAGGTTCTCGATTCGATTAAGACAGTATCGAGAACCAGAATTTCGGCAGGAATTTCCATTTTGGTGAAATCTCATCTTAGCCCTAGAATTTTGTCCTTGACATGCCAGTTCGCAGTCTCAATCCCCCTTCAGCAGTCGAAGTGTGATTTTTAAAAACCTACACGGAACTGCGAGTGTGATGAGCAGAACTGAGACGGGTAAACCCTAGAGTTTTGTTTTTATTAGTTACTAAAACAAATGGAGCCCCAGTCATTTTAATAACTAACGTTCCAAAAATGAACAAAATAAGCCAACGACATATGTTTGCTTTCATTCAATTTCCCAACCCCATTAAATTTAATTTTTTTAAAAAATCACTGTACATAACGCAGAATGGCTGCCAGGACAGTTCTGCGCATGTGCAGTCCGATCCCAAAACGGTGCTGGCGGCATCGGCGCCATTTTGGAAAAGGACAGCTGGCCTGAGCATGCGCAAAATGGCCACTGAGCATTTGCAAACTGGTCACCAGACCATTCTGCGGATGTGTATCCTTTATTGAAATGGTGGCGGCAGCTTTGCCGCCATCTTGGAAAAGGGCATCCATTTTGCGTGCGCACGCTGATTTATTTTAATTTTTTTTAAAAAATTGATATTTTTTAATACGAAAAGATTACGAAATCGAATGGGTTTTTAACAAAAACCTGAAAACGAATGTGTTTTATTCCAAACGAAAAGGAAGGAGGTCCCTTCTACACATCCCTCCCTTATTGTGCAATTGCTAAAAACATATGGAAATGACCAAAATACCAATATAACTGAACTGGAAAACCCCAAAGCCAGAAAAACCTATACGGAATACCCCCCTACCCCACCCCACCCCAATAAGATAGGAGTGCGTGTTTCAGTCGCAGATACTGCTAGGGAACTTGAAGACCTACTGGAAAATTCTAATTATACCCATGAACGATAAGCCTTTTACCCCCTTCCTGCTTTCCTTCCAACCAGCTTGTGTCATGCCGGCCCTGTGCTGTATGAACAGAGTCAGCTGTATCTCTTTGTGTGCTTAAGTATCGCAATCTAGCCGCGGCTGAGAGAAGTCCACCGATGCGGCCTAGGCTCCGGGATAGATTCGCTTTTTTCTTTTTTTAAAAAATTGTCCCCAAACCTTATCTGGAGTTGAAGCAGACACTCAAATCCTTTATTTTGGAAGTCTTTCGTATAGGTTTTTCCAGCATTCCGCCGCTGCCATTTTGGGAAAGGGTGCGCGTGCGGAGAATGGCCCAGTGGCTATTTTGTTGCATGTGCTTCGTGATTTCTTTTTATTTTTAATTTAATTTTTTTTAAAAATAAATAAATAAATCACTGCGTATGAGCAAAATGGCTGCCGGACCAGTCTGCAGATGTGCATAGTTTTTTTTAAAAAATTAATCTTGAATTAAAATAACGAACACACAAAAAAACGGTATGGTCATTTATGAAAAAAACCCAAAGCGAAGGGGTTTTTGTAAACAAGGGTTGCCTTGTGCACGCCCCTGCTCCTTATGAGAGCTAATGCCCTTCCCATTTAAACAGGTGCAAACATTTACTTTTTCTTGCTTGTGGCGTGCCATTATGCTCTGGGTTCTTTCAGGGATGTTATCTTTTTCATCAGCTGATGCAAGTTCCCAGAGGCCCATCTCCTTCTCAGAATGTGACGGTCTTTAAAAAAAGAAAAAGAAAAAAAGACTTCAAAAGAAGATTAGGTTTCAAGGTAACTGGAAGCAACTTAGTCGAAGCCAAGCCGTATAAAGCTGGAGCTTCCTCTGGCTTCTGCCTCCATGGAGGCGAGTGGGGACACGAGAGGAGGACCGAGAAAAAAGTGTATCGTCTTCTCCAATGCAAACAAGGCTGCAAATTGGAAACAAATTTGTAGCTAAAGACATTTCAGCAACCGTCGCCCTGCCAACCTTTTGCTTACAGTTAAACGCCACTGTTTGCCATCAATTATCTTTCCAAAGCCAACGACAATACAAATAAATAGGATGTCATGGCTAATCTCCTAGCCTCCTCCTGGAAAGCGGAATCGGGAGGGGAATGAGGACGTGGAATTGTAGAGTTTTAGAGGTGGGAGAGGCAGGTCGGCCAACTGAATTTGCTGTACTCAATCCAACTCAAAAATTTCAGGTACTTTTTGGAACCTGAAGTGGTGTCCCATCAGGTACCGAAAATACCGTTTCTGTCCTGATTTTTTTACTTCGGGTCCAAAAATTTCCAGGTACTTTTGGGGTTTTCAGGTACTCAATGGAAAATGGAAATTTCAGTTTTTCGGTTACCCCAGCACTTGTCTAGTCAAAAGATCCAGTGTATGGCCTGATGATTGACAAAGAACAAAAGGGACAGTCCCAAAAGGCAAAACAAAAATGTGGAGCCACAAGGGACTGAGTAACAGGACTATAGAGTAGGTCTACGAGTTCCTGGGTAAGCCCTCATTTTGTTGTCCTCCTTCAGGACCGAAATCCAGTATAACAACTGTAAGGGAGTCTTCACCCTCAAATATTGTCTGATAATTCTTAGAAGAGTTCAAAAGATCCAAAAGGATCTGCAGAAAAACCAACCATCATGAACAATCTCCTCTTCAGAGGAGACTGGTCATGACTGTTGGTTCTTTGAAGATCCTGTTGGATCTCTTGAACTCTAAGAAATTTCAGGCAAAGGAATTTTTCTTAACAGGTGACTGCTACATAACTGTTTGAGGCGTATCCATGGAAACAGGGAGGATCCTGAAGGACAACGAAACAAGGACTTACCCGTGAATTTTTAGGCCTACTGTCTGTGACCTACTGTCTGTTGGATCATCTCAGGAACAGTAGCCTATCATGGATTCCATGAGCATTCTTTGACTGTCTTCATTGTACTAATAGGTTTATCTATTTTGTATGTGTGGGTTGAATCTTGATATTGTTCAATAGACCTGTATGTTTATACATCGTTGTATTCATGTTCATATACATTTTTGTTCATGATTGCTGCATATGATATGGACCATTCATTCTTTTTATATGATATATATCGATAAATGTGTTTTGTAGTATGTATCCCATGACCACTGATATATAGTTCTGCTAACTCAGTCCCTTCTGGTTCCACTGTTTTATTTTATTTTATTTTTTTTATTTTTCAAATTTATACCCCGCCCCCTCCTGCAACGCAGCTCGGGGCGGCTACCAACAATGAATAAAAACAATAAAATTCCTTTTAAAATATTAAATATTAAATATAAAATGCATCACATAAAACAGGGCTAGAAAATAACAAATAAATAAATGGGCGGGGGACTAAAATCACCCCCCCCCCCCTCCCTCCCAAAGGCCTGGGCAAACAGCCAGGTCTTACAGTTCCGCCGAAATGTCAAAAGGCTTGGGGCCAGGCGAGCTTCCTCCGGAAGGGAGTTCCACAGCCGCGGCCCTACCACCGAGAATGCTCGCTCCATCGTGACCCCCCGCTTAACACGGGGGACCTCCAGGAGGGCACCCCCGGCAGACCGCAGGAGCCGTTCCGGGGAGCGAAGGGCGAGGCGGTCCCTAAGGTATGAGGGGCCAAGACCGTATAGGGCTTTGTAGATCATCACTAGGACCTTGAACTTGGCCTGGCACACTATCGGCAGCCAGTGCAGAGCTCGGAGCACCGGTGTAATGTGCTCCCGGAGACCTGTCCCCATAAGAAGACGAGCCGCCGCATTCTGCACCAGCTGCAGCCTCCGGGCCAAGAACCATTTTGCCTGATGGTTGAGCCATAGTCAAGTTGGCTGGGCCAGGGATAGTATCTCCCAATCTCATTATCTTGGCTTGTGTTTGCTGCACAAAAGGCTTATTTGCCTTTTATGACTGGGTGTGCCCCACCCACTCACCCAGCTCCAGGTTTCTGACTTAGCACCCAGACTGTTTAACACTGCAAAGGAAAGGGGTATTAATAACGTCTCATCATTGCCACATTCCAACCCATTAGCATGACACAGAAGTCATATTACAACATGCCTCATTATGGCCTCAGACAGGACTAGAACTTGGTTAAAACTGGAGTATTATCCAAACAAAAATGACTGAAAAAATGTGGGGAAACCAACCCAAAAATCCCAAGCGAATCCCTGAACCAAGCAAGCATGAATAATGTCTTGTAATCCTTCGGTAATTCAACCAATACTATATCTACTGCAAATATTCATTATAGCACTAGAATCAAGCTCATTCTCCTTTTAAATATATATTTAAGGTGGTTTTATACAGGCAAAAGAGGGTTTAAAAGATGTTGCTCTGACCATTGTAACTTCCCATGCACGCACAACCCCCTGTACAAAGAGGAAAACACCTTCTGTGTGGGGAACAAAGTAGCTTTGAACCTGGGGAAACTCCACATTGCAAGAGACAGGGCTGCCAAGAAACCGCAGCTGTACATAACTCTGGGAGCAGGTGGGAGAAGCAGAGGGCTTGATCCCTGGGAGCTGCAAGTGAACATAGGTGGGGTCGGATGATCAAGAGCATCCGTCTGAGCACTCCCGTTTTACTGGGCTGGTTTGGAGACAGCCCTTGAGGTAGCCCATGTTGGGAACGGCCAGAAATGGGTTTCTTATCTGTGGGAATCATGAATCTGTTCACCCAGCCCTTTTATTTGTTGCAAACCTCTCTGAGCCCAAGTGGGATGTCAACATTTAAATACATAGTAAATCAACACCCCAAATCATTTCATTATTTTATATGTTCAAACATATACCCTGCCCTTCCCCCTAAGCCTCAGGGTGGTTTACAACACGGAAATACATATTAACGCCCCATCCGCAACCTACCCCCACCTGCCAAAGAGAAAGGGCTTGCATCACTACGGGAAGATGAGCAGGCTCAGAATTAGAGGAGTAATTAATAAAGAAATACATATACATTCAGAAACAAACAAGACAGACATTGACAAAATGACCAAAGAATGGGAATTACTGGTTGGAAAAAATGGGAAAGGGGGGGGGGGGGCGGGACGTAACTAGGGATGGGATTCTGGGTGGTTTTTACAACATGTAAAGCATATTAACCCCCCCCCCCATTAAAAAGCCTACTCCAAATTCCTAAACCTCCGCCATCCAACCCTATCCCTGCCTCCCAAACACCTGGCCAAACAGAATGATTTTTAGATCTAATTTGGGGGTTGGGGAGGGGTCTGTTTTTTTCTCATTGACTTCACTGGATTTTCTCCCACTGAAGTCAACAAGAACAAACTGGGGGGGGAGGGAATACCAATGAAAAGAAAAACACCAGAGCGAAAAAATAACCACTTTTTTTGTTTACGGTTTTAAAGCCGAAGTTTCCACCCCTAATAACCACCAAAACAGATTCCCGCATGGTGCCTGTCCCCTTAACCCAGCCCTCCGAACCCCATCTCTTCTCTCCTGCCCGGAGAGTTTGTACCAGTTTTTAAAGTGGCCCCGGGACGGGGAAAAGGTTTTCCACCCCCTGCCCTAAGGCTTGAAAATCTGGAAGCAAATAAAAAGAACACACCATGCAATCTCATGAGTTTAAAACCAGGGGGGTTTTTTTGGGGGGGGGGAGGAGACTGATTTGGGGGTGTTTTTTGAGCATTTTAGCTTGGCAATTCTGAATTTCACTCCACCTGTTGGAAGAGCCATTTTTACAAAAGTCTCCTGAGTTAGGTAAGGACTTAGGAGGGACGTTTTTCGGGTGTCGGCAAGGGAGACAGGATCCAGATGGGGTGTTTTCTGGAATACTTTACAACGGGCACGTTACATCACGAGTTGCTGTGATCCAATTACAAGTTGTCTTTACACCTGAGAAAACTCTGTCTAGGCTGGAGAAGATGAGAGGTTGGGGGGGGGGGCGGGGGAGAGATGCTCTGTGTTAGAGAGGTTTCTTAATGCTCTAATCCTCAAATAAACATCCTGCCACTCTAATCCTGGATGTATTACACTTGCTTTGTTGAAGCTGTCAGACAAAAATGATAGCACCAAGGTATTGTTACAACCCAATCCCGTCAGTCCACGCCGTGCCCCTAGTTTGGGTGGTTGTTTGTTAGAATCATACAATTGTAGGGTTGGGAAATGACCTCAAGGGCCATCTAGTCGACTCCCCTGCTCCAAGGCACGTTATCCTCAGTCTGCGGCATCACAGACCAATGCTCGTCCAGCTGGGTTTTGAAAACATCCAAGGAGGGAGAGTCCACAGCTTCCCGGGGCAACTTATTCTATTGCCCAACAGTCCTCGCCGCTAGTTTTTCCTCATGTTCAACTGAGAACTGCAGTTTAAGCCCATTGTCTCAAATTCTATTGTCTGGGACGGTGGGGGACTAACGTTGGAGCAGTTACTCACAAAAACGGGTAGACTTGTTTGGGTACTAATCAGTACTCGGTTAGTCCCCAGTTCAGGTAACCAATCTCCCGGAATGTCAACTTCTAGTTCTGGAATATATACTGCTGGTCCCAATGTTTTGAGTTCCCTTGCCAATTTACTGTTCGGTAACCAGAAAATCGGTAACAGAAACTGCTGGTATTTGGGTACCTGACTGGCACTTGGGTAACCCATTTAATACTTGGGATGGAACTTGAAAATGCAGGTTTTACCCATGGGTACTAAATTAAATTAGATACCTGTGTCATGGAGGACAATGGTTTAGCAACTGTTTTGAGGCATCCTTTTATATAATGGGTGGGGAACCTTTTCCTTCCCAGGGACCACTTTGCAAATCGGTTCAAACTCCAAGGGCTGCATAGAAATTGGGTCGGGGGTGTCTAAGGGGTGCACTCAGGAAAAGGAGCATCCAGATCATGGATTTGTGCCATGGGTCTGCCCCCTCTCCTTGTGGGCATGCTAGGGATGGGGCTTTCAGTTTCAGAGAGAACCTAGAGGACCCGATAACGGCCATGACGCATTAATCCAAGATTTCGGTTCTTTTTTGGTATCGGTTGTATTGGATCTTTGCATTGATTTTTGTATCGGATTTTTAACACTGCGGTTTGTCCCCATTGACTTCACTGGGGAAACTGCAACATTAAAAATCCAATACAAAAAAATCAATGGAAAAAAATATGATAGAACCGATACCGGAACCGAAATATGAGAACCGAAACCAAAAGTAACCAAAACAAAAATATTGCCCCAAGTCCCACCTCTAGTGCATGCCCGTCTCTCTGCTGCCTTACGCTAAGCTCTGTTTTTTAGTGCTTGGAGGTAGGAATTGGACCCAGGGACCAGATCCAGGAACTGGAAAGGGGCCACATAAAACAAAAACAAGGCACGGTCTACATTTGGTCCCAGGCCCTGGGCCTGAGGCTCCCCAGCCCTGTTTTAGATGTAAAAGTAAAGGTTTAACATGTATGTAATGTAAAAGCTGAGAACTGGAAACTCACTTCATGCAACGGAAAGAGACAAAGCCAGGCTGAACGCGTATTCGGAGAAGCCTGGCAACACCTCTGCAGGAGCCAGACAAACCATTCAGTTGCAAATGGATCTCTTCCTGCCTACGTGACTGGAAGCACAGCGTCCTCCAGGCGGGAAAGTCACACAAAGAATCTTTAAAAGATATTTAAAGGGAGGAGATCTTTCTCCCTTCGGTTCAGTTGGGAGAAGAAACTTTGCTGGCTGAAGGACAAAAGCCCAGCCTCGTGACATAGGGCTGAGAAATGGACTTTCTGTAGAGTAAAATCTTAACTAGGGACTTACTCGAAACAGACTAGGATGAATTATTTACTTTTGGTTTTTTTGCCACTCTGCGTTCAAACTATCTTTGCTTATGTAATTAATAAACTTTCTTCTTTACTAAGAAGTGCTTTCTGTTGTCTCACATTGGGGAACACAGTCTGAGATCTTGTGCCCTCAAGCACTTGCGAACCCAGAGAGAGAGAGAGAGAGAGAGAGAGAGTCTGGGAACGGGAAGTCTCTAGAGTTTGGCCGACAGAAGTGTAGTTCCCCTTTGCAGGACTGGATCAGCTAGAGAGAGAACTGATTCAGTTGGGCTGCAAGTGAGGGAAACTGAGTCCCTTAACCCAGAAATGTGGGGTAGTGGACCCCAACCCCGTGACAACGTCCTCCTCCTTCTTGAAGTGCGGTGGGTGCCCCAAACTAAACACAACACGCCCGGTTAGCTCAGTCAAGATATTCAACTTAGAACGGTTGGAAATGTGGAATCTGAAATCTTTGAAACTCAGATTTGCAGTCTCCATTTGAAATTTCAGTCCTGCCCTCCCAGCTGGGCTGGAGTGAGAAAAGTGAAATTTGGAAACGGAAATTATTGAATTTTTTTTTCAATTGGATGGGAAACTTTTGACCGGGCTCTAATTAAAATCTTAGAGCCATCAGGCTGGATTAACTGTAACTTGATCGACATCACCCCTGTGTAAAGCGTAGGCTAGCGGAGCCCGACAGTTTTGCTGCCACTGCTTCCCTCTCCGAATTTTTTAAAACTTTCGAGCTTAAGTCAGGGTGATTTTAGACACGAAAGCAGGGCTGGGGGTATGTGCGTCCATGATGGATGGGGCACCGTGCGTGGGGGAGCACTTCACATGAACGGCCTCACGCACACCCGCCCTGCTCATGCACCGTTCACCCCATCTGCACACAGGCCACTCTGGCTTTTTGCTAAAAGCCCCATGCGTGGGGGTGGGGGGTGGGGGGTAGGGGCAGATACACTGCCCACCCCCATGACATTCAGACGAGACAGGCCCCACACAAGGGCAGGCGGTCTTCGCGTGTGGCTGTCTCATTGAAAAACACCCCTCAATTAGCGCATTTGAGAATTTGGCTTTTAATAGTCACAGTAACTTCAACGATTAGTCCTGCACCTACAAACATAAGTGTACAGAGAGCCTCATACTCAGACAGACAGACCAACCCTTTTTTTCCAGCTCAGTCTCCATGAGTTCCACAGGCTAATTTATGCTGAGATTAAAAAAAAAAAAAAAAGCTTCCTTTGTTTGCTTTAATTCTGCCGCCAGCAAGTTTCCTAGAGTGTTAACAAAGGAGACATTAGCCCACATTAGCTCAAACCAGGTGGGGGGGGGAGTGGGCTGCCCATTTCTTAGGTGTTCACCCCCACCGAACCCACAGTCCCCACTCACAATGGAATCTCAGAGAACGTGGAGTCCACCGACGTGCAGGCAAATGCAGGCTGGATGCCCACGGGTCTGCGTCCCGTCAAGTAGGTTGTGTGCGGCGCCTCTGTGTGTACAGGTCCGCCAGCACCATAGAGTTGAGGGCAGAAATCCTAGAGTCGTCAGATGAGCAACTGCTTCCTGCCCCTCTCTCTGCGCTCTCTCTCTCTCTCTCTCTCTCTCTCGCTCTCTCTCTCACTGGCGCTGCTGTAATACATAATATTTGGGGATCATTGGGTGCCTGACTGAATATTTGGGTACTGATCAGAAACCTGATAGATTACTCAAAACTGCAGGTATTACTCACGTGTAGCAAAATGTGCCCCCCCCCAACTCTAATTTTGGGGAGACTCAGAAGGTGGATCAAAAGATTCCAAAAGGCTTGTATAAATCTAAGAGCCAGGCAGTTCCAAGATTATTTTTTTTAGCGAGGGGTGTGAAATGCGATTCTGAATTTCACTCTTGGCCGCCTGAACGTACCTGAAGTTTTAATACTAAGACTCTTGTTTATATTTATGCATTTCCAAATTTTCAACCCACCCTTCTTGAAGGCTCACAGCAGGTAACAACAACAACATCAAAAGAAATCCATCCTACGAAAATCTTACCACGAAAACAGGATAAAAATACATAAAACGACACCCCCAAATCCTAACCCTCTCTGCTAAATGCCTGGCGAAAGAGATAGGGCTTACATCACCTCCAGAAAATCCTCGGGCTTTGGCGAACCTCCATCGGAATGGAGTTCCAAAGCTGTGCATCACCCACCGAGAACGCCGCTCTGGGCGTTTTTACTAGGGATGAGCGAACGCGGTTCAGAAGTTTGGAGTTCGGACCGAACTCGGTCTGTTCGGTCGACTGAACCGAACTTCCGAACCGAACTCGCATTTCAAACCGAACCGAATTTCCGAACTCGAATTTCAAACCGAACCGAACTGAACCGAATTTCCGAACTCCGTTCTGTTCGCCCAGCCCTAGTTTTTACTGTACAGACATGATGAACTGATGGAACTTGCAAGAGGGTGCCCCCAGTTCGGGGAGTGGGATGGAACATGGGGGTGGAGAGGGGGGGTGTTGGTCTTTCAAGTACGAGGGCTCAAGCTGCTTGGGGATTTATAGGTCAAAACCAAGAGCCCAGAATGCCATTGGCAGCCTGAGGGGACTCTGGCCCACCACTGCAATAATGAGTATTTTCACATGGACGCAGAGGATGACCAACCCTGGAGACATCTGGGGGCGCACCCCTGTGCCTACCCACTTGCAGCCCTGCCCGATGGCTGCCGTGACCCACGGTCCACCTGCACGGCACCGCCGCCTCCGTCACACCATCGAGTCACGGCCGGATTACCCTTAAATCTAGGACGTTGCTGGGGCAAGCTCAAGCCAAGAGTGTGGCCGCAGCGGCTGTACGCTGAGCAGACAGACAGCAGCCCCGCTTCCGGCTGGTGCCCCAGGGTTGGGCGGCCCTCTCTGCTGGCGGTGCTCCTGGACATTCCGGCGGGGCTGCCCTGGAGCACGGACAGCCTGCCACACCTCTGCTCCGCCTGCACAACTGGCGGGCCGCCTTGAAGCAAAAGGCCTGCCCAGGGGTGAGGCGGGGGTCAAGACATCCAGTGCGCTCCCAGGGACCCACCTCTGTCAGGAGGGGTGTGCCGCCGAGGGTTGCCCCCTAGGCACATTTTTAAGGAACACTTATGAAAGATACAGGTTGCGGGGCCCGCATTGGCCCCTTAAGGCACCAGCACAGGTCCTGCAAGATAAAATTTTCAGAAGTGTTCCTTATGAATGTGCCGAGGGGCACCCTAGTGCCACCCCATTCTGCACCAAACACAGTCCCCCCCCCAGAGTCTCATTGCAAACATTCAGTCGTTCCCCCCGCCCCCAATTTTTCATCACAACTCCAGTCATTCACCCAGTGCGAAGGGCTACATGGCCTCCCCCCGCCCTCTGGAGGGTGCAAATGGGGAATCAATCAGCCGGCAGCCCCCTCCCCAAGAGAAACCACACACACAAAGAGTCTGAGCGGGATCTCTGGGTGGCAAAGAGCTGACAGCTCCTCCTCCTCCCCTGCCAATATTGAAACTATTTAATCATTTTAACACAGCAGCATGAATTAGTTTTATAAAGAGAACCACCACCCCCTTTAAAAAAAAAAAAAAAAAAAAAATCGAGGGGAGAGCTGCGCCGTTGAGGAGCCTCATGGACCAGGCACCTGTTGCCCCGAGGGGGAACGGAGTTGCCTAAAGATGTAAGGAAAGCGTTTTCCAAAAGGGGACGTGATGAAAAGTTGATCAGGGGGCGGAGGAGGGGAGAGGGAATGGCTGGGGAAAAAAAAGGTGCGTGAATATTAAAAATGATTATATCACTTCATGAAAACAGGAGGTATTGTTGGCAGGCCTTGCACTCGCCTGCTCCCCCTTGGTTTTATAGCTCGATAACCATCGCCGAATCTCTTTAATGATCCCGGGCTCTGACTCTCTCCCGGCTCAGCAGAACCACATGCATTCCAGACGGAACCTTTGATGTCTGTCTCTCTCGGCGAGAACCTGCCAGCTTTTGTGCAGGGAGGAGAGGCGTCCCCGTGCGAACGTTGGCAGGTGGGGGAGGAGGCGCTGTGGTCTTTGCAGCATTGCCGCTTTTTCGCTGCTAAGCTCCTCTCCTTTTACCAGGCCCGGCGAGCAACAACACGTTCCCAGCAGGCTGGGATTACCTGGCTTTGGCGCCTGGAGGGCGCAGCCGCAGGCCCAATCCTGCCCCGTGCCCGCGGCAAGAGGCATGGTGGCCTCCACTGCTGGCTTCGCAGGATCAGGCCCGCTTGGGCCTCGAGGTTTGGGGGGGGTCTGGCAGAAATAGTTTGTTGAGGCAGGACGGGTTTAGAGAGACAGAAAAGGAAACAGAGGCGTGAAATGAGATGGAGAGAGATAGAGGAAACCCTCCTGGAAACAAAGGCATTCAAGGCGGATCATAGAAAGCCTATCAGGTGATTTCCACCCCCACCCCCGGGGAAAAGCTACTAAACAAAATGAGTTTACCTCTCAGGGTGAGCGTTGCTTCGTGTGAACATGCCCTTGTGTTGTGCGTGTCTGCCTAGCCTAAAACGTCTTAGAAATCATGAGATGCAATTGCCGTTCCCTATTATTGCATAAAGCATTAAAGGCCACAGACGTCGAGCAGGCTGCAGAAGACAGATGTGGCCTCGGTGAGGAACGCTGCACTACGATATATTGTGGAACTCCTGCATCCTTTAGTGCCCCACTGGGCCGTGACCACCGTGACCACTGCGAGGACGCTATCCCTTTAAGAGCCAGCTGGTTTGCTAGCTCTTTCTAGCCTTGCAGAGGTACACAAACTATGGGTGAGGATAAACCTGGTGAGGGCCTGCTATGGCCCGAGACCTACCGTCATGTTTATTGCCGGTCCGCCAGATGTGAGCCCACTGCAGTCCAAGTAGACGGCTGGCCCAGATGTGGTTCCCCTGGATGATTTCAGGCCTGCAGCCTGTGCCAAGGGCCACCCAAGCAGACCAACTTGTAGCTGCACATCAGTCCTGTCCCACCTGCCCCAGTGGGAGGGTTTGGGGAGTTCTCCGGCCAGCCTGGTTGGGCACATATTTGATCTGTGCCTCAACTTAACCCCCCCAGGGTCACCCCTGCCCCGGAGCATTACACTAAGTTATTTTCCAGAGGGCAGTCTCTATTGGACACCAGGAGAAATAGACTCTAGGTTCAGGGTCTGGGTAAAACCACTAAGAACAAAACCCCCATCTCTCTCAAGGGCTAGCTGAAGGATCCAAAACACCATAACCCTCCATCACTAAATTGTAACCCTATGTGTGATTTTTTGGGGACATTTGTAGTGGACCACCCTGGATATTTTTGCATCCAAAATGAACATTTCATTTAAAACACAAAAACCCTCAACACTGGGCTGTCCCTACACATAGGGTGTCTTTAGACATAACAAAGATCAGGTGTCAAAACCCTTAAGTACGTGTTTGGCCGTTGTGTGTAAGCACCATAACAATCCCAACACCAGTTTGTCCACCCGTTGAACACGCGATGTGAACACCATTGCATCACAAGGACAATTTGCATGTTCCGGCTGAACACGTGGCCAATGTTGTGTCTAACGATATCGCGTGGCGCGTTAGCAGGTACAACACGGGGAATGAGGTGGTAGCGTTTGCGTGCTGAGATTGGGGGGGCAGCAAAACACCGATTTGCCCCAAGATGGACTGTGTGTTTAAGCAACGCCACATGGTGAACACAGGGTCAAACCAGTGTTCATATCAAGGTCAAAACACACATGCAGACACATGTTGACGTTATGTCTAAAGATACCATAATGTTTGCTACCGAACACGGGGGTAAACATTACACTGGATCACTTTGAACACGAGATTTACCACAGACTAAATGTGGGTTTGCAGTGGTTTGTTATCTGAAACAGGTCTGGGGGAACCCCTAAGGAGCAGAACCTAAACAAATACCTGAAAAAATGGTTAAACCCAGCAAATTTCAGGTTCCCAAATCAAACCAAACATTTTGGGTACTTTTTAGTGTCCGAGTTGTTTTTTGATTGGGTACCCAAAATAGTTTTAAAACAAATACAGATTTCATCCCAATTACCGGAAATGGGGGTGGGTGGGGGCGGGGTATTATTTCAGGCATTTGGGGGTAATTTTGAATACTTGGAAAACTGGCAACCAAAATTTTGTTTTTTTTTTTTTTTTTTTTTTTTTTAAAGTCATCAAGTGGTATTCGGAATGCCGATACCTGAAATGGTACCCCAAAACGTGGGCATCATTATCAAGCTCGGAAGACCTCAAGGGCAGCCAAAAACACTATCATCGATGAAACTCCCCTGCCACCAGGAAGGAGTTATCCTGGCGTCTACCACCGAGACGTGGTAACTCGGAGGTGTCACTCTAGTTCCTGTCTCTATGATGAATTATTGATGTCCTTGGCGTCACTTTGTACCTGTCGGTTTCATTCAGTTAAGATTTTCTGGGTGTGTCCGTTTTTGAGTGCGATGGAGGAGCCAAAATTAAAGAGGAAAGGAATCGGAGGAAAGGGAGCACACCCGTCCCTAAATTTACACTGCCCCCCCCTTCTTTGATGCCTCCCACCCGGCTCTGTTGTGGGCAGAGTCCATGGGGCAGCAACATCACCACAGAACAGCACAAACAGTTGTAAAAGCTCTGCTGGTTATCATCATGGGTTGATTTCCCCCGTGTTGATTCCAGCGATACCAGAATTTTTCACCCAACCTCTATACGTCTGATGCAACTTGATGGGGTTGTCTACTTGTCCACTAAGGCCTAGGTCCTCAAAAGATGAGGGGTGGGGCAATGGAATGTTCCGGAGCATCACAAGCGGAACTGGCCGGCTCTGCCTCACCTCAGGATGGGCCACTTTGACACAGATGGGCCACCGGAGAATGGGGAGGAGCAGGTGTCCATCTGAAGACACCCATGGAGCTAGGGGAATCTCCAAAATAATGGGGGCCAATGGGGAAAGAGCACCTGAGAATGAGAGGGAGAGAAAGAGGAAGCAGCAGAATTAGGGTGCCCGGATATGCAAGTTTTAGAGAACACTTATGAGAAATGCAGGTTGCAGGGTTGAATTAGCTCCACTGTAGCCCTGCAATCTGTATTTCTCATAAGTGTCCTCTAACATTTGCATATTATTGTTGTTATAAAAATATTCTTATCCTTCCCCTCCTGGTAAAGGCAGCTTGGGGCGGTGTACAATATAAAACCATAATATACACATATAACTTAAAACAAATACAACCATCAATTCCACACACCCCCCCCACACACACACAACCCTATCCCATCCCTCCCAACGCCTGGTGGAACAGCCAAGTCTTACACGGACACCTGAAGGAGAGGGAAGGCCCTGGGCCAAACGAACCTCTGCCGGGAGAGAGTTCCACAACTGAGGTGCGGCAACCAAGAACATCCTCTCCAATGTGACCCCCCGCCAAACATGGGGGACCTCCAAAAAGGTGGCCCCAGCCGACCACAATGGCCATTCCAGAACCCGGGGACTGAGGCAGTCCTGCAGGTAGGTGAGGCCCAGGCCACATAGGGCTTTAAAGGTCAACACCAACCCAGTAGGCAACCTTCAACTAGTGCAGAGAACGGAGCACCGGTATTATGTGCTCTCAGTGGCCCATACCCGTCAGGAGACAGGGCGTCGCATTCTGCACCAGTTGCAGCCTCCGGACCATCACCTTGGGTAGCCCCACGTAGAGTGCATTACAGTAATCAAGCCTCAAGGTTATGAAGGCATGGATGCTGATGGCAAGGTCGCAGTCCGAGATATAAGGCCGTAACCGTCGCACCAGATGCAATTTGGCAAATGCACTCCTTGCCACAGCTGCCACCTGGACATCCAGGCGGAGCTGCGAATCGAGGAGCACCCCCCAGACTATGAACTTGAGGAACCAGGACTGGGCACACCCCATCAATGATGGGGGCCTCCACTCCCTTGGCCCTCCCCACCAGCATCACCGCCATCTTGTCGGGATTCAACTTCAGGTGGCTCGCCCTCATCCAGTCCCCTACAGCTGTCAGACGTCAGGTAAGCAACGAGACTGCGGGACCCGAGTCTTCTGAAAACGAGAGGTAGACCTGAGTGCCGTCGGCATATTGACAACAACACACTCCAAACCCTCTCACGACCTCGCCCAAGGGCTGCATGTACATGTTGAACAGGAAGCGGGAGACAGAATAGAACTCTGCAGGACCCCAGATGCGAGATCCCGGGGAGCAGACATACAGTCACCCAAGACCATACGGTGAGTCCTACTGGCCAGGAATGAACGGAACCATTCAAGAACGGTCCCGCCCACCCCAGCACAATCCCGCAGCCGAGTCACCAACAGCTCACGGTCAACGGTATCAAAAGCAGCTGACAGATCTAACAAGACCAGAAGGGTCGACTGCCCCCGGTCTAAAGTACGGCACAGGTTGTCGATCAAGGCCAGAAGCACCGTCTCGGTGCCATATCCCGAACAAAAGCCAGACTACGAGGAGTCCAGGAAACGAACCCGTCCAGATGGTCCTGGACCTGCTGGGCCACCAGTCACTCAATAACCTTCCCTTAAAAGAAAAGGTTAGACAGAGGCCAGTAGCTGGCAAGGGATGTTTTTTTGAGCAAGGGTTGCACCATAGCCTCCTTAAGAGACCCTGGGACCCTGCCCTCCTCAAGGGAGACGTTGACCACCTGTGCCAGCAACAACCCCAACGTCTCCCTGGTGGTCTTAAGCGGTCAGGACGGGCAAGGATCTAATTCACATGTTGTGGCCCTAACAGCCCCCGGGACATCCCCCCGCATCGGCAGGGATCATCGACTGAAATTGATCCCACAAAACAGGACAATTCATCGCCTCTGGTTCCCCAACTGTATCAACCATGGCAGCGAAGTCATGGTGAACACGAGTGATTTTTTCCACAAAATAAATAAATAAATAAAAAATCAATTAACCTATCACAGCGGGCCTGGGAAACCTCCACTTTGAGGTGAAGGAAGGCTGGACTGACCAACCCCCTTCACCAGCCAGAAGGGCGGGAAGGGGAAGAAGGATCAAGTGGGGGAGATGTGGGGGGTGCGGTTGAAAAGAGTTTCAAGAACCCCTTTTCTAAAGGGAACCAGAGGGGGGAAGGAAGCTGTCGAACTCAGCCCAAGGCCATTGCGGCCATCCACATACAGGTCAAGGAGTCCACACAAAAGCGTTTCATCTTCTGCAAGTCCGAGCTCCCTGGAGGGGAGCCAGGATCATTAAACCATCCAGGCAGATTGCTCATCCTCATGATCTCTTAACTGGTCTTTTGTTACAATACAAAGGAAAGGGGGAGGGACGGGGGGGGGGCGGGGGGTGTGGTGGTTTGTTGCAACCTAAATGTGAACTCCAGAGGGCTCTGTGCACTCTCCATGGTTCAGTACACTAAGCGCATCCCACTCCCGGCTCATCCTGACCTTGATTTCAGAGCTCCGACACTCTTCTACCGTGAGTAACACACAGCTTCGTACTCAACGCTTGCTGAGCTGCTCCTGAAAAAATTACTCCAAGTGGCGTAGGCCCTAAGCACAAGCTGCTAATTGAAGAAGTTTTATGAATGTAATAAAAATACTTTCAAGATTTTTTTTCTTGAAATGAAGGGAATTATTATTTTTATTGCTTTGATTTATTCTCTCTCTATTTGATTCTCTTTCTTTCTTTCCCTCTCTTTCCCTTGCTCTCTCGAGCCCAGCTCTCAGAGTAAGTTCGAGCACTCAAAATCCCCAAATCCTTATCCCAAACCTCCTCCAAACCCTATCCCTTCTTGCCAAATGCCTGGCCAAATAAAAAAAAAAAAAGGCTTACATCGCTTCCAGAAGATGAGCAGGCTCGGGAGATTAAGATGAAACTTCAAAGGGAGGAAGTTCCATAAAATTGTGGGGCAACCACCTCGAACGCTTGATGGGCAGATAGTACGTGAAAGAAGGTGCTCCCAATTGACCTCAGAGGCCAAGATGGGACCTAGAGGAGAGGCGGTCTTTCAGCTATATGGAGCCCAAGCTGGTTAGGGCTTTAAAAGGTCAAAAATTGTGCCTCGAATCGTGCCCAGAAAACTACGGGGAGCCAGCACAGGCTCTGGAGCACCAGTGTAACAGGCTCCCAGTGTCTCAGCCCTGACAGAAGATGGGTTGCCTCCTCCTCCCAGACTGCCTTTATCTCCAGGCCCTCCTGCCCCCCCTGGAGGCTCACCCACCATCTCTCCTGTCCCTTTGCCACCAGCTGCTGTTTCTAGTGCCGCACCCCTCCGGGACTCAGGTAAACCAGGGAAAGCGAAGGGCAGGAGGATTTGCTACCAGGGCAGGTGCTCTCACAGGTATGCGTTTGGCAAGCCAGTGGAGTTGACAAGGCCTTCCACCAGAAGGACATTTTCCTTCAAGAGTGGGATGGGGGGTTCTTGGTGGGGTTATTGCCATGCTAGGGGCCTTGCTGGGAGCCAGGGTGGCACCACAGGGGACCCCTTTGCAGGGGGGAGGCTGAGGCTGGCCCCATAGGGGACCCATAATTGGGACATGATTCTAGGCCCACCAGAGCCTTGCTAGGCCACTGGGTGGCTGCAGGATTTAACTTCCATTCCCAGAACTGGAAGTCGGGATATGGCTCTCGGGGTGAAGGGTGAGGTGGAGACTTCGGCCATTTTGAAACTGACCCTTGAGAGGGATCCTGGGAACAGAATTCAGCCCCGTTGCTGCCTAAGGGTCACAGAAGCTGTTCCAATCATGAAAATAATGACGACAGTCTCATATTCCACCCTGGGAAGTTGTCAGTGCCTGATGCTTCTAGGAAGGGCAGACTAGCTCCAAGTATTCCAAGCTGACTGTGCAAAGCTGCCCATGGAGGAATGGGAAATCCCTTCCTGACCCCTGCGGGGAGCAAGCCGATGCCTTGAAGCAGAAGATTTGATTACCCTTTATCATTATCTCCGCTTCCATCAGTGCAAAACAGTAGAAATGGATGGGAAATTATCCTGGCCTTAAGGCAGCAACAGGCAAGAGGAATCGGACATCGGAAAACAAGTTGAGTTTGCGCCATACTGGAGGGATTGGGGAAAACTAGGAGGAGGAAATGACCCAACATTGTCCAAGCTGGGAAGGCTTCGTTATTCGGTTTTAATTTTCGGAAGAGGACCCCAGCGGGGAAGCTGTCCGCTTTGCTTAAGGATATCCCTGCCAGCTGAGAAGTGCCAACAGTAATTGCAGCTTGTTCCGATCTCTCAAATGCTGTTTAGCTGGGAACTAGGCTGAGAATTAGACCCCTTACGGGATGGAATGTCCTTCCCCCGACATCAGATTAACATCTAACTGGACGGCGCTGAAATCCAAGCAGGCAGACTTGCTTGGTCACAACTCACCCTTGCTGGGTCCTCGCGAAGGTTCGGGGCGTTGAACGATTTACAGCTGCATCCTGATCTTGTTTTAGGTTCAGAAGAACCTAAAAACTGCCCAAGTCCATCCAGTTCAACATCCTGTGTCCAGCAGTGGAAGTATTAGTTGCTTTGGAGAAGTGCCCAACAGTAGAGCTGGAAGAGGGTATGTGCAAAAAAATGGGTAACCCGTCAAATTTTGAGGCCCTTAATTGACCATGCAGTGCCCCAATTATGACCTGATTGGGTACCTGATGTCCCAAAATTTCCATTTCCATTTCCGGAATGTTGACTACCAGTAACGATTTTTTTGTCTGTCTACTGACTCCCAACATCCATTTATCCGGCTCCAACAATTTTTCACCAGCTTCCAGTCCTGGAAAACTACTTCCAGTTCCAATTTTTTAAACTTTTTTTTTCTTTTCCAATTTTGCTTCTTAAAACACTTACTTATGGATTTTCCATCCCAGAAAGTAAACTTCTGGTCCTGGGAAACTACTTCTGATAACTTTAAAAAGAATAATAATAAATTGTACCGATCTTATTTATTTATTTATAATAATTCTATACCGCCCCCCCCTCCTGCCCAAATGACAGCCTGGGGTGGCGTACATCATATATAAAACCATCAAATACAAAAATAGAAATACCTAATAAAATATTGCATTAAGATTCACAATAAAAGAGGTCCAGTTTGTGGTTTTCCAACTCAATACACCGATATACCAATTAGGAATTGGTGAATCAAAACATTGGTACCCGATTTTTCAGGTTTCTAGGTACCCAGATACCTGATGTGGTACCCCCAAAATATAGATATTGCCTGCGGGTACTAAATGTAGTACTCATTTCAGATCTACCTGGCATGTCGACTTCTGGTTCCAGAATATTGACGTTTGGTCCTGGAATTTTGACTTCCAGTCCCAATGTCTTGGTTTTCTATGCCATTTTTTTTTTTCTGTCCCGATTTAACAATTGATAACTAGGAAAAAATAAATTT
This sequence comes from Sphenodon punctatus, assembly GCA_003113815.1. Taxonomy (NCBI): domain Eukaryota; kingdom Metazoa; phylum Chordata; class Lepidosauria; order Sphenodontia; family Sphenodontidae; genus Sphenodon; species Sphenodon punctatus. The sequence goes on from QEPC01005526.1 coordinate 1,008,802, forward strand.
AAAAAATCAGTACTAGAAGTTACTGATTATTTGGGTACCTGATTGGCAATCAGATAGCCTACTGAATACCTGACACGGTAGTAAAAAATGTGAGTATTACTCGCAGGTTGCAAGTTCGGTATGTATTTCAGTTCAATAATGGAGTGATCAATTTCCTGATAGTCACTCCCAATAACATCCTCTGGCCAACATGACTATTTAGTTATTTCCTCTTTGTATCCTATCCTTCCCTGAAGGTTCACGGTGGCTTAGAGGATAAAAAAAATATATATACACAAAATTAAATAAATAAATAAATAGATAAAACCCAGTAAAAATATCAAACTACATAAATTCCTATGAAAACCACCTCCACCTCCAAACCATATCCCTGCCCTCTAAAAGTCTGTCTAAATAAGTAGGTCCTCCAGAAAATCCTCAGGCTTTGGCGAACCTTCAGGGGAAGGAAGTTCTAAAGCTGCGGAGCAGCCACCAAGAATGCATATCTGTGTGCCCTTCACCATACGGAATTGGCGCACCGTGGAACTTGCAAGAGGACACCTCTGACTGACCTTGGGGTATGGAACATAAGGGAGGGCGTGGTCCTTTAGATATGTAGGATCCAAGCTGCGTAGGGCTATAAAGTAGGGTTTGAAACAGCGAAATCCTTTCACCATTTCGGAAAATGGGATCAATTTTCCAACCATTTGTCGATTCTTGCAATACGGTGAGATACCGTCCCGAGTTACTGACTTGGTTTACCGTTTATCACGTAGCGTTTATCACTTACTGCATTGCCATGGATAATACTGTGTTACTTCCAGGATTCTGGCTGCCTGTCATTTACTGTATTTCTGAGCCAATCACTTCCACCTCCTTGTACAAACACAAATTTTAAAAAAACAGTGGGTGTCTTTAGGCATAACATCAACGGGTGTCAATGTGTGTTTTGACCTGTATAGGAAAACCGTTTTGGCCCTGTGTTCACCATGTGGTGCTGCTTAGACACACAGCTCATCTCGGGGCCAAATCGGTGTTTGTTTTGCTCGCCACACAGTATCAGCACACAAACGCTGCCGCCTTGTTCCCCATGTTGTACCTGACAACACACCACATGATATCATTCGACATGATGTCGGCCACGTGTTCAGCCAAAACACGCAAATTCTCCTTGTGATGCAATGGTGTTCACATTGCGTGTTCAGCGGGGGGCCAAATGGTTGTTGGGATTGTTATGGTGCTTACACACAACGGCCAAACTCGTGCTTAAGACTTTTGACACCTGATCTTTGTTATGTCTAAAGATGACAGTACCTCCATTCTGGTGTCTCCAATCAAAGGAGTTGTTGTATGTTGAATCCCTTTGCTTTGACCAACCTGCAGTTAGATTACAGATTTGTAAAGAAATCGGTGTACTAGTGGGCGGATCCCAAGCCCTGCACACGCTTCCATGCACACGCATGTGTTTGTGTGGTTTTTTGCATGTGCGCTGTAGGCCCCATGCCGGGGTGCGCGCGGCTTGTGTGTGCTCATGCATGCCATGTGCGTTCCACGTAACAGTCTGAAGCACTTGGGATTGGCCCCAATGAGTGACAAGGAAGTACAAGGGGAAATGGAGGGCAGAGAAACGTGATACTGTGTCGGTATTACCTCTCGGGAAATGAAATTGGTGGCAACTGGCAAAACAGTCAATGGGATTCCAGTAGCCCATTATCAGTAAACGGAGTAACAAAATGATGATCGAGATGAACACTGATGAACAGGGTTCCTAGTTTTCTCTTTGCGATGGAAAACCAGAGAAAAAGGAGATTTGGGGCAGTCAGGTCTTCTAGGCCTTGGGAAGAGGGGACAGGAGTTGGGCCTAACTGGGCCCATAGCAGCTTCCCCAAGTGTCAGCCTCTATACGGTCCCCCTTTCTGGTTGGCAGAGAAGTCTGGGACCAGATTGGAGGAGGAGGAAGCGAGCACAGGGCAGTGGAGGGGAAGTGACCTAAAAGGCATCTGCATTTGGAGGGGGGACCACAGACCACGAAATTGTTTCATTTATTTATTTTACTGTTGGTGGGACAGGCAGCTTCAAAACTGCATGAAAATAGAACACTACATTTTATTGTAATAACGCATACCTATATATATATATTGTGGTAAGAGAAAGTCAACTAGCATTTACATTTAATCACAGAAAAACAAAGATTTGGGGGGGGGTTTAATCAGAGAATTTATGTTTTTTTAATCAGAATTTCCAATTTTTTGTCATGGAAACATAGGAGACTTGCTGATGAGCACCGATAGTTTTGTGATTTGACCGAGATTGTATCAGAAACCATGTTTTCAACGGGAATTCCCGTTTTTGAGAAATCTCATTTCAGCCCTACTATAAAGATCAAAACCAGCACCTTGAATTGTGCCAGGAACATTAATGGCAGGCAGTGCAGATTTCAGAGTACCGGTGTAATGTGCTCCCAGTGACCCACTGCTCTCAGAAGTCAGGCCACCACGCTCTGCACCAGCTGCAACTCCCAAATAGTCTTCAAGGGCAGCCCCACATAGCCAACACTGGAGTAGTCTAGTTTTTGAAGTTATGAAGGAGTGGATGGGCCGTGGACAGAATCCGTTAAAAAAGTTCGCAGCCTTCTCACCAGATGAAAAGATCTGAGCTAAGACCTATTGATGGACCTAAGGAGAAAGTCAAAAGGAAGAAGTTCTGCTACTGACTTGAATGGAGATCAGAATCAAAACGAAGAGAAAGCTTTTCGGAACAGATGTTTCACACAAATTCTCTCAACACCATAATCCAGCCTGGGGGGGCGGATGTCACAGCAAGAACTGAGCACCTCTGGATGAGAGTACCCTCCTAACCCAGACCCAGTCTGTGTTCCCAGCTCAACACGGAGCACTGTCATCCTAATTCTGAGTAGCAAAGAACCAAGGACCAGGAAAAGGGGCAAATCTGCTTAGTGGAGCTCGATGAAAAGCATATTCATGGCAATAGAAAGAGAGGATGTGAAGTTGTCCATGTGACTTTGTATCTCACCTGCTCAGAATAAAGAGTTTCTCCAGGTGTTCCTATTCCAAAGGGATAGCCCTTATCTTATGGGCATATTCCCTTCTTCCAGACCCCTCACAGCTCCATAGAACGCAACAAATATCCCTTATTTCAGAACCTGAAGCCCCACAGAACATAATGGGCATCCTTTATTCCAGCCCTCCACAACCCCAAACAACAGAATGGGGTTCCCTTACTTCAGAAAACCCCACAACATTCCTTACTTCTGAACTTTTGGTCTGACAGTCCCAACTACAAGGTTGAGGGCATCATGGTGCTAAAAGCCATACATGAGGAATCTCGGTTTCTCCAGTCAGGAAAAGTCCGACAGCCAAAAGTAGCCATCTAGGAGTCCAAACTATGACTAACGTCAGAGGTGAAAAGGCATTGAGTATCGGTATTGTGCAGCTTCCACAAGAAATGGACCCCCGCCTCCAAAAAATCATGAAGCTAATGGCATCCTGGACATTTGCTGTTGCACTGAGAGCCCAGGGTCTATCCCTCTAAATGGTTACGCCACTTCACCAATGAATCAGTAAAGGGCCAGTATTTCCTGGTATAATCTGGCACAGTTGATGTAAACTCTCTGGCCGGTTCTTGAACTAGTGGGTATAACAGAACCCCACCATGGTCTAGTGGGTTTTTGCTATATCCCCATTATTATGGCCTAGAAACCTCAGAAGCCAATCCCAAGTTGCCCAAACTAGACATTGCATGTCTTAGAGATTTTTGGAGAACAATCCTGAAACAGCTGAGGTCAATGGCAAAATTCCCGTTGACTCTCATAGGTTAGAATTGTATCTGGGGCATTTAAGGAAGTAGAGAAGGTCTTAAAACTGTAACCAAAAGGCCAGTGAGGAAGGAGAAATTGAGAGTCAGAGCTGAAATTTGTATCTGCAAAAATGGGTAGACCTATCAGATTTGCAGTACCCAACCTGCCACCATCGGATAGTAATCAGTACCTTATTAGTGCCCGATATCCTAATTTAACAACTTCCGGTCCCGGAATACTGATGTCCGGTACCTATTTTTTGAGTTACCAGCCCAATTGTTGCTACTTTCCAATACCAACTTACCAATCGGTAAATGGGCACATCAGTAATGGTAAAAAACACTCTTCCAGGTAATCAAGTGTACCCATTCGGTACTCGGGTTCCAGGACAGACACCCAGCCTGGCGCTCGAGATTTGGGTATTACCCATGGCTAATAAATCAGGTTAACCTTTCGGCTCTATGCGCAGCTCCATTCTTGAATATTGCCATTTTAGCTTGGAGCCAACTCCAATCATGTGCTTTCTCCCCACTGTTTTGTGGTGTCAAGAACAATTACGCACCAGATTCAGCCTGGCACTGAACATTGATTAGAGACAGGTCCCTGCCCCAAGAGGCTTATAATCTAGGCTGGAGAAGGGAAGGGAGACAAGGGAGAAGGGAACATGGGCAGGAGAGACTGGGATAGATGCATGAAGCTGTGAAGTCACAACTCACAAGTACATATTCTTGGCTTCGTAGGACTATAACGAGAACTTTAAATGTTCCTGGGAAAATCTTGCAAGATTCTCAAAAACCTGGCGAGATCTTGAGAGCTCTTGCTATAATGGCCACCAAGGGCTGCACATATAATAATGGCCGCTGTAGCCATTTTGTGCATGCACATTGCCGGTTTTCAGCCACGTGAGAATAGGTCGAGAATCAGCAGATTCTCGACCTGTTCTCATTCTCGCAAATCTCGGTGAGAAGCCGATTCTCACCAAGACCCGCGAGAAATGCGAGGATGCGTTTCAGCCCCATTAGTTACAGAGGCGGCGGCGGGGGGACCCGATTTATACCAGGAGCAGAATTTGGCCTCCGTTCTCATTGTCAATGGGATATGGAAGGGTGAAACAATATTCTTGGCATAGGTGAGGATTAGAAAAGACCTTAACTTTGCTAATGAGTTCTGAACTTCAACCACATTCCGCACCAGTTGTAGGTACAGAATAACTTCAAAACTACACAATGGATTTTCAAACACTAAACACAAGAAAAAACTAGAAGTCACGCTTGAATTTTCCAGCACCCCTACACGTCCAGATACTTCTCAAGAGAACATTTGAAGAGCAACAAAAAGGTTACAAAACCAGTTTTGCCTCCAAAGTTCAAAACGTCCCAGTTGTTTCTCAACCAATTTGCCTGAAATTCTGATACCTTCTACTTCTCGCACAAGAGATTCTCGTTACCACATCTCACATCAATAGGACAAAACATCCCAATTTTATAATGAGTAGAATGTTTGTGATTTAAATGCAATGATGCAGCCGCCTTAACTATAGAGCTTCTCCTGCAGCTCTATAATTTTGCTTTAATTACATTAATCAAGGCATGAAATACAACTCTGACATGCCAGAAAAGAAGATTCTTTAGAACATCCATTAAAAAAAATAGTCAGCGAGGGGATGGGAAATTAAAACATTTTTTCCTCTAAAAGGTAATTAAAAAAAACAACAACAAAAAGTCAGCTCCTGTCTTATTAGCCTAAAGTCATGTGCAAATCAAACTGAAATAACCTGCTTCCGTGCACTGGTGTACTTACAAATATGATTGTAGCGTGTGCCTCTGCTTGCAGTAAACATGACCTCTGCCTTCCATCGCTGACATGACACGGCTGTGTCATTGCTGATTTATAAACACTCCCAGGGGATTCCACTGCCCCGGATCCCAGCAGGCAGCGAATCTCGTGTTGATTGGTAAATATGGCACGCTGACACACTTCCCTTTCGTAAACGGAGGCAGGTACAGTAGAAACGCAGCTTGCTCTTATCACCTTGCAGTAAAAGGCAGCAGGGCTTAAGAGCAGGCATTGCCCCCAAACGAAGCGACTGCAGTTCTGAAACATCAGCACACAGGAAGACTGGAATTCGTCTTCAAGCCTTTTCACATGTGTGTAGTGGGGTGGGGGCGCCTGTGCGAATGCCGCAGCAGGCGCGTGGGGGGGGTAATGGGTGGGCGCCGGCAGGAACAGTGCCCGCGGTGGGTGGGGGTGCGTGTGTACTCCTGCGGTCCCACCATCACCAACGCATGGAGCAACGGGCTCCATGCGTGGAGGTGGGTGAAGACGGGTGTCCACACACCGCGGCCCGTTTGAAAAGGGCCTTAGATTATATTAATGTATTTCTTTATTATTATATAATTAATTATACTTATAATACTATTACGAATAAGTATAATTTATTTATTTTGATTTAAGGAGAAGGTACAGAGGGAGGATAATACACATTAAGGGGAACCAGCGGTGGATCCTAGAATTACCTAGAGAATAGGCAAGTCTTAAGGTGTGTTTTGTTTTGTTTTTTTAAGAAGGAAGGGAGGGGAGAGGGAGGAACTGAGACACCCATCCGGAGGGAGCGAATTCCACACCGAGGGACCCGCCACAGCAAAGGCCTGCTCACCCGCCGACTTAAGGTGCTATGGCGGGATCCCCAAAACAGCAGGTGGATTGCGAGCTCAGATCATCATCAGGGCAGCTCCAGGAGCAGGTCTCAAATACAGCCAGAGCCTTATACCATTTCAGGGGCCTGAAAACCAGTCGTGCAACCTTAAACGCAATCCGTCACTCTGCGGACAGTCAATGCAGAAAACGCAGGGCGGGCGTAATACGGTCACGGCCGCCCGAATCAGTCAGTAGCCGCCCTGACGCATCCCGGACAAGGTGCGCAACTGATGTGGGAGCACCTCCGGCAGCCCACACAGAAGAAAGTTATGCAGGCTCCTAGGCCCCCACAGAGCCTTTCCTCTGGCACGTAACAAGTCATAATGATAGAACTACTCGGCTTGTTACAACTTGGGAGACGGTTTGGGGGCTGCAGAACACAGAAGATCGCCTTTTGAGCAGGGTGGGCTTCCGGGAGCACATTATACCAGTGCTCCGGAGTCTTCGTTGGTTTCCAGTAGTGTTCTGGGCGCAAGTCAAGGTATTGGTTTTGACCTACAAAGCCCTAAACGGCCTGGAGCCTCCATATCTAAGAGAGGACCGCTGCTCCTACATTGCATTGTGATCCTCAAAATCAGCTGGGGGCACCTTCAAAAATGCCATAATTGAGCCACGCTCCTACGGCCAGGGTGTGAAGAGAGCCGCTCTCAATGTCTGCTCCACAGATTTGGAACTCCCCCTAGGGGTAGGCCAAAACCAAGGGAGGTATAAAGTTTCTCCAGCGATCAAATGTATGCTGTAGGTGAATTACCCAGTTAGTTCGAATGAGCAGAGGAGGCAGTAAAAAGACATGTTGGCAAGGATTCTAAGGACTGGCTTGAAAGGAACCAAGTGTAGGGGAGAAATATGGCTAATATTCTTTTATTGTCTCCAAGCTGTTTTAAAAAGGGCTTTAAGGGATTTAGGGCAATGAACGACGGTAGGATTTCTCCCCCTCTCTCTCTCTTAAAGGAAAGGCTGCTGTGTATTATAGCTGGATGAATCAGTGCAAACATCAAAGGGAAGCTGGTTAATAGCCAGGATAGTTTTATTTTGGGTAAGGAAGACAGAGTATGCGGAAGCGGGGGAGATATAAAATTTAGTCGGGATGTACAAGGGGGTTCCATTTTGTATTTCTGGTTTCAGGGTCAATTTCTGTGATTTATGTCTTAACATTTTGGAACCCTCCAAATTTATCTACCCTCTCAAATACTCTTACAACTAGAAGACACCCCGTGAAACCGATTTAAAAACAAATAAAAGGAAGTGTTGTTTAATTCAGCGCACAATTAAGTTGTGGAACTTGTTGCCAGAAGATGTGATCAAGTCCAGTGGTGTAACTAGATTTAGGAAAGGGTTGGACAAGTTTCTGGAGGATCGGTCTATCAGCAACTATGAGCCAGGCAGGTTTGGGGAATGTAACCTCTTACTCTTGGAAGCGGGGAGTGAATCACCCCATGATGACATGTTGGGCGCTTCTTCCAAGTCACCAAGGAGATGGGTGCTGGGGTCGATGGACTGTTGATCTGACCCAGTTTGGCACATCTTATGTTCTTATGACCCTGGGGAAAAGAGGGGGCGCAGCCTGTGAGAGTAGACTGTGTGTGTAAGGGGGATTAATAATAATAATAATAATTATTATTATTAGCATTTATATAGCACCAGCAATGTACCTGGCGCTTTACAGAGAATGAGAGAGACACGGTCCCTGCCCGAGAGCTTACAATCTAAAGACAGGGGGAGAGGAGACAGGGAAGGGGGAACAGAGGGAGAGACAAGGGATGCAACATTCATGAGGATGCGAGAACTCGGGTCCACGTTCTTAACTTGGTTACAGTAAATTGGGAGTTTGCAGATAACAGGTGAGGGATAATTCTGGGTGGGGATACTTAGCAGGAGTTAGGAAGGGTGGAGCGGAAGAGGTGGGTTTTGAGGAGGGACTTGAAGGTACGAAGGTGGATGTGGGCAGGGAGGGGGTTCCTGGCGTGCGGGGCAGCGAGGGAGAAAGGACCAAGCTGGTTGGGGGAGCAGGGGAGGCATGGGAGGGTGAGGGAGGGGATGGAGGAGGAGCAGAGTGCTCGAGCAGGAGTTCGGAGGGAGATCAGGGCAGAGAGGTAGGGGGGAGCGAGGTTGTGAAGGGCTTTGTAGGTGAAGACGAGGAGCTTGTGCAGAATACGCTCAGGAAGAGGGAGCCAGTGGAGAGAGGAGAGGCAGCATGTGGTCAAAGCAACGGGCTAGGTGGATGATCCTGGCAGCATAGTTTTGAACAGAGATAAAGGAAGAAAGGTGGGAGCGGGGAAGGCCAACGAGGAGGAGGTTACAATAGTCGAGGCGTGAGATGACTAGGGTGTGGGTGAGAGTTTTGGCAGAGGAGACAGACAGAAAAGGGCGGATCTTAGCAATGTTGTGGAGGGAGAAGCGACAGGATTTGGCAACGGAGTCGGTGCACACACGTGTAGGCAGGTGTGACCCTACAATAATTCATGAAGAACCATCATTAGTGTCCTTCAAGTCATCAAGGAAGGACACTCACTAGTATCATTTACTCAACAAGGATCTAGTTCTCTTGGGGCAATTCCACCTCCAGCTGCCTGTGAGAAAAGGCCATGCCCCCAAACTGCAAAGTACTCAAGGATACAAAGTAAACCTAAATCAAAACACAATCCACTCCTCTAGTCAAATCACCATTGTTGGAGCTAACCGACTGGCCAGCACAACATCCCATGAACCTTGAAAGCTGTTCAAGCTGCTAGACCGGAAAGCATCCCCGGAAATTGCATGGTGACGTTCGTGTTTGAAGAACAGGAGTCAAAAGAGGCATTCGTGTTTATCTGTGTTTTATTCCAACACATGTGCAAAATGGTCGCTGGACCATTCGCGCATGCACACCCGTTATTATACCAACAGTATTGGTGCTATTTTGGAAAAGGGTTGCGCATGCCCAGGATGGCTTGGCAGCCATTATGCACAGGCAGTTATTTTTTTTAAATTAAGTTTTAATAATAATAATAATAATAATAATAATAATAATAAAAACAGAAGGAAAACAAAAAATGTTAGGGTCATTTATGACAGTTGGGGCGAAAAACAGTATTTCGATCAATCTGATACTAAATCGGATACCTATTAGTACCCGAAGTTACCAAGTTGAATAGGAGTACCACCATTACGATGGGCACACCCATTTTTGCAGGTATTCATTTCAGTTCCGATCTGGATAAAGCGAGACAAATATCCGCTCCTTGGGATTCCATTCAAAGCAGCCACAGTCGATGGATATCGTCACCGAACATTTGTTTTGCCTCTAGCACGAAGCTCGGCTTCACTGAGAGCCACTCCTGGATTCCTGCCTCCTTCCTTCCAGTTCCCTGTAATGCGAGGAGCAGGGGTACCTCTGCTGGGGCTAGGTGCCCGTGCAAAATCGACTGCGTCCACAGCACCGGCCAGCCCTGGCGAGCGAGATCCCAGGCACGGAGCAGGCAAATCTAACTTCTGAATACCAAAAACTCAGCAGGCAAGTGGAGCATGAAAAAACAAAAACAAACAAGAACACAAATAGGACATGAGTAAATGGAAGCCTAACAAGCTGGGAGGCAACACTAAACACACGTCAAGCCCCGATGCCAACCCTCTGCGGCCAAAGCAACTGGCTCCCTGACAGCTTCTCTCCACTGTTCTTACTCTTGCCACACATCCTACGGCTTTTCAGAGGTACATCCAGTACTTAACATCATCTCAATGGTAATGGAACAGGTAGATGGGCTTGGAGGTTCCCCCAGGTCTTTCCCCCTCAGCCTAGGTCCAGAGGAATCAATTACTAGGGGAGCCGATTCTCCAGGTCCGTTCAATCTTCGCCTTCCCTGCTAAGATGGCCAACAAGAGGAAATCGATCAGTGCCAAGAGATGAAGGTAGCTTTTGTGCTGTGGGATGTCCATCCACTAGGAACAGAGCTACTTAGGGAGGGAAGTGGGCATGGGACCATTTTCTAAGACAACGCAGAGTTATTCTGATCAGTTTGGGCCTCTTAGCTTTGATTGAGAATGATTGCCTTGAGTCGCTTTTTGAAGGAGAAGAAACTAGGAGAAGGAATGGAGGGGCCTGAGGACCAGTCAAGTTTAGGAGAAAATCTAGTGTGTATGGGGGATGGGGGTGGGGGTGGGGTGGAGATTTCGCTTGACAACCCAAAGGAAGGGAAGATGTTTGGACGTTCACCCAGTGGGCGTGAGCTCTTAGAACGGATGGGCACACTGCCCGTTCAAAGCTCTGGATTGCAACACTTGGAATCTGCAATCACAACCAAGTTGTGGGTCTGGGGTTTTGGTCAAGTCCTTCAAAAGAGAGACAGGGATATATTTTTTATTTATTTTTTATTTATTTCCATAGATTTTTACCCTGCCCCTCCTGCCATGCAGCTCAGGGCGGCTTCCAAAATATTAAAACACAATAAAATCAATAAAAATTATCATAAATATTATAAAACATTAAAACAGGACTAGATACAACATAAAAACCCAGGTAGGTGGGGGAACTAAAAACACCCCACCCTACTCACCCTCCCTCCCAAAGGCCTGGGCGAACAGCCA